>OY725171.1:37411186-38011186 GCA_963241965.1 Tortrix viridana | reverse complement strand
GGACGGCTGTACACTTTCTCTTTGAGACAACCCCAATAAAAAAAATCTAAGGGGTTCAAATCCGGTGAACGCGGAGGCCATAGTATTGGGCCTAACCGGCCAATCCATCGTTCTGGGAATGCGGCAGTTAAGTACTGTCGCACTCGTGCTGCGTAATGTGCGGGACAACCGTCTTGTTGTAACCACATTACTTGCCTTAGTGCAAGCGGCACATCTTCCAGAAGGATAGGTAGATCATTTTGAAGAAACTCCAAGTAATTATCTCCATTTAGAGTAGATGGCAGCTCGAAGGGGCCGATCACTTCGCCATTCAAGATACCGGTCCACAAATTTACCTAAAATTAATATTTGTAATAGATAGGGGATTCATCGCGGTAAAAAGCATAATTAATTAAACCTTGACGTTTTTATCGTATTACAACAACCGTGAATACCGTGATCATGAGAAGACTTACCTTAAATTGGTACTGAGATCTATCCTATCTCATTAAGTGAGGATTATCTAACTGCCAATTGTGCAGATTGTGTAGATTCATGTAGCCATCTTGACGGCAAGATGATTCGTCCGACCACAGTATCTTGTTAAAAAAGTCTGGGTCTTCACGCATCCGACGCAGCATCACTCGACAAAAAGTTACTCTTAAGGGATAATCTCTAGGCAATAAAACTTGCACACGTTGGACGTGAAATGGGTGTAATTGGTGTACTTTTAATGTAGTATGCACTTTTCATACAGATAAACCCAGGTAATTTGCCATATCACGCACGGATAGAGAAGGATCTGCTTCAACTAGGTCCAAAACATTCTCGTCATCTCCTCGGGTGGGTCTTCCTCCACTTGTTCCACCCACACCCTGACCAAGAATTCTGCCTTCAGTGAACGCATTATGTACTCGATTAAAAATCCGGTAGTCTGGATGGCTAAATTTCGAATAAATGGCATTAAAAAAAGTACTGCCCAGTATTGTTATTATTGCAACAAAAGGGTGTAATGCTTCGCTCGGATCACAAATCGTTACTTTTTTTCAATAAAAGGTTTCACAAAATTAGTGGCCAGTATTTTTATTTTCGCAAGGAAAAGTTTGTCATAATTAGGTACGCTTTGGAATTGTGGAGCACAAATTTAATATGAAATAATCACAGGAAATAATCGAATCGATTGCGGAAAACTGATGTTGTTTTTTATTCTAATATTTAAATAAAAAGATGTTTACTGTTTTAAAATCTCTATTAAATGGGCATGTTTTTTAGCTCATTGGCTACCATGTGATAGTAATTTTTTTTTTCACCGCAAGAGCTCAAGCTTTGGTAAATGTTCGATCAAAGATGCAAAATTAAAGTTTGCGATTTTTTTTAAATTAAACCACGGTAGTTACGCCAAAATGGTAATGTTTATCGGATAACACAACTATTAAACAATAATAAGCTAAAAATAAAATAAAAAAAAAACATTTTAGTACACTAACCACGACCAAAAAATCGAGTAAGGGTGTCAATTTCCTAAAAAATTAAAAAAGTCCAAATATCTCGAAAACCGTGGCACTTTTACTAAACCTCATTTATCATTATTAGAACGACCTAAGTGCCCCCTATCAGCAGATCACGGTTTATCCACTCATTACCTAACACCCTGTATATTCAACTTTTCAGAATAAAAGTATTTTATTTACATATAGTAAAACGTACATAATTTTTCTATTGGGCTGTTTAGCAGGAAAAAGTACGAAATTATTTTTATAAACTAAAATATCATATAAATATGGTTCTTTTAATTTATATAATTAATGTTAATTCTTCGTATTACGTTTCATCTATGTTTAAAAAGAGATTTACTCATGACGCGTATATGAGTCATGGGCATGGCGGAAGCGTTCGACCATGACGCATACGTGTCGTCACGGGCCTCGAATGGGTTAAACTGCCAACTGCCATATATGAATGTCACAGCGATTAAAGTGACAAGGTACTAAACGCTACACAGATTTATGACTTTGACTTGTACAATGAAATCTGCCTTCGTCATAAAAAAGATTCGTCATAAGAAAGAAAAGAAGAAGAAAGAGAAAAAGAAGAGAGAAGATAAGAAAGATTCGCTTGAAGATCATTGATGCACTGCTAGTGTTGATAATTCACAAAAAATCCAGAAAAGTTAACATTGTTGTGAACACTAAAACTCTAAAACAAAGTGCACAGATTATTGTCCACCTCAAGTTAAAAAAAAACCTTGCAAGTTACACTCGAACAAAATGTTGGATATACATAATTTCATTCTTAAAACTGGGGGCTTAATAAAATTTGTTAATATTTTCCTATTATAATTATTGTTTAAAAATATAAATAATTAGCTGGAATCGTTTAAAAACCATAATACGGGTCCAATATGAAGGAGATTTGTGTTTCAGCGTTCGGCTCGCAGGCAGGAGCGGCGCGGCGCGTCCATGGAGTCGCTGTCGGACATCAGCGACGACCAGGAGCCGCGGCGCCGCACCGCGCTGCGCCGCGCGCCTCTCGGCCGCGACCGCGAGCCGCACAGGTTGGTGTGCACGCATCGCTAATGACAGTTATTGTAAGTTTTTCATAAAAACCTAATCCTAACTAAAATGCGTTTTTCAGGGGTAAATACGAGGGGCACGGGAGAAGTCGGTATGAACCGTACCCGGACAAGCGGCGCGCCAGCCCCTTCCGCTCGCGCTTCGCCATTCGTAATGTCGGCGATAAATGCAAGTCGCAGGAGAAGGTAGGCCTTAGCGTGTGTAGAGTAAATTTTTATTTAGGTAACTAACCTAGTTTGACAGATGAAGTGTTACCAGCTATTAATGTACAATTAAAATTAATATTATTAGGGACTCAAAAATGTTATATTTTCTATCGAAACATAATAAGGCCCTCCTACACTTTCTGAAATGTATAATTTCAAAGTTACAAACTAAAACCCGACTGGCGACTGGTATGACGCATCCTTACAATTTTTATATAGCCTCTGACACTCGCACGTTTTTGACGTATCATATCATAAGACACCGTAAATCACACTGAAATTTTCCTGTAAATGCTATCATATATATATTTACCCCTTCATACTATAGATCCAGCGAAGAACTAAAACTTCTGGGAAGAAACCATGGTTTTTTATGTTTATTTTTGAACTTATTTTAAAACTTGAGAAATCTTCATAGAAACCATAGAAATGCATTATTTCCTTCAAATATATTAAAATTTTGCATTATACAATGCTGCAAAGGCATTTATATCAGATATAAATGCCTTTGCAGCATTGTATTCTACTAATTCAGTCAAAAAAAATAATTAAAAATAATCGTTAATTAAAGGGAAAATCATGTCTTTTTCAAAAGTTAAAAATATTTTTATTTGGTTTGTCTCGTTGTATCCGCAGATTTTTTTAACATGAATAGTTTTATATTATGATCAGCTATATTATAAAAAAAACAGATGCGGACAATGCGGAACATCTGAGATATTTTATTTTTGAGGCAAGGGCTGTCACCTACTATAGTATATTAAAATTAGAATTTTTGATTTTCTACTTCACTTAGGTTATAAAAATGACCCAGCATTGCCAAAATGGAGTCTCAAAAAACTCGATTGAAGCCAAGATTGTTGAAGAGCGGAAATCAAGAATCGAAGCTGAAATTTATGCTAAAATATCTTTAGCAGTTGATGTCATGTACCATCTTCATGTCATGATGTCATGGACACGTCTGCAAGGACTTGTTGTTCAGTTAATTATTACAGTTATGGCTTTTGACGAAGAGACCTCGTCGTGTTGTTCTCCTAGTCATTATATTTATTTAATGTATTTGACCTTTCATTTTTCATGTTTTATTTATGCTAGTTCTAATAATTAATATGTGTTACTTTATTACCTTGTAATGTAACTTACTTTACTGTAACTTACTTTTAAGTATTGTTGTATTTTATGTTTGAAAAAATGACCTTCTGCTGGAGTTTCTTGCGGCGCTTCTTCTCCGCAATGATGGTCTTGTCCGAAGCGCTGGTAGATTCACTCTATATTACCGACGTGTAAAAGAGCCCGTATGTGGCCAATTTACTGAATAAATATTTGATTTTGATCTTGATGGCATCTCTCGGTTACTAGGCAAGTGAAAAAAGGCATAAGGCTTCTAAAATTTACGTGAAAAGGTATACCTACGTCCAGTGTAGGTACTCTTTGTATTATTTATAGCCTTTTTTATTAAGAGTTAAGTTGACTTATACCCCTTTTCACTAGGACCCCAGAATTATGACGGTCGTGCCCATCCGTAGAGAAAATAAAAGTATACGTCCAGATAATTCAGGAAATAATTTATTTAAAGTTATTCAGGAAATAATCAATTAATAATTAGATAATGTCAATAACTTAAACATATCAAATAATGACTACCCTGTGAGGTTTAGATTAAAGAACTCGCTGTAGTTGTAAAATAATTGCTCATGGAGCCATTTTTCAAGTTTATACTTAAATTGCGTTATTATGGAAGTTATATTATGGAAGCTGCATCTTTTACGGCCTTTGGTAGGCGATTGTACACAGCTGGTCCCACTTAATACACGGATCGTTCTGTTTTGGTCAGCTTGTGTTTATCCGCGATGAGCCGGTCCGCGTGCTTGTTGCTGCGGAGGGGGAACCTAGGATTAGACCCTTTCCGCTTAAATAGATGGAGGTTTTTGTGCGTGAAGACTGCCACCTTGTACACGAACGAACACGGAAGAGGGAGGATTTTTAAGTGCATAAAGAAGTCCCGTGCGGGTGCGTCGTCCGGGGCTCCGGCCATCGCCCGCACGGCTCTCTTTTGCATGGAGAACACGCGGCGTCACTGCGAGGCTCGCGCCCACAGCTCCGTGCCATATGACAGCAGCGAGTGTACCGTCGCGAAATAGCACTCGCGCAGCGCCTCGCGTCCTGCCGTGCGTGCTAGCCGCCGCAGCGCGAAGCACGCGCTGCCCAGCCGCTCACACAGCGCATCCATTCTGCTATATATCCCTACAAAAATAATAAATAACTAACCAATACTCTGTATGGTATTCGAAGTCCTTAAAATCAGCTATCCGCAGTAAATGGAAACCCCACCGTAAAGGGAAAATTTATAAAAGCAATCAAGATTATGTTGAATTCTGCTATTTAAGGAAACGAGTCAAAATCACGGAGAAACAGCGACAACTTCATAACGTCCACCCAAAATAACATCAAAAATAATCCTAAAAATCTCTGGAGTTTTGTAAAGTCTATGCGCGGTACATCAAATTATTCTAAAGTTATGACGGACTTGAACAAAATCTACACGGACGGTCCGAGCATCTGTGCTGGTTTTAATGACTTCTTTAAAAGCGTATTTTCCACCCCAGCCCCTAATTACGATCTTAACAACCTCAAACTTCCAAGAGTCAGTGACACCGGCTCAGTTTCCGGAATAGACGTAGATGAACGATCCACATACGAACTCCTCAAACAAGTCGACCCCAATAAATCAGCTGGCACTGACGAAATCCATCCTTTATATATTAAAAATTGCGCAAAAAGTTTAGCTCTCCCGCTAAAAATTATTTTTAATAGATCTTTACAAGAAGGGGTGTTCCCATCTAAATGGAAAGAAGCAAACATCATTCCCATTCATAAAAAATCATCTAAATCATTAATCCATATCTTAAATAACTTCAGTAAACTATTTGAAAAAGTTGTTTATAACCAGATTTATCATACAATCTCAAGAGGTATTGGCTCCACCCAGCATGGGTTTCTACGCAAACGCTCTACTGTAACCAACTTAGCTGAGTTTACCACTTTCATCCTTAACAACATGGAGAATGGCGGCCCGATTGACGTAGTCTACACGGATTTCGAGAAAGCATTCGACCGAGTGGACCACGTCATTCTCGTTGCAAAGTTAGAAACACGGCATTCACGGTGATCTTCTGCGCTGGATAAAATCCTATCTCACAAATAGGTCTCAAAGGGTGGTTTTAGGAGGTTTTCGGTCAGACTTCACTATGGTCACATCTGGGATCCCACAGGGTTCTCATTTAAGTCCCCTACTCTACAACGCGTATCTCTATGATATTCAGAACTACTTTACTCCCCCAGTTCATCACTTACTATACGCGGATATTACCAAAATATTTATTAAAATAATAAATGTAAATGACTGCGACACTCTTCAAAATACACTTAATAACCTCACAAACTACTATCTTTGCAACCGTATCACAGTAAATGATGCTAAATGTCAAGTAATTTCGTTCACACGTAACACTTACCTTATTCATGCCATTCCCATCGAGCGTGTGTACGTAATCAGAGACCTAGGAATTCATTTAGACAGGAAATTGACGTTAAAAAATCACATGGATATAACAATAAGTAAAGCGTATAAGAACCTCCGATTTATAAAACGTGTAACAAGATTGTTTTGCGATGCTACCTGCATTAAATTACTTTATTATTCATATGTACGTAGCTTAATAGAATATGCTAGTAGCATCTGGTCTCCCTACTGTAAAACCCATATCCAGAAATTGGAAGGGATACTTACAACGAAAATTCGTTAAATATCTCGACTATCGCACTCATAACTCTGTTTCAAATTACTTGGATAGATGCAAAAAACATTCCTTAATGACCCTTGAGGATCGACGTAGCTTATTAGTCATGATGTTCCTTTATGACGTACTTAACAGCAACTTCGACTGCCCTCACCTCATTAGCAATATATATTTCAAAGCGCCATCTCGCCGCACGAGACACCGGCCTCCTCCATGTCCCCTTCCACTACACCAAGTACGGTAGTAATTCTCTGCTTACAAGAGTTTGCAAAACCTATAATAATAAATTTAATAACGTAGACCCATTTACTCATAACAAACAGACTTTCAAAAGTAAGATTTTACATGAATTGTGTGATAAATAAAACGAGCGATGCACACCTTTCATTAAGTAGTTAATTTTATTATTCTACGTGTATGTTAGTAGTAGTATACAGTTATGCATGACTCTGTTACGTCTCCTGTTATGTCTCCTCTTCTCTTTTTGTTATTAGTTTTTTGTTAAGAATGTTAAGATGAATTAACTAAACAGCTGTATTGATGTCTCTGCAATTTAATATTTACAATTTAAGATTTACCGTCTGTCACTTACTCACTACAAACTAACCCAGGGAGTTCTATAATTGGCTTTCATCCCACAATAATACGAAATATTGTAATCACTCTGTATCTATGCTGTTGAACTTCTCAATAAATAAATCGGTTCAGCCAAACGCGAGATAATCGTGGACAAACATACATACATACATACATACATACATACATACATACATAGATACATACATACAAACATACAGGTCAAACTGAGAACCTCCTTTTTTTTTTGAAGTCGGTTAATAAAATAAAAAAAATAAAAAATGTTGTATGTCCGAATTCAGGAACTTCCAACGATGGCAACACAGATCGCACTGCACTATAGGATTTACACATCATTCCATTCCATTAAATTAAATTAATAAAAATATTATTTGAAATTTGAGAACCCTAGTTCCATAGAAAAACTATGGAACTTTAGAAATGTAAGATATCCGATTCCCTCCGGTGAAGTAGTCAAAGCCATCAGAGGCTAATTACGTAGGTCCGTCCAAAAAAAAAGATTTCCGATGTTCCACAGTTAAATTATTGGTTTTTTATTTTGAGTTATTACTAACTATATTATGCATGCTTCGAATTAAAATGAGATACAGAATCGATAATAATACCAGGCGCGGCTCACTCCGCGATTTACGTTCATCGTTACAAGTACATGCCGGTTACCCGTCTGACGGGTACTATTCAGTGGCTGCCACGCCGTGCATCGGATCGCACGCGCACGCTACTTCCCGCGCACACGCTTACATTTACGTAAAAATATATCGCAATACCCGCGCCACCACGCCGTACTATACCTATTTTTCTATTCGTTACGTTGCATGGTAACGTAACGCATTTGTTGCATTATTTTATTATACATATTAAAATGATTAAAAACAAAACAACAAGATTTTGCATTACTGTGGGTTCCACCAAAGCCAATAAAATGTGGCCTGGCGGTCTTGGTGTATTCAATTCGTCCAAATTGTGAGATTTATTATTTTCGAGACAAATAATAAAATAATGTATATAATGTATGAAGAATATACATTTATTGCTCTCTATATTTAATGCAAGAAATAAATGAGCAATACTTACATTATTATTTAATTTTTAGTCGTTGACAGCCCTCACTATCGGCGACACGGCGAGTGAGACAATTCATTTTCACCGTTCGTACACAGTCATAACGTTCCGTTTGGCTTGCGCTGGGGTTGACGACGTCAGAGGGCCATAAATCATAATGTTTTAGGCTAAGAAAAAAGCGGCTTTTGTAAAGATCAAAGGAGTGTGCTTTCTGTACTTGTACTATTATCTATTCTGTGATAATACGGAGAAAACCGCAATTTAGTGAAAATCGAAAAAATAACGATTTCTCTTTGTATATCGTAGATGCAACACCTAAACTTTGTATGGAGCTAAATATTGCATTGCTACCATAATAAAACAATTATTTATGTAAATCATATTATTATTTTAATATGTACAAATAAAAATAGTTTTTGCTGACGTCAGCATAACTTTAAATAACTTCAAAACTAAACATAAATAACCATAGTTCCTTCCCAGCAGTTTTAGTTCTTCGCTAGATCTATAGGATGAAGGGTTAAAATAATAGGTGACCGCTCCTTAAGAAAAAATCCACAGTGTGGCGTATTTATTAAAATAGATCCAAACATTTAGGAGTTAGCGTGGAACATTCGATTTTTACATACTTTCTTCCATACATAGACTGTTAAAATCATAACCCTTCTTTTGGCTTCGCTCAGTTGGGTAAAAATATTTTATTTTTTGAGTTGTTTTGATAGCTAACTCGGTACTTATATTATATTAAGATTACATTATATGATGGTCGTTGAAAATAATAGTTTATGTGACTGCTGCATAATGCCTAATTATGTACAGTTACATACACTATTTTATCTACATACATATTATAAGCTCTCTATGATGTGTTCAGGAACCGCATGTTACGACCGGCATAGCCGGCATTGATCAATTATTAGAACGTAAAAATGGCGGCAACCGTAGTTTTTTTTTTAATTCAGAGACAATCTAGAGTCGGCCTCTACTATCATATCATATCGTTCGATATCAAATTATCAAGTAACATACGAGATTTGTCAAAATTGTATGCAATTGACATTTCATTTCGAATTAAATGTCATCTCGAGTGATAGTAGAATTGAGGTCAAATAAAATTGTTTTGTTTTTCAAAGATGTTCGAAATTTGAAACTCATAACTTTAGCAAATCTTATATCGTTATAACGACATTATGTTACTGCTACAGATAAGAAAATTATCATAGTAAAATTGATTGTTGTAATGCTGGTCATTGCCTACGGATTCTGAACGCATTATAGAGGACTTATGATATGTGTGTAGATAAAATGTCATATATTCTTAACGTTCATTTAGTCTACTCTACAACTTGTTTGTAAAGATTTTATACCACCAACTAGTTTTTGCCCGCGACTTCGTACGCGTTGAATTTAGAATTGGGTCCAGAGAGAAATGAAACGTGTGAGTTGTCGCTACACGCCTTACACCATTTATATCAGGTCAGGACCAGCCTCACAGTCTTTCCCCTCTGCCGAGGTATGAGATCAAATGATCTTGCACGTTTATGAAAACTACCCATTTAGTCGATTATTTGACATAGCTGCTGTCCGCGACTTCGTCCGCGTAGAATCAGCAATTTTACCATCCCGCAGGAAGTGTTTATTTTTCGGGATAATAGGTAGCAAATGTGTCATTGTGGGGTATTATTTATCTCCATTCCAAATTTCATCTAAATCCGTCCATCCGTATAAACGTGAAGAAGTAACAAACACACAAACTTCCTCATTTTTAATATTATAGCTTTCCGCCCGCGATTTTGTCTGCGGAGTGTCAGTACCTTTGTTAAAAAAGTACAGATAAAGTTTTCATTATGTGCCTAACTTCAAAATTAACCAAACATTACCTCCCATTTCATCCCCTTAGGGGTAGTTTATCCATAAACGCCTAAAGTAGTTTTTTTATTTGTTAAAAGTAGCCTACATTCTAATTTCCACGTTCCAAACTTCAAAAAGGACCAACCTCCATACAAATTTTAACCCCCCATTTCGACCCTTTAGGGGTAGTTTATCCAAAATAGCTTAATGTAGTATGTTTTATTTGTAAATAGTAGCCTATATACCAATTCCCACGTTTCTATCTTCAAAAATTGATGACTTTCATACAAACTTCCAACCCCCCTTTTACCCCCTCAGGGGGTGAATTTTTAAAAATAATTTCTTAGTGTACCTCTAGACCTTATAAGGAACCTACATGCCAAATTTGGAATCTCTAGACCCAACGGTTTAGGCTGTGCGTTGATATATCAGTCAGTCAGTCAGGAATTTGAATTTTATATGTATATAGGTACAGATAATTCGACAAAGGAATTTTATTTGACAAAAGTGTTTGTTATGAACTTATGATTAGTTAAAAACTGCTAAATATTCGACATGGATGGTTTAATACGAAAACCATAACAGTCATGCTCTTATAAAAAAAGAAAAACTAGTCGTCCGGATATTGGTATTATGCTAGCGCTGCATCAGAGGGCAGCTTCCAAGTCCAGTGGTTATATATGATAAACTGCATGCGTTAGTTATTTTTAAGACTGCTCCAATTGGTGTACCCGGTTGGGTGGAGCCGGACTCCCGGAAGGGCATACGGCAACGCGCACAGACTTTACGATTTTATAAACACAGCAAATAGTTAATACAAACACAAGTATATCAACAATTTTGTAATAATCGGCAAACTTACAATTGAAACGTACATTCGTCTCATGGACGACTCGATGACAACCATCATTCCATTTTTACAAGCACACCACCGAATTTGAATTTGAAACGAACAGAAAAAATACGGCCAGCCTTATAACGAGCAAGCAAAACGGCCAAGAAGTAAGTTAAAACCTCAAAGGTTGTACGTTATTACGAAAACAACCTAAGCATACGAGGGCTGCTACCTATGTAACCGGAATCCGGGATTCCGGTTACATAGGTAGCAGCCCTCGTATGTACATTTTTAAACGCTATATCTGACCTCCATGATAAAATTTGAACGTTTTTAATACTGGTTGTTATATTTTTTTTCTCATGTTCGCTAGTCTTTTGTTTTTGGCGGGTTTAAAATGTCATCTACCTGCAAGAATGGAACTCACGCGTGAAAATTTTCGTGCTATGATTTATTACGATTTTCGGTGTGGTTTAACGCAACAACAGTGCATAGATCAATTAACTTCAACTTTTGGTGATGAAGCTCCATCGAAAACCACTGTATATCACTGGTTTAGTGAGTTCAATCGTGGACGTAGTATGCTCACGGACGAAGTTAAGGATGGTCGCCCGAAATCGGTCGTTGTACCACAAAATATTGAAGCTGTGCGAAAACTTATAATGCATGACCGTCTTGTTACGTATCGTGAGATTGAGGCGACTCTGGGCATATGTATGACGAGCATTAATAAGATATTACATGAACATTTAGCTGTAAAAAGAAATTGTTCGCGTTGGATCCCGCACAACTTAACTAAGGATCAAAAAGAGGCTCGCGTCGAATGGTGCAAAAAAATGTTGGAAAAATATAACCGTGGTGACTCAAAAGCTGTTTATAATATCTACACAGGTGACGAATCCTGGATCTATGCGTATGATCCCGAAACTAAACAACAATCAACATTGTGGGTGTTTCAAAATGAGCCGAACCCTACGAAAGAAACTCGTGCAAAAAGCACCTTGAAGCAAATGGTGGCCTGTTTTTTGGTATTAATGGTTCTGTGGCTATAGTGCCACTAGAGAATCGTAAAACTGTTAATTCGGAGCGGTACACGACCATTTGTTTGTCGGAAGTATTTGAAGAAATACGTAAAAACAACCAGCGACGCAGAATCATTCTTCACCACGACAATGCCAGCTGTCATACATCACGCGAAACGACTCTATTTTTGGAAGGTCAAAATATAGAATAAACGGGTCATCCACCAGCCCTGATTTGGCATCCAATGATTTTTATTTATTTCCAAATATAAAGAATAAATTACGTGGTCAACGATTTTCGACCCGTGAAGATGCCGTCGACGCGTTCAAACAGCACGTTTTTATAACCGTTTACAAGATGACATAAAAGAATTGCCACTTAAATTATTTAAATTTAAGCTTAAAAATTAGAACTACGTGCATCGTGATGTCATGTCGTGATAAGATAACATTAAAATAAAATCAATATACATAAAATGTCTAAACAGTTGACTGCCCAAAACTTATAAATAATATTAATATTATATTCGCATAATGTAAGAGCAGGGAACACCCAAATATTCCGAAATATTTTTTTCCGAATATTCATTTTTACGAAATACTATGTTATACTGGAGCTATTTAAAATTAAAACATATTTGAATTTCTATACGTTGGTTAGGTTAGGTTTGATTTATGTGCTATATCAAAAAATAAGGCCATTAAAAAAAGTGCATTCGGAATTATGAAAATTCGGGATTTCAATCAATTCGGAATTTTGACTCTTCGGAGTTATGTAGTGTACCCGTTAGAGCAGTGTGTAGTAAGAAGCAGATTGTTTCAGTTTATGTTTAGTACTTGTTTAAATAACTGTATAGTATTCATAACTTTTTTTGTGATTATAATGATTTCAAGACCCAACTCTACAGTGAAAATATTACCGTAAATCTTGAATATACGTTCGGCTCCTATACCACTTTAACGTACAGTATAATTACCAAGGTGTAATACTAAATGTACTAGGTATTACAATACAATACAAAACAATAACTCTTTATTGAACACCACATACAGCAAGAACAACCCAAATAAAAAATATAAATATTATAGTATAAATACCAGGTAGCTACAAATACTAAGTATAAATTTATACTTCTCCCTGACATCTCGTAAATTAATTGACTTTATTGTAAACCTTAGGTACTAACTGACGTGCCCGCAAAATGCCTCCTCGAGTGCTATGTATGGTTATATTTTATCATAAATTATATGTGAGTGTTACGTTATATTTTGTTCATTTTTAAGGTTGTATCCATATGTAGGTATGGTGTGGTGGTATGTATGTGAGGGTAAATGTTTAATTAATTTAGTAGCTTATAGGTCTTTGTGCAATCTTAGACTTAAAATATTACTTTTGCATGCCAATTACTGGTGAAGTGTGTGAAACTCTTAATGTTAAGACCATATTTTGTACCACATTTGTACCATATTTTTTGCAAAATAAAGATTCTGTAAAAGTATTTGTATAATAAAAAAAATATTAAAATTTAGGCAACCTAAAATGGACCTTAACATGTAAAACGGCTCTAACGATCCAGTCCATATACAGTGACAATTGCGACGCTAAGACAAATCTAATGACACCTTGTTTGTTTAAATCGGGCCATCCATTCCGCCTTTATCAACGAAGACCAAAAACTGCCAAATACGGGATATAATTCGTGTATAAGCGAATTTTCAAACCACCGTCTCCCACATTGGTGATTTGGTTGAGATATAGAGCTGCGTTGTTCTCTACTGACAAAACATAGTAGAGGGATGACTTCTTCCCTTTTCGCATTCCACCCTCGAGGAACAGCCATGGGGAATGCAGTTAAATAGTTCATAGGTCTTATAGCTCATGGTTCACAGCTCTGCAACATCTTCGTTCTTTTTTGCTATGACAGTTCTTTGGAACATTGTCAGAGACGATGTTTCGAACTGGTATAAAATACACGAAGCTCCAAATAAATTGTTATATTTATAAAATTGAAATACTGGGTGTTTTTTTTTATTCGTCGAAAAAAATTTGGGGGTTAAATCAGTAAGTCATACAGATCAACTTTCACTATGGGACCAACCCCGAAACCGCGAAAAAAAAATTGACCATCCCATACATTTTAGCTAGTCAGCTGACGATGTTTTGTATGGGAGGGTCAAATTTTTTTTCGCGATTTCGGGGTTGGTCCCATAGTGAAAGTTGGTCAATATGACTTACTGATTTAAGCCCCAAAATTTTGGTTACCAATAAAAAAACACCCAGTATAATATTTACAGAAACAAAATACAGTCATTTCAAATGTTTGCCATATTTAATTCATGTGTAAAACACGATGAAGCAATTTCGAGAAGTAATTGTTACCAAATAGCGTAATGGCGAGTGCCCTATTCAATGCGATGAAATCTCTTGGGGTCAAACATGATTTTGTTTATAAAACATTAAAACGATTTAAAGAGACCTCCTCAACAGAAGGTCAAAAGAGATCTGGTCGGTCGCGATCAGCGAGAACAGATCGGGTAGCTAAAATTGTAAGGGAGCGAATAAACCATCGCTCTATTCGAAAACTTATAAACTATTTGTGTTAGAGCAACCCCACAATGCTCAAAACGATCGGTTGTGGGCGGCAAAGATGGCAGACATTCCAGAGAATCAGAAATACGTTCCAAGATTTCAGGGTGCCCCCTCGGTAACGTTTTGGGGAGCAGTGTGTAAGCGGGGCAAACTTCCTTTGATATTCATCGATAAGGGTGTTAAAATCAACGCTGAGTATTACAAAACTGTAGTTCCGGAGAAAGTTGTTGCTCCATATCTGCAACGCATGTTTAGAGATGACTATTACATTTTTCAACAGGATGGAGCACCTTCCCATACCGCAAACAGCGTTCAAGCCTGGTGTAAGGCAAATTTAACTGATTGCTTACCCAGGAATGAGTGGCCTCCCAGTTTTCCGAATTTAACCTTTTGAACGCCCCAGTCGGCTCTGGCCGTCAACGGAAAGTCGTGCCACTGACGCCACGACGGCTACAGCCGACACACGGTTTAACATCAAAATCAAGTTTAACCTTTTGAACGCCCCAGTCGGCTCTGGCCGTCAACGGAAAGTCGTGCCACTGACGCCACGACGGCTACAGCCGACACACGGTTTAACATCAAAATCAAGTTTATTAAAAAACTTTACAAGAAAATTGATGGAGCTTTATAATTGCTTTGCAAGTCTATATTAGTTTAAACCTAAAATACATTGGTTATAATAACAGAATTATGAATAAATCCACTTTCTGTGAGACTGTGATTTAATGCAGTAATTGTCAGTGCTTACTACGCCAACGACGGCTCCAGCCGGCACATAGTGTTGTGACCGCCCGCTGCGTTTTATGTTTGGAAAAGTGTAATAATAACTATTACAGAGCCATTTATCCATGATAAATTATTAAACTACATAATCCAAATTTATCATAAATTACGTAAATATTATATAACAATGGTATCCCATTTACTCTGCACGCAGTAATGGTACAATAATAGTCCTCCATTTAGTTAATAATAACAATCGACAAACTGGTTTTGCACACCTCACGTAAACAAGTGCTTATCAGTGTCCTATGCGCCCCCGTCGGCTGTGGACGCTAATCTGTGACGTCAGAGGCGCGACATCATCTTGAATAGTGTTGTACAGTGTCGACGAAATGTGAGAGGGGTCTTATCGTACGAAGGAGTTGCTGCGAATTTTACTAGGTGTTGATAACGCCGACGATGAAATTCCAGAATTTGTATCGGAACAATTTGAAATAGATTATTTCGAGGGAAGTCTTTAAATTTTAACTAAATATATATATTATTATATATAATGTAATATTATTAACTAAGCATATGAAAATTCATTTTATTTAAAATCAATAGGTAATCGAAAATGGACCAGCCAATGCTATATTATTAATAATTCTAGTACCTTTACGAAATAATTTCTAGGGCCATAAAACTTCTTTATCTCTCGCTCACACTTACGGGGCTTATGGAGAAGCATAACTAAGTACTAATAATAACACTATTCTTTGTACAAAATCTGCCTCAAAATTCGCTAACAAAGGTCGGTCAGGTAAAACCGCGGTTTAAACTAATAATTATTAACAGTTGAGCTCATAATCAGGGTACTTTTAACTGTTGCCGCTATTGCTCCCGCGGTTTTTCCCGTTTATTAATACGGGCAATTCTTAAGACGTTCAGACGAGCAACATTTTTACGGAAATGTGTGGCAAAACTCATCGTTCATCATAAATCATTACACTTAAAAAACGCAATTTTATTTGGACTTTAATATTATTAAGATTCTTACTCAAAGATATCGATATGAAAGTTAATGCCTTACACAGTTTCTCAACTCTAGTATTATTACAATTTCCATTGCCTGTGACGCCCGTGTCGGCCAGAGCCGTCAATACGTGACGTCATCACCTCGTAAAAAAGCAAGTAGTGTTGTGACTCTGTTACTAAATTAAAGTGCATGTCGTGCGAACATTTTGGTGTTTTCATACTTTATTGTGGGTTTATAATGTTAATAATATATGAAAATGTAACATTATAGTGAAATATTTGTTAAAGTTTTCCGATACTCAAATATACATACATTACATAGAGTCAATTTTGGTATCGATATTTCGTTTTGGAATCACTACGTTTTTCGAGATCAATTTGTACGTTTTTGTTGTGGCGTCCGGTAGGCAGCGTTTTGTTTCGCAGCTTGGCGTTCAAAAGGTTAAATCCTTTGGATTTTTTTGTATGGTCGTATATGCTCTCTAAACTGACTAATTATAAAATATCAAATTTGGACCAATAAAAAAATATATCGAGCGTATTTGGGATGAGATGCCTATGGAAGTACTGCGTGCCGCATGTGACGGGTTTGAGAAACGTTTAAGCCTGGTTCGGAAACGTAAAGGCGGAATAATTCCAAAACATTTATTATAAATATTTGTTAATTGTTTATTTTTAATATAATCATACTTTTCATGTCATTTGGTATCGTGTAGTTATTTTTATATTTTATAGTTGTACGAAAAATTTTGACGTAATTTCTTTTGAGTGACTTGACGTTGTCATTATGACAGGGTTCTATGGTGGCTCAACAATCCCGTGTGGTGACTGTACAAGCCTCGGCCCTGAAGGCGGTTACAGGACTCGTATGCGTCCGGCTGCGCTGACTATACTCGTCCTGCAACCGCTCGCTTCCCGGTCTTAGTAATATACTATTGATCTATTTGAAAAAATAATTAGGGGCCTCCAGACCAATAAAAGGCCTTTTCTGATAATAACATATATGATTGATTACACAAACAGCAAAGGGCCCCCAACTACGAGTACAAACTGAAGCTGGCGGAGGACAAGCGGCTGACGGCGGAGGAGTCGGCCAAGAAGGCGCTCGCCTACCATGAGAAAAACCCCGAGAAGCACCCGCTCTATCCCGAGGAGTGGAAGAAGTTCTGGAACCGCCGCTACAAAGAAATCCAGGCCGGTGGGTGCCGCGTCAACCGCGCCCGATTCGTTTGCTGAACCGATAAACACGTCGCTTTCTCGTTGTTCCAGAGGGCAAAGATCCTTCTAAACACGACTTCAAACCGGAATGGATAGTTTTCTGGACTGCGCGTATGAAAGAATTACATGACGCCGAGTTAAAAGTGGTTGTAAACGAGATCTACCGCAAGCTGTGCATCTCGCCGCCCGTGATGCGGAGTCGCTCCCCAGAGGGCCGCCGTAAATCGCCGGAGCGGCGCCGCTCCCCAGAGGGCCGCCGCAAATCGCCGGAGCGGCGCCGCTCGCCGCCGCGCCGCCGCTCGCCCGAGCGCCGCGCCTCGCCACTGCGCCGCCGTTCGCCACCGCGCCCGCAGCGCAGGTACACACGATACAATACTATACAGGGTGCCTCTGACCCCCAAGCCTGGGGGCTTTAAATGCAAAGATCGATTATACTCGCTAAACTGAACTACTTTTGTTCTGTAACGTTCAAAAATAACTTATTAATAATTGATGTAAAAGTCTACTTGTAAAATCGATGTATTAAATCTTGGCCATATCATCACAATCTCATGGTACGGGGGTAACATTTCCTTGGAACGGGCTAAAGAAATAATTCCACTTACATTACTTTTTAAATGTTCCATGAAAGAGGTTAGTCTAATACTCAGGTCTAACATAAAAAGGTCTTCACCTTTTTTTGGTATAAAATTCATTTACAACCTCTTAATTTAACAACCGCTTGAGTTGTTTACCTCTTTCTTTACCTCTTTATTTTATTATATTAAAAAAACGTATTAGTCAAAAGTTCTGTCAAAGTTCTGTCAAAATTATGTCAAAGAAAATATAACCTAGCCATAGTTACCCTATTAAAACATTAAAACAACCAATAACGACTGAGATTAGTTTGAATTACCTTATTGGGCGTTTTATTACTAATCGTTGCTGTTGTTTACACGTAACCATAGTAACCAGCAATCGTCTTTCAAACTGGCATTTTGACCTACGATATGAAACTTCATGGTGTAAATTACATTTAACTTGTATTAAAAAATAAAAATTGATGATGAAAAAAAAAAGCTGGACAAGTTTTTAACAACTACCAGAACAAAAGAAATTCAATTTCAGGAGTAGAAACGATCCTTTCATTTAAAGCCCCCAAGCTGAGAGGCATCCTGTATATAGTTTGACTAGTAATTCGCAAAAGTATATAGTAAATTGATTTCATTCGATGAAAATAAGAAATACATTATTCGCCTCACCAGCTCGGAAAGGCCTTCTTTATCGCTCAAAATGTGCGTGCAGAAGTCCAATTTACCCGCTAGCCATCGAAATATAATAAGTATGGAAGGGTAACCTCAAACAAAAACGACTGTAAAATCCGCTCAAAAATACCCACTTTTCGAAATGAAAAGATCTTGTGTATCGAGTGGTGTCGATAATCAACTAAATATTAATTGAGTTAAGGTTTAAGTCATTTATGTCAGATATTGATATAACGTTTGAGTAGACAGTAATTTCAGTAAGGTTGTATACCGTTTGAAAGAGAAAAATCTGCAATTGGTTACAAGCTCTCTGACACAAGAATTTTATTTGACAATTTTTTTTTTCATACAGTTTACTTGAACGCGGCCAAGTATTTCAACATTTGACGTGGATGGTTTAATACAAAAATAACATACTAATTGAATAATGAATTAAATTAATCCTTTTTAATAGTAGTGTTTTGACAAACTTACTGATTATTCCCCTTTAATCATTTAACATTCTCATGTTACACTATTATAAAGTTGTAAAAGAGTATATCTTTACATCTAAATTCACAAAATCTTTGCAATTTATGACTCTGTGTTCACCTTTACAGAAACTGCATGAGACATCGGTAACATGCAAATTATTTACCACTTGCGCGGGAGTAACTTTGTTATAATTGACAATTCCCTTGTAACTATTGTTTGTCTGAAATCTAGGTTTGCTGAAGCCTGGTTTTGGATCTATAAACTCTAAAGAATGATACCGTGTTTGTAAGAATTCCTGGAATTGACTCATAGTTGGTAATTGGTCTGAACTAGACAGAGACTCACTAACTTTACATTCCTATTGTCTACGACTTTCTAAGTCTAGTTTCTGACTAACAATGTATATAACAATTATATCCCATGAACTTGTATCGACACCAAGGCTACAC
This sequence comes from Tortrix viridana, assembly GCA_963241965.1. Lineage (NCBI taxonomy): Eukaryota > Metazoa > Arthropoda > Insecta > Lepidoptera > Tortricidae > Tortrix > Tortrix viridana. The sequence continues at coordinate 37,991,546 of OY725171.1, read as the reverse complement.
AAAGCACTTAAAGTTTCAGTAGTTAAATCTAACATGTTTTTGATGTCAGTGGCGGACTCAGTTAAAAGTGTTTTTTGTGCAAAGAATCTTTTTAATATACAATTACCTAAATATTGTTTATTATTGTAACGACCTTTTAACAGAGACCAACACTGCTCATAACTATCACTGGTAAGTGGCTTATGACGCAAAAGTTGTTCTGGTTCTCCTGACAAGTGTGCTTTTAAATAATGAAGCTTCTGGATATTATCTATCTCTGTGTTGTTGTGGATGAGTGAAATGAACAATTCTCTGAAGCTCATCCACTCCGTGTATTTTCCAGAAAAAATGGGTATAGTGATTCTCGGTAGTTTTACTTGATTTGTTTTTGACGTTGTAGCACTCTGGACTCCTGACATTTGTTTTTGTTGTGGTGACAATTCCTTCAATGCACTTTTAAGCTCGCATTTGTAATCCATATACTGTTCATTTGTAGCATCATACACATCATCTTTTATGTACTTCGTCTGGTTTATAACTTTTATATCATCTATTTTTAATAATTCTTGATGGCCAAGACAAAATTGTTGCCATATTTGCTCGAGGTTTTCGAGTCTAGTGTCAATGTATGACTCAGTAATGCGATCTTTAGGACTCTTTTTAAAATTAACAAATGCCTTATTAATGTGAATTTGGTAATCTTTCTGCTGATTAATTATTTTTTCCATTGTTGCCTCACTTTAAATAAGTAATAATATTTGAAGTCTGAGAAATTTTACAAGTCAAAGATTTTTTCAAAGTCCGAGATTTTTTCTAAGTCCCAGTCAACCGATGAAAAAATTACAAGTGTTTGAGATTCTCTATGAAAATGGACATAGGTTCCCCGTTGGTTCACTTTTTCTCGAATTATTCTAAGTCCTAACTAATCACTTCCGAATTTTTCCAAGTTATTTTTGCTTCTAAATTTTCTAAGTCCAAATGACAGTTCACAATTTAACAGAGTTCTCACAGTTTAAATCTTCTTACACTTTACTCACTGCGCTTGTTACTTGTTCCATCCGATGTCACTTTGTACTGGTCACCGACAATTCAAAATCCATTCACTGATAACCCGCTATATATCCGGTTCGAAGGACCATTATGTTGATTGATAGTGTTTCTTTCAAATAAATTAAACCACCTTTAACGCTTGTATGGAGAACATTTAATAAAAAATGACTCAAACGCCTTATACATTCTAGGGTGAACTTCTGTTAGCATGTTTCTGTACGTAACAGCACCATCTAGACATTTAATTAGCAATATAAATGACATATATTATTTCCTTAGTAAAATTGGCGTTAGCATGTTTCTATACCTAACAACGCCATCTAGGGATGCAATAATAAACTCTGACATTATTATACATACATTCACTTTGAACATAGTCGCTGTCGGAGTCGTTGACATCGAAGGAAGAATCCATGTCACCTTGATCACTGCTAAAACAAGGGTAGCGCCTATAAAAACCTTATCTATACCTAGATTAGAGTTAAGCGGAGCAGTTTTACTATCGAAGCTGTTGAGAGAAGTTTCCAAGGTGTTAGGTGTTCCGGTAAATCACATACATGCTTGGACCGATTCAGAAGTTGTGCTCGCTTGGTTGAGTAGCCATCCAAGCAGATGGAAAACGTTTATTGGAAACAGGGTTTCGGAGATACTAACAGTAACGAATCGCAGCCAATGGTCTCATGTTCGGTCGGAATGCAATCCAGCTGACTGTGCTTCGCGAGGTGTTCCACCTCAGGATTTAGTCGACAATAAATTATGGTTGCATGGCCCCGCATGGCTAAAAAATGAAATAATTGACTACAATATTTCAAAACCAGTTAGCACACATTTACAAGAGAGAATTGTTACTCATGTTGCTGCGGTAGATAATCCTGTGGACGATGATATGTGGTCGAAGTTCTCGTCGTTAAAGAGGTTATTGCGTGTTGTCGCATATTGCCGTAGGATCCTGAAAGAAAATAAAAGAGAACATACTTACTTACCTGTTAAAAGAAGAAATACAAAATGCATTAGTCATCATGATTAAGAAATGTCAAGAGCAGGCCTTCAGAGAGGAAATAAAAAATATTAAACAAAATAGGGAAATAAAAACGAATAGTGTACTTACCTCTCTAAATCCATATATATAGATGAGTTGGGACTGCTTCGTGTTGGTGGGCGGCTCTACTTTGCCAAACTAAACTACGACCAAAAGCATCCAATCATTTTACCGAAGTTGTCTTTCCTAACTCAGCTTGTGATCAAGGATGCTCATAAGAATACACTACATGGAGGCAGTCAATTGATGATAAATTATATAAGATCAAAGTATTGGATACCAGGTCTAAAGTGTCTTGTTAAGTTACATGTAAGAAAATGTGTTACATGTGTAAGATACGCAGCAGTCAATAAATCGCAGTTGATGGGGCAGCTTCCGTCTGCTAGAGTAACGGCTAGCAGAGCATTTTTACGTACAGGAGTTGATTATGCGGGCCCGATCAACGTGCGTGTTTCCAAAGGTCGTGGAAACATATCATATAAAGGTTACATTTGCATTTTTATATGTATGGCTACACGAGCCATACACCTGGAAGCGGTCAGTGATCTGACTTCAGAAGGGTTTTTAGCAGCGTTCAAACGATTCGTGGCACGACGAGGTCACTGCAGTGATTTATATAGTGATAATGGCAGTAATTTTGTGGGTGCTGCACGAGAATTGAGAATTTTGTTCGACGAGGAGAAATCCAGATTTTTGCCAGAGATATCCGATTGGCTCGCTACCAATGAAACACAGTGGCATTTTATACCACCACATGCCCCGAACTTTGGTGGATTGTGGGAAGCAGGAGTCAAGTCCTGCAAGTTTCATCTTCGCAGAGTAGTAGGTAATTCAACGTTAACCTTTGAAGAGATGACGACGGTACTGGCACAGATAGAGAGTTGCCTTAATTCCAGGCCCATTTCAGCCATTGACAATCAAGGTGAAATAATGTCCTTAACTCCGGGTCATTTCCTCGTAGGTGAACCGTTGGTTTTAGCTCCAGATCGTGCATATGAAACTGCTTCAGTAAGCTCTTTACGGAGATGACAATTTTGTCAACGTATGTTGCAAGATTTCTGGAAGCGATGGTCACAAGAATATTTAACGCAATTTCTACAAAGGCAGAAGTGGAAGCAGGTAAGCCCCGAGCCCAAGATAGGTGATGTTGTGCTAGTGAAAGAACCTGACATGCCTCCCGAGAAATGGCTTTTAGGGCAAGTAGTTGAGACACATCCAGGAGTTGACAACATAACGCGAGTTGTAACGTTACGGTGTAAGAATTCTTTGTTAAAAAGATCTACTTCTAAAATATGTGTTTTGCCTGTGGAAAATTGTTAATATTTTGTTGATTAAGTTAATATTTGTTTATTTGTAAGAACTGTTATTCTTGGTGGGCGGCATGTTCAAAGTGAATGTATGTATAATAATGTCAGAGTTTATTATTGCTTCCCTAGATGGCGTTGTTAGGTATAGAAACATGCTAACGCCAATTTTACTAAGGAAATAATATATGTCATTTATATTGCTAATTAAATGTCTAGATGGTGCTGTTACGTACAGAAACATGCTAACAGAAGTTCACCCTAGAATGTATAAGGCGTTTAAGTAATTTTTTATTAAATGTTCTCCATACAAGCGTTAAAGGTGGTTTAATTTATTTGAAAGAAACACTATCAATCAACACTCATCATCTTTTACATCTTTACAGTCGGCATTAAATCATAACATAAATCATACTTATATGCGATTAAACGCGGTTGTTTTGTTGGAGCGGAAAGGTTCTAGAGTGGTGACCGCGAACCGGGAGACGAAGTGTTCACAAGGTGGACCGACGATCTGATAAAGGTCGCGGGAAACCGCTGGATGACAGCAGCAGAGGAGCGATCGTTGTGAAAAACCTTGGGGAAGGCCTTTGTCCAGCAGTGGACGTCTTGCGTTGCGGCTGAGGATGATGATGAATTATGTTTTTGCGAGAATAAGATTATACCTAAGCATGCATAATATGCATGTCGATCATAAGTTAAGCAGGCTTAGGTACCTAATAGTTGTGTGATAAACCACTCGGCGTCTGATATTCATTGAAATACTACTCTGTCAAGAAAGTACCGGGAAAAGATCAATAATACACAAACTGTTTGTTAATCATCCAAATTTATTTTATCACCTTCAAAGTATGCTCCTTCAGAAACGATACACTTACGCCAACGAATAATCCAATCATCAAAACATTTTTTAAACGCTGTTTCCGGAATTGAATTCAGTTCTCGGCGCGAATTCTCCTTTATGTCTTCTACCGATTGAAAACGGGTGCCACGAAGTGGTAATTTGAGTTTAGGAAAAAGAAAGAAGTCGGCAGGAGCCATATCTGGTGAATATGGTGGTTGCTCGATGGTATTTGTTGAGTGTTTGGTCAAAAATTCTTTCACAATGATGGCCTTGTGCGAAGGCGCATTATCGTGGTGCAAAATCCAAGAATTTTCATTCCACAAATCTGGCCTTTTTCGTCGAATTTGCTCTCTTAAATGCCGCATAACGCTCAAATAATATTCTTTATTTACCGTTTGACCTTCCGGCAAGAATTCCGAGTGCACAACACCGCGATAGTCAAAGAAAACAGTCAACATGACTTTGACTTTTGATCGACTTTGGCGTGGTTTCTTCGGTTTCGGTTCAGTTGGAAGGCGCCACTCCGAAGCTTGTTGACTAGTTTGCATGTCAAACTCGTAAACCCACGTCTCGTCACCAGTAACAATGCGTTTCATGAATGTTGGGTCGGAATTGACTCGTTCTAGCATGTCCTCAGCGACTCTCATGCGATTGAGTTTTTGGAGAAAATTCAGGTCTTTTGGGACTAGCCGAGCGGTAACATGTTTCATACCCAAATGATTAGTTAAAATAGTACGGATCGACTCGTGAGATACAGAAAGTTCGGCGGCTATCTCTCTCAAAGTTGAATGAGGATTTTCAGTCACTATTTCCTTCACTTTTGCGATGTTAACTTCAGTTGCAGACGTTGATGGCCTACCAGAGTGAGGCAAATCTTCCATCACATCTCGACCGCTTTTGAACGCTTTGTACCACTCATAAACACGTGTTTTTGATAAAGTCGAATCACCGTAAGCCTTCTGTAACATTTTCAGTGACTCCGAACACGAAATTCCATTGGCGATGCAAAATTTAAGACAAACTCTTTGTTCAATGTTTTTGTCCATTATGAAATTCGCAATACACACTAGATATGATATAACTAAAAACAGCACTGTATTTAATATAAATAACAGATGCAACTCAAACTCCGCGCCAAAATAGAAAACAGTTGTGCCAATCTAACAACAACAAAAAAAACAAAAATTTGAATTTGGAACCATAAACAAATCATCCATTCCCGATACTTTGTTGACTGAATGTATTTTTAATATTATTTTAAATAAATGTTGACAATGTTGACAATTTGGGACTGCTGTGACTTTTAAAAATGTCTTCCAGTTTTTGAGATGACATAATCCGATTCATCAAAATGGATGCTGCAAATCCTGCAATGTTTTCGCTACTCAATTCGCGACGAACTGCATCCACCCAAGGCAGACGGCGTTCTTATTTTGGAGTTAGGTCACTTTCATTCTACAGGTTCGATTAGGTTAGTATAGCTGGTAGCCGGCGCGGTGCGTTGCTGCCCATTGACGTTGGATTTTGCGGTTTCAATTAACCAATAATAATAAAAAGTAATTTTTCAGATGTCACACTTTTGTCGCAAAGGTGCGAAGAATCACCCGCTATGGTAACCTGAAGATTGACTGAAAATTTAAAAATATCGGTCTAGCTGTTTTGATGTCCATAGGGATCATACCCAAATACAAACACATATATTTTTATATATACCGTGAAACTTGGCGACTTTGCCACTTTAGACATGCTTCAAAAATATAAGTGGTGTTTTTTGCAAAAAAAAAACACTGGACCCGACTTCCAAGTTAAATCATTGAAAAATATATTTTGTGAAGACTTTCTACATACTATTTAATTTACAATATATTTAAAGTAAATAGGGAAAAAGGCCAAAAATGAAATATGGTAAAGTTGACCCTACTGTGTGGTAACTTTGCCAACAGATTTTGATACCTTTCTACGAAAGAATTAGATAACAGCGAATAAAGAAATAATCTCTCAAAAAGGGTATACAACTACAATCTGGGTGATTCATTGCTCCTTTTATTTGTTTACAAGTAAGAAACACCAAAGTGGTAAAGTTGCTCACCCGGTAATCATTTTTTCATAGTAAACTGAGATTCGCTGTTAGGGTTGTCAAAAATTCACACATCTTTATTTATTTATGTAATTTTAATTTTTGCGCTTTATAACAATAGCCACTTATTTATAAAACTAGGGTTTGTTTTTAATCACGAAATTGATGGGTATCTGTATCTAATAGCAATAAGACAAAGCCAAAAAATATTTCAGGTAGGTACCTTAATCGTTATTTCAAGTAACTACGCGCAACACAAGGCCGTTTACCCCATGCTTCGGCTGTTTATTTTAAATTGTAATTATTTCGGATTTTCTTTTGTTTTATTTATATATTTATTGCACGAAAATAAGTACAAATGGCGGACCTAATGTCTAATGGCATTTTTTACCAGTCGACCAAATATCGAACAGATATTTAAACAGTTTATTTTTAATAGATACCTACCAATACCCATAACGTCTGTTAAGTTTCACCAGTTACCTTTTTAAAAATTGTTAAGATAGGTAGGTAAGCTACATTTTTTAAGGATTCCTGAAAGTGACAACCCTAGGCCACCCCAAAACATGGCAAACCTGCCGTCACTTATTGGTGAACCTGGTTACTATACCAGGTTCACCAATAAGTGACGGCAGGCTTTACCAACGAAATTTAGAGACACAAATCAAACACTAAACCATGCACAAAGTATTATTTCTACTCTTAACCATATAAATAACCTTATCAACAAAATGTACATTCCAGGATCCAGTTTTTAACACACAAATATATAAAAGTTTCGAAGCACCGGCTTTGACGGATCTTACTAGCGCGTAATTTGGATCTACTTATGACTGGCAAAGAAGACCGTAGGGATATGCTCCCTTAAATAGTGTTGCCGGATAATAATTTAATTTTCTCACCAGTATGGGTACAGCCTAAAAAACATTACCAAATTTATAGTAAATCAGGATTTGTGATAAGTAGCAGACTACAGGTGGCAAAGCTAACATAACTTGGCAAAGTTGCCAAGTTTCACGGTACTCGTATAGATAGTGTGATGTGACCTATGGTTGTCGATGTCCCATGATACACGCCTAGAGTTCACCTGGCGTTTTACTAACATACTAGCTTCTGCCAGCGACTTCGTCCGCGTTGAATTTAGAATTGGGTCCAGATAGAAATTAAACCATTTATATCAGGTCAGGATCGGCCTTACAGTCTTTCCCCTCTGCCGAGGTATGAGATCAAATGATCTTGCACGTTTATAAAAACTACCCATTTAGTCGATTATTTGACATAGCTGCTGTCCGCGACTTAGTCCGCGTGGAATCAGCAATTTTACCATCCCGCAGGAAAAGTGTTTTTTTTTTCGGGATAATAGGTGGCATATGTGTCATTGTATGGTATTATTTATCTCCATTCCAAATTTCATCTAAATCCGTCCATCCTTGTAAGCGTGAAGAAGTAACAAACGCACAAACTTTCTCATTTTTAATATTAGGAAAGCTATAATAAGCCCGTGTCAGTACCTTTGTTAAAAAAGTACCTACAGATAAAGTTTTCATTATCGTACGCATCATGCATGATGGGATAGAAACAAATTTAAACCATACGATTTTTTAAACCCTTTTCACCCTGCTAGGGGTAGAATTTCCGAAAACGTGTCCTTCGCCGAGACATAGGCTATCTCCATACCAAATTTCATCGAAATCGGTTCAGCGGATTAGCCGTGAAAGCTTTACAGACAGACAGACGCAAAAGGATGTCTACTTTCGCGTTTATAATATTAAGTATAGATATGAGCGCCGATGGGGGGAAGGTCGGTGGCGGCGCGCCGACTTTTTGGAGTCGGCGGCGGCGGCGTCGTCGGCGGCGTGGCCTCCAAAGGATTTTTTTAAAGTTGCCAGTATAAAAAATGAAATAATCACGTAGTTTATCGATAAAAAAACTTTTTTATATAGGGTGACTGGTAACTCGACCTAAGTATTCCTTGAAAGGGGTTATTATAGGGCTTCTTTGCAATGTTTTTAGCCCCCAGTCAACCAGGGGTCGAAATTCGGTAGTTTTCGAGTTATTCCAGTTTTTAGTTTTTTACATTATAATTATGTCCCTGACTTACTGTGTGAATGTGGGTGAGCGCGTGTGTGTATGTGTGTGTGTTTTATATACTATGTACAAAACTGAATACTCGTCAGCAACAAACGTAGACTACTTAAATTACTGGTTGATAGGAAGACCAAAAAAAAATTATAACCTTTTGTTTAAAAAATGTAATGTAATTCCTGTGCATGAAAAAGTTAAATACTTATTAGCTGTAGATCAGTATGAATGTTTAGATTTTAAAAGTTCTAAAAATTACAACCGATGTCTAAGAGTAGCGTTACGAAAGAAGTTCACTGAACCCGGTGCTTATAATTATTATGGACAGAGAACGAGAAGCTATATGATACCACGGATTTTCAACAGTCTTTTCTCAGAGGATGAATGTAAAAGCAAGAAAGTTTTCAAACGTAAATTAAAGTTCTGGTTAATAAACATCTTCCACTCAGAAAATAGTTAAATAGTTAGTAGGTAGTTAGGGTGACTGATACAATATCTTTATACTTACCCTACCCTTACCCTTATCTTTACCCTTTTGTAGATTAGTATTGCTTACACTGTACCAACTTTTATTATAAGAGTGTACATGCTTCGCAAACAAACTGTTCCGCAGTTTGGCGAAATTTTGTAAAATATTTATAATATTTTTTGTACTTTTAATAACAATAAAAAAAATAAAAAAAAAATATTGCAAATAAGCTCTAGTATAACCTCTTTCAAGGAATATGTCGAATTACAGTCACCCTGTATATAGTATTTTTCCTTTGCATTTCTTAAACATGTTTCACAAAACACTTGATCGTTGAGAACTGTTCTTTTTTTCCATCTACATTTACAATTACGTATCCAAAATAAATAAATAAATATCAGGGACAATCTCACACAAATTGACCTAGTCCCAAACTAAGCTCTAGGCTTGTACTATGGGTACTAGACAACGATAAACATACTTATATAGAGAAATACATACTTAAATACATAGAAAACATCCATGACTCAGGATCAAATACTCGCGCTCATCACACAAATATTTGCCCACTGTATTTGTCACTGTAATTTTTTCTATTTTGGTTTTATAAACGTCCACATTTTCAAGAACCAACTACGCAGCCATTTTTCGTAGCTGACGACTGACTGCGTAACGCGTCCTACGGCAACAACGAGCACGCTCATACAGTCAGTATTAGTCAAGTGACCGATTCAATTATCTCTCTCGCTCACTCGGCGCGCCGTTACTTTTTCGCGGCGGCGGCGGCGCGGCGAAATCAGCGGCGGCGGCGGCGCGCCGGCGCGGCGCTCATATCTAATTAAGTATAGCGACCCGCCCTCGCTTCGCTTCGTTTATAAGTATAAGTTAAAATATAGCCTATAGCTTTCCGCCCACGACTTCGTCTGCGGAGAGTCAGTACTTTCGTTAAAAAGTGCAGATGAAGTTTTCGTTACGTATCATGAAGGAATAGAAGCTTAAAATCATACAAATTTTCAAACCTTTTTCGCCCTGCTAGGGGTAGATTTTCCAAAAACGTCAAAACTCATATTTTATATTCAGTGTCTAGAAACCAGTTTTCATTTGACTAACTTCCAAAATGACTTCACTTCTATACAAAATTCCACTCCCAATTTCATTCCCTTAGGGATGCCATCCACCTTTTAGGGGTAGTTTATCCAAAATCGCCGAGAGCCGTTTTTTTTATTTGTTAACAGTAGCCTAAATATATACCAATTTCAACGTTTCTAACTTCCAAAATTAATAATTTTATACAATAAATATTTCAAACCCCCCCCCACCCCCCTTTTAACCACTTGGGGATTGAATTTCGTAAAATCCTTTCTTATTCCTCGTCTACGTTTTTAAAACAACACATGTGAAAAATTCCAAGACTGGGCGTTTATGAGTCACCCGGTCAGGCCGTCTCTTTTTATATATAGATAGCTTTTCCCCGCGACTCCGTCCGCGTAGTATTCATTTCAGTATGGTTCGTAATTTCGGGGTGACTGCAGTCACCCCGAAATTACGAACCATATTGCGCGGGAAATCTTTTTGCATGAAGATACGGGGAAAACGAATTTTCTCAGATGAGACCCACCTAGATCGAATTTTCGCCCCCGTAAACCTGCATGTCGCAATTTTCATCGAAATCGTTAGAGCCGTTTTTGAGAACGTGAGTACATATACATATATATATATACATATATATATATATATACATATATATATATATATATACATATATATATATACATATAGCGAACCGCCCTCGCTTCGCTTCAATTATATGTGATTTTCTGTAAAACACGTTGGTGCATAAATCAGGATGTATTACATAACGGCCCGTCCCGTATTTTTCTATTAGTATTTTGTTTAGATTGACATGTTTAAATTCAATTCAAAATTATTTATTAAACTGGAAAATGTCATAAGTCAGATTTCGAAAATTGTTCGGTTTATTCCGATCAGTTATTTATTTACAGAGTTATTGCGATTATTGATTTCGCAAAATTTTGTTACATCAAAAATTTAGACATGGCTACCCGACCGAATTAATAGACGTTTTCACGTCAAAAATATGTACATAAATGCAATTTAAATCTCTCTTTAGATAAGAATAAACAGTACGTGATTGTACATAATCTGGCATTAAAACACTCCTGGGATGTAAATATCGCACTCGCTACGCTCGTTTAATACAACCGCAACTCAACGTGATTTAATGCCTGTAGTTATACGCAACAGTCACGTTGTAACAGTTTAGTCCGAGTAAAATTTGAAACCGCGCCGGAATTGATGAAACTTGTGTAAAGTTATCGAAGTGACGTATTTGGATATGCAGGACGCGCAGCCCGGCGCGGACCAACTTCACGCTGGAGTCGGTGCGCCGCAGCCGCAGCCCGCTGTCGAGGCGCGAGGCGGCGCTGCGCAACCGCAGCCCCGCGCTGCCCGCGCCCTCCCTGCAGACCGTGCTCATCTCCGACGACGAACTCAAACTGTACGTTCACTCTACCAAATCTACTATAAGGCCCGGTTTTATAAAGGTCGGTTAGTAAATATGTCAGATCAAATTTTAGTAACTTCATACAATTTTTGACATTCCTGATCGAAATTTGATCTATCGGATTTTTATAAAACCTACATAAATGTAAGAGATTACTGAAAATTTTAAAATAACAAATTTAATTTGAGTTTTTTTTTCGGTATGTTCATAAGGAAAAATGTCAAAAAATTCAATTTAAACAAGCAATATCTCAAAAACCATGAGACTTATCCACCCCTGAAGGCCCCTACACTCGACTACCAAACACCCTATATACAATATAATAAACCTTGTATGAAAAATTATCTAACTGGTGGTGAAAACCGCATGGAAATCCGTTGCGTGGTTTAGGAGTAGTTAGCGGAAATACAGACAGACGCGGAAAGCGACTTTATTTCATACTATACTATATTTTCCTCGCGACTCCGTCCGCGTAGTAGTTATTTTTCGCTTATCCATCGGGAACTATCAAATAAAAAGTATTTTTATGTTAATCCAGGTAATAAACTACCTATATCTGTGTGCCAAATTTCATAAAAATCGGTCGAGCCGTTTTTGAGTTTTAAATAGTGTAACTAACCAGACTTTGTTTTGTATTTTAGACAGATGTAAGGATAATACGTGTGGCGTATGTTAGAATAAGGTTAATGACATATAATCTCCTTTGTGCCTTCTAAATCGTATATATTTATCTATGATCTTGACGTATGTCTGTCAGTGTATTTATTATTTTCTATGCTAGCTTCTAGTTAATTAAAGCCAAGTTTCCTTTTGGTATTTCGTTTTCATGTATCAATTTAAAACTAGAAAGAATGACGGAAGATTCGAAAGAGACATTATCATATTCTTTGGCAAGATATCTACGACCGGAGAGGTTTGACGTGGAACCCACTGCTCCCGCAGCTGGAGATAAATGGTCGCATTGGCTGCGCACCTTCACAAACTTCCTGACTGAACATACTCCCGCTGATGCTACGGATACTATAAAATTCAAATTATTAGCCAATCATTAGACAGCCAGCATTTTCATACTTATCAAGGATTGTCAAAGTTATGATACCGCCATCACTCTTTTAAATAAAACGTACGTCATACCACAAAATGAAATATGTATTAGCCCGTCACGTCCTCGGGACACGAAAACAAAAACAAGACGAGACTATTTCTGATTATTGTCGTGCTTTGCATCTTCTCGCACAAAAGTGCAGCTTCAAGCCCGTCTCAGCTGGCGAACATAGAGAACAGGCGATACAGAGCGGCTTTATAGCTGGTATCCTGTCGTGTAAAATTCGGGAGCGCTTATTAGAAAAATCGTTGTCGATGGACGAAGCTTATAATCAGGCCGTCACCAATATACGGCAGAGAAAATATATACGGCATTTGAAGCTTGTGGCAAACTATTGCAGTTCAAACGCATCCCTTTTGGTGTCACCAACGGAGTTGCCGCCTTTCAACGTACTCTCGAACACATTATCGAAAAAGAACAGTTACATGGAACCTTTGCTTATCTCGATGATGTTACAGTCTGCGGTAAAAACAAAGAAGAACATGATAAAAACTTACAGAAATTCATGTCTGCTGCAAAAAAGTACAAGCTCACATTAAACGAACAAAAGTGTAATTTCAGCAAAAGTTCCATTAGCCTCCTTGAGTATACTGTCAAGAACAACGTTATTGAACCTGACAAAGACCGCCTTGAGCCGCTTATAAAACTACCGCTACAGCGCAACACCGCTGAATTGAAGCGAGCACTTGGGCTGTTTGCTCATTACGCTAAATGGGTTCACAACTTTTCTGCAAAGGTTCAACCGTTAATCAACAACAACAACTTTCCTATAAACGAAAATGGGCAGCATAGTTTTAAACTTTTGAAATCCGACATCGAAAAGGCAGTATTGGATGCTATTGACGATAAAGAAACCTTGACTGTCGAGACTGACGCGTCGGAGTTCGCCGTAGCTGCAACACTATCTCAATATGGTCGCCCGGTTGCATTCTTCACAAGAACCTTGTCAGACAGCGAACGCAAACACGCTTCCGTTGAAAAAGAAGCGTGTGCTATCGTCGAAAGCCTTAGAACATGGCGCCACTATCTCATTCATAGACACTTTCTCCTCATCACTGATCAAAAATCCGTAAGCTATATCTTCAATCAGAATCATACAAGCAAAATTAAAAACGACAAAATTGAAAGATGGAGGCTAGAAATGTCGTGTTATAAGTACGACATTATTTACAGACCAGGAATAGAGAATCCCATCAAAAACATAACATGTACAAAAATGCCCAAGTCTCGCAATGCTTCCACCGTAAAAAGTTGGGAGATCGAATGTAAACCAAGTCGGTTAATTCAGTACCTACCTATCTATGGGAGCAGCTATCCAACCACTTTGTCATAAATAGATACCTTGTTAGTTAGCTAACAACATTTTATAGTAACCATAATATCAATATTACATTTTTTATATTTCTTTAATAAATAGAGTGACTTGGCAATTGCACACAGCAACAGAATATACTAAGTAATTTAAATAGTCCTCCAAACAAACAAAACAAATAAGAGCACAAAGCGCTAATATTAGATAGATATTGTTTTATGTAGATTCTTTTTCCACAACGAAGTTACAGGGGGTTGAAAATGGCCCGAATGGCTTCGGGAAAAGGATGGTACGGCCGAGCCTTTTTTTTGCTCGACTTGGCGGGGGCACTGCCGTGCCCCCAGATAAAGCTGCGGACGCTCTTTCAAGGGTTTGTGCGTTTATGAGCATCAGTAAAATATACGAATTGCACGATGCTCTTTCTCATCCTTGTATTACTACCCCCTTACTAATAAACGTTGAGTAACGGCTGAGTAGTTATACAATGCTTTGTCCTTATCTGTCATTGTGACATTTGAATTCGACAGATAAGGACAAAGCATTGTATAACTACTCAGCCGTTACTCAACGTTTATTAGTAAGGGGGTTAGAATGTATCTCTATAAACGATGTCAAACAGATGACGGCTTCGTGCCGCGTATGTGCGGAAATCAAACCACGCATTGCTAAAGCAAACGGGACTTTGATTAAAGCTTTATCGTCTTTCGGGAGATTGAACATTCATTTCAAGGGACCTTTGCCTTCAAACACAAATAACAAGTATATACTTACAATAATTGATGAATTCTCGCGATACCCATTCGCATACCCATGTCCTGACACATCTTGTGTGACTGTAATTAAGTGTCTTAGAGAACTTTTTTATGAATACAGTCTGCCTTTATATATACATAGTGATAGAAGATCCTCCTTCATGTCGGAGGAAATACAAACGTTCCTCAAAAACTGTAAAATCGCAACTTCTCGTACGACTCCTTACAATCCCCAGGGCAACGGACAAGTGGAAAAGCTTAATGGAACTCTCTGGCGGACTATACAGCTGTCTCTGAGATCTAAGAACCTGCCCATTGACAACTGGGAACAAGTCCTGAAACTCTCTTCACTGTGTGCGATCACTTCTATGCACTTCAATAAATGCTACACCTCACGAGAAACTATTCAATTTTCCTCGGAGGACACCAGTCGGTGAATCGCTCCCGTCATGGCTCGTCCCGGGACCCGTTCTACTAAAGAAATTTGTTCGGTCAAAAACCGATCCTTACGTCGAAGAAGTCTAGCTACTTCAAAGTAATCCAAGTTATTCTTACGTACGATGGCGTAATGGCCAGGAGTCTACTGTGTCCAACAGACATTTAGCGCCACTCCCCATATCGGATGATGAATATTCGCTCCACGACAACACAACTGTTAACGAACAATCTGAAAATCCAGTATTAGACGAAAGCCTTACTAACGAGGATAATCAAGAAGAAGAGGTCTATGGAACTCCGCCGCAAGACACCCGACCTTCACAGATCATTCGGAGATCTACGAGGTCTAGAAAAATTCCGCAACGCCTCAATGACTATATCCTCGAAAATACCATATGACATTCGAAAATTGTTAAACCCCTTATTCAAGACAATATTACGGAGATGGTTACTGGACAAAACTTTCTACACTGTGCGTGAATTTTTAGATTTTAGGGGTTAGCTTATAATGTATCTGGAATATTTTAACTAGATTTCATAAAAATATTTGCATGCCTTGCATAAGGTTAATCATGTGATACTTGACAACTACTATTGACATCTGAAATGTACCATGTTTAAGCAAATAAATTATTACTATTACTATTACACGGCGAAGAAACCATAGAGGGGGAGAATGACATATAATCTCCTTTGTGCCTTCTAAATCGTATATATTTATCTATGATCTTGACGTATGTCTGTCAGTGTATTTATTATTTTCTATGCTAGCCTAGTTTCCTTTTGGTATTTCGTTTTCCTTGTATCAATTTTTAACTGACTGGTCAAATCAGCAACTTTTTTTGAAACGTCAGAACGATCCGTTGGTATGAAAATACTGACATGAGACGTCATAATTTTCAGTTTTCAAACTGCTTCCTTTATTTAGTTTTTGTTTGGTTTTTCCGTGTCATTTTCGAAAGCTTGATTTAATGGTAGTGTAAAATAATTTGTTTTGACATTACTCAAGTACCGTACCCTGGAAACATAAAGAAAAGCTTTCGTATTCCAAATACATATATACGTTGATTATTCTCAGCATTCAAGCATGACATTCTTTAGCAAAAAAAATATTTAGGCCAACATCGTTATTTATTATTAACTCGCAAAATGCATTTTAATTACCAATTTTTTTAATAAAAAAGTTATACCTTGAATGGTAGCGCAGGGTAAAAATTTCATACTAACGTCATGTATTAAAATACGCCTCACCTTAAAGAAAAACGACGACTTTTTTCACTGAAACCATTTTTACAACCTGGGCCTTTTGGGTAACCAAACAAAATTTGCAGGACTAGTTAATCATGAATTAAGCTAGTTTTTAAAATAGTATTCAGAAAAAAAAGATTCGTCATTTAAATTCTACGTGCGTTCAATGTTAAAGTAAGAAACTCATTTTTATATAGTCAACTCGCCTAGGCTCGGCCTGCTAACTACCTCGTCAGGCCATCCCCCTAATTTCTGGGCCACGACAATAATACTATTGTCATCCGGTCTGCTCTGATTTGCTGTGCTACATCCACATATCTCGCTACATGTGTGGAAAGTGATGTGTGTTGTGTTGACGATTGTTATTGTGGACCTCGCAGCGACGATGGGTTGTCTCCGTGGAACTCGGACAACGACATGGAGTCACTGGGCTCGGTGCCGGAGGTGTCACCGGCGCGGCGCGGCTCGCGCGCCGGCAGCGCGGGCGCGCGGGGCCGCGCGCGGCGGCCGCTGCCCGCGCACACCGCGCCGCCCGCGCACGACCTCGGCCCGCCTGAGAACGTTGTCGCCACGCTGCGCCTGCTCGTCGCGCTCGAGGATTACCTCGGCAGCCTCGGACCCAAGGTCGTTGACCTGCTCACTGATGCGCTGAAAATGGAAAAGGTACACAATTATATTTTTAACTGTGTGGCGAATTTCATCCAAATCGGTTAAGCGGTTTCTGAGATTAGCGCACACAAACGCACAGATAAACACAAATATTCTAAAAAACATTGTTTTGGGTTCTATTGCGTTAATAAAGACCTCCAATAATAGATTTTCTCAAATATCTTCCACTAGCTTTCCGCCCGCGACTTTGTCTGCGGAGAAAACAAATTTACAAATTTTACCTCTTTATAATATTAGTCTTCCACGTACAGACAGCGACCAGTTACACTTTTATTATCCACCGTGTTTTTTAGGGTTCCGTACCTCAAATGAAAAAAACGGAACCCTTATAGGATCACTTTGTTGTCCGTCTGTCTGTCTGTGTGTCTGTCAAGACCGTTTTTCTCAGGAACGCGTGGAGGTATCAAGGTCTGCAATCCCTTGGATCAGTGAAAAAATCAAACATCTAAGTTAACATATTTGAGGAAATCTCGAGGGAATCAAACCCTATAGGGTACTTACTTCTCGTTGACTTAGAATTTAATTTTTTATTTAATTTTATTGAACTGAATGATTCTTTGCAAACCTTGGTAATACAAGGTGACCTTAAATCTACATTAGTTTTTATTTACTAAGTTATCTACTATTGGCGTAAGATTACTGTTACTATGCCTTTTTCTATAATATATGACTTAACAGGGACACTGCCACCTAACCGAAAAATAATGTAACTACTTAATTATTGTATGTGCAGACTTAACTTTTTCTCATGACATGCATATAAATGAACTATTCGTTTTTGTTCGACATTTTTATTTTTTACCCAATCCTGTCATGGCAGTTTGCAGTATTCTCTTCTCAATGTTAAAATTGGGTAGGTAAAGTTTTTGGAAGAGGTGTACATTTTTTTTTTCGTTAGTCGTCATCCTAAAGATCAAGGAACTGCGGCTCTTTTATTTTTATTTCCTCTAATATTTTAGAAATATTTTTTTTAGTTATTAAGTTGACATTTGTAAACTTTAATGAACGACAAGCTTGTTGCCTTCGTAGTTAAGGAAAAAGAAAAAAAAACTAGTAAATAAAAGAAAAAAAAATCATGGTAAGAGAAATAAGCAGTTTTTAATGTCTCCCGTAAAGAAGACGAAAAACACATGGCGATTTTGGAATTCGCACCGACGTAATGTTTTAAAACCTATTAAAAGTCAGGCATTTTTATATCTGTTTTGTATAAATACTTAAATAAAATACTAAGTATAAAAATTAAAGTGCCCACATGACCATTTTTTTAATTATATTATTACAAAAGTAATGTACTGCGCAATGGTGTAATGAAATAACCGCAAATGCTCTGTCAGACTCACTATTCTAGATTCAGAACCACAGAAGTCTCATTAAGTCAAGTTCTCCAGCTAAAATAACACGTAGGTGACTGATAAAAAAGAACCATAGTTAATGCCACTGATGCCACATGGCAGTTCTAGCGCAAGGCACGATCGGTGTTTCCTCGTAGTCCTACTGCGGTACAACCACGCCCTAGATTAACCAAAATTTGTATCATAAATATGAGGTAGGTTAGGTTCGTTTTTAAACCCCGACGCAAAAAGAGAGGGGTGTTATAAGTTTAACGTGTCTGTCTGTGTATCTCACTATGATATCATAACTCCCAAACGGATGAACCGATTTTCGTTTAGTTTTTTTTGTGTCATAGATAATTTTATCCCGAGTGTTCTTAGCCATGTTTCATGAAAATCTGTTCAGCCGTTTGTAGATCATCAGCTCTTTTCTAGTTGATGAGGGGATCTGACTAACTTCCTTATGTGCGATTGATTCGAAATTTGGTATTTGTTAGTTTTTAGAGTTTATTTTTAGTGTCGGGGGGTTTTTCAAATTTTTAATTTTATATTATTATGGCCCGGAGAGGCAAAACAACCCAGAAATAGGACCCAGCTCCGTTGACTGTTAAATTTGTTAAATTTGATTTTGAAACAAACAGTTGGACAGAGCAGTCGGACCACGGCCCCGAAAAGAAATTAAAAATATTATTTGTTTTTTTTTTCATTTAAGTATTATATACAAGGTGGGCCAAAAGAAGTCATCCGATGTTGTTTGACTCTTTTTTTTTCTAAATGAAAAACTTGGATTCTGTTTTTTTATTATATTAATTTAAACCTTTAGAATTTTATTGGTCAAGTCGAGAAGATTATATCGGCCAAATGGGCGCCGTCACAATTGATTGTCATACGGGCTCGTTTTATGGCATTTTTCATCACTTTGGCGAGAACTTCGGGCGACAGATTCTCGCACTCGTGTCGAATGTTGTCCTTGAGGGCTTCCAGAGTCTCGGGCTTGTTCACGTAAACACGGGACTTCAAAAAACCCCACAAAAAAAAGTCTGGAACGCTTAAATCGGGTGATCTTGCGGGCCAGTGCAAATCGCCAAAACGAGAGATGAGGCGACCCGGGAACGCCGCCTTCAGAATATCGGTTGTGGCTCGCGCAGTGTGTGCCGTTGCTCCGTCCTGTTGGAACCACATGTCGTTCGGTCCTAATTCGTCCAATTGCGGCAGAAAAAACTCGGTCAACATGGCCCTATAGCGCGCACCGTCCACTGTTGTCGTATGGCCAGCGGCATTCTCGAAAAAAAATGGCCCAATGACTCCTCCAGCGTGAACAGCGCACCATGCAGTCACTTTGAGCGGGTGTAATGGCTCCTCGTGCATCACTCGTGGATTTTCGGTGCCCCAGAAGCGATAGTTTTGCTTGTTCACGTACCCGCTGAGGTGGAAATGAGCCTCATCGCTCATTATGATTTTGGTCGAAAAATCGTCCACTTCTTCCTCGAGATTGAGAATGGCTTGGGCGTAGGTTACGCGCGTTTGGCGGTCGGCAGGCAGCTGCTGATGCACGGACTGGACTTTGTATGGGAACATGCGCAGGTCTTTGACCAAAATTCGCCTTAGGGACGTCCGTCTGATGGCTAATTGCGTGGCACGGCGTCTGGTTGATGTTTCCGCCGACAGCTCGACATCCTCGGCAACAGCGGCGATATTCTCGGCAGAACGGGCGCTCCGGGGCCGGCCACTCTTGGCAACGTCTCGTGTGGTCCCATACTCTTCAAGGTTGGTGGCCAAACGGCGCAGTGTTTGCGCAGTCGGTGTCTGACGGCCGGGGAATCGGCGACGGAATTCGCGCTGCGCCAACACCACAGACGAATTGTTACGCAAAAAAATAGACACGATTATTCCGCGTTCTTGGGGAGTGTATCGCTCCATGGCTTGTTCACTTGTATTTTGCATCTGTCAAGTCCACAAATGTCAAAACAGATTTGACATTGGCGACCATTTGCAAAAATGAGAGCATCTTCCAATAGGGTGATTTCTTTTGGCCCACCTTGTATATATAAGACCTTGACATAAGGGAACATGAAAATTTTATCATTTAATCATTTGTCCTACTAGTAGGACTACGAGGAACTAGGCGTCCTCGTGGTCCCACTAGTAGGATAAATTAGTAGGACCATGAATAAACACTCGGCACGATGTATAAGTGGGGTTAGAAAAGCACGATAGCTAGTGACAATTACTCAAAAGCTGACAAAATGTATCGAATTGATAATAAGCGCTGGATGAGTTCGTCGGGCAGCTTACGTCATTCCTATTTTTAACCCCCGACGCAAAAAGAGAGGGGTGTTATAAGTTTAACGTGTCTGTCTGTGTATCTGTTTAACTTTTTTTTGTGTTATAGATAATTTTATCCAGAGTGTTCTTAGTCATGTTTCATGAAAATCTGTTCAGCCGTTTGAAGATCATCAGCTCTTTTCTAGTTGATGAGGGGATCTGACTAACTTCCTTATATCCGATCGATTCGAAATTTGGTACCGTGTTACTTCAATGATATTGAAAGTGTATGGTAAAGTAACCATGACCTGATCAGCCGTTTGAAGATCATCAGTTCTTTAAGAGTTGATGAGGGGATCTGACTACCTTCCATATGTCCTATCGATTCGAAATTTGGTACCGTGTTACTTTAATGATATTGAAAGTAACTAATCACTATAAATACCTTCCTAATATTTATACCTACTTTAAAAAAGACAAAATAAAAGTAAAATTAAAAATTTAAAGAACCCCCCGGCACAAAAAATAAACTCTAAAAACTAACAAATAATATTTACAACCTATTATAATTATTATCGTCACATATATTATGTAAGTTCAAATATTTTTATTATCCAAGCGTCATCGCGTCGGGGGACCGCTAAATGATAAAAATAGGTGTAGTCACAGTTGCAACAAAAGAATTTACTCCGAAAAATTCGCAAAATCGACACAACCGTCAACGTCGTCTGTCTGCCCCTTGCCGCACTTGGTGACGCCCACCCCCGCGCCGCATACCGCACACCGAGCTCGCCGCGCGCGGCATTACGTAGAGCGTATAGTTGATTTTATTTAAAATGTCAGAATCCACTTGAGAGCTTATCTTCCAATGAATGGCTTTGTTATCTATTGTGAAGCCCGACCGCTAATTAGCAGTGCAAAATGAAACGCACAAATAACAAAAGATTTCATATGAATAGCAACTTTACCGCTTAAAGAAGAAGGTTCAAATTGCAATGGCAATGCATTCGAGATAGTACTGATTAAAATTTAAAGCGGCAGCCAGGTACTATTTTGTTTGTGTCAGTTACAGGGTGATTCAGGGATAGCTTTCTTATCGTAGTATAGTACGCAATTTGTAGGGAGTGAAGAAAGTGCGCGTGAGAAAGAGCCTAAGCAAGTATTGCGCGCATCTCCCAAGATTCGGTCTGTTATGCCGCGAGGCAGGAAGAACCATGGGTTGGTGGTGGGACTGGTAGGGCTGCACTGTTATTACGTTAACCTTGACGTGTTACTGTTAATTAAAGTCAGTGAAGATCAAAATGTATCGAGTTTAATGTCCATCAAGGAAATAAACCTACGTCTTCTTCTATTTTGTGTTCTCTTTGCTTCGACCCTCACTCAACTAGAGACCAAGATATCCGGCCATATCCTGAAGATTCCTGACACATCTAGCCCCAGCCGTAGCCCTCAGCCACCCCCCATGTCTCCGAGATATATATATATATATATATATATATATATATATATATATATATATATATATATATATATATATAACAAAAATAGGTACAAATTACAAAAAATACTATCTAGCCATATAATATAATACGTAGGCCAGAGGTCAAATTAAAGAAATATCCAGAATAAAACACAGTGAAGCAAACGATATCGATACTTGGTAGCGACTGAGAACTAAGCAGACGTGCTTGCGTACTATACTAAGATAAGAAAGCTATCCCTGAATCACCCTGTACCTGACACAAACAAACTTCCTGGCTGCCGCTTTCAATTTCAAACAGTACTTACTATCTCGAATGCGTTGCCATTGCAATTTGAACCTTCTTCTTTAAGCGGTAAAGTTGCTATTCATATGAAATCTTTTGTTATTTGTGCGTTTCATTTTGCACTGCTAATTAGCGGTCGAGCTTCACAATAGATAACAAAGCCATTCATTGGAAGATAAGCTCTCAAGTGGATTCCGACATTTTAAATAAATTCAACTATAGACTATGCATTAAACTTAAGATCGCTCGTACCTAAATGTAATTCGTAAGAATTAATTAGCTGTTGTTGGAAAAATACTTTATAAACTTTAGCGGTTCCCCGACGCGACGACGCCTGGAGAATAAAAATATTTGAACTTACATAATATATGTGTCGATAATAATTATAATAGGTTGAAAATATTATTTGTTAGTTTGTAACACTTTGGTTTTGTTTACAAAACATTTCTTACCTTGCCTTAGACAATACACGTTTGTCACGCTGTACTTTCATGATCCTCATATATCTGAACCTTTCCTTAGTAGATTCCACACTATTTTGTTTCCGAACACACATTTTTAAATCTATTTAGATTAAATATTGAACCGGTACATATTTTTTCACAACAATACCGTCTGACATTTCATTCTGATCTAACGTTCCGTTCGTCATTATTTTTGTTACCAAGGTTGACAAAATTCAACGCTTATTAGGATTTTAGTTTTTAATAATCTTTACTAATTATTCTCGTTGGACTTTCCACAGAATATTAAAATCATATTTCACCTTCTATCTGATGAAAAACAATAGTTAAACTTATTTCCAATCCAATTTGTCATCGATCGTTACACCAATCAATTTAATCTGTGCAACGAAACGCAGAGTGCGTTCGGTAAACATTCTACACTTCATTTCGTGTTGTCATGAACAAGATATTAATTAAAACCTTTTTCTTTCTTAAGAGTAAATATTTAATTAAATAAATTCTTCAATTTACTTTATTGATAGTAAAAACATTTTAGACTTATGTTAGAAGTATTTTGTAAAATGTATTAGAATTTCATTCATCCTGTCACAACAATAGTACGAATCAGGTTTGTAAACATGGGATGACCTCTGTATTTGCCCTTTTTGACTGTCTTTGTTGGAAATCACTCGACAAGATGTGAGGACATACTTTTTAATTTGAGAATTTCCAATCGCCGTCATCCGGCCCTCATGGCAGATCTTATTTAATTTAACTTCCTCATACTGCAAATGGGTTAAATACCCCATAGTTGTAATCAATATCTCTGCACTTCAACCATAGTTCCCTGGTAAGTTTGTAATTTGTTTGCGTTCGCTGCCGCCATCTTGACCTTTCTAATTTCTCTTTGCATTTATAACATCCGTCTTATTGGTTTTCAGTCAAATAAGCTATTCAAGATGCATCAGATAATTTTAATAAAATAACCTGGCCCATTCCTACTGCTTTTTCTACGTGAATAAACCCACGCCTAGTGGTAAGTTTCCTTTGTTCACTTGGTTGACCACGTGTCCGCTAGTTTTCTATCCAACACTTTCTTAACTGTGAATATTTTGTTCGCAGGGTTTTTTTTTTTTATTCCTAGTCAAAGTTTTGGTATTTGGTAGGAATTCTAATTCTGAATCCAAATTCTGGTTTTCCTGAATAATTATTCTTCATTGCTGCTTCCTGCTTCATGTGACTTTCACCTCTAGTATCAGTTAGTCACCATCGATCATCATGGTTCACTGCATCTTCTCCGTGTGACTGAGAGTTCTTGACTTCCTGGATTGCTAACACCTACCTAGAACTGCGGTACCATAGTTATTTCGACCTGCAGGTATAAAAGAAACCTATCGGCGTGAGTACCAACACTATGATTTACTTAGACTTAACCATAACTTTTCTCTGATCACTTTTGCAAGAATTTGTGGGTAATCGTTTAAAAATTAGTTTTCAGGTAGTAACCTAAAATATGTTACTACAGAGCTTAGTTTTGTTGTTTAAGTGTTTTTGATGTAGTAATTTATTGTGAGAACACAATAAACAGATTTAACTTACTTTTAGCCTTTTTATTTGGACATTATCACTTGTTGACATGAGATCGTCTGGTGCCCTCTTTTAAAAATAAGTTTTTGACGTTCTCTTTCCTAGGTTGAATCATACTCACACCCTAGTCTCATATGCTCACCATCATAGCTACCCTGACCTATTATAAGTTTTCAGAGTTTATTTTTTGTGTCAGGGGGTTCTATAAATTTTAAATTTTACTTTTATCTTTGATTTCCATGGTCGTTAATGTTAACAGAATGCATCTTGTCTAGACCCAAGGCATTGATGTATTAAGATGATTGTTAAGCGACGCTGCAATCGCATAGGTGTACATTTTTTTATTATTATTAAATTTTGCTCGGGTGGTAACGTTTCTCAGCCCCCTAAATCAAGTCCGCTTTCCACGATTTTTGAACATGTTGTAGTTGAGTTGAATGAGTGTATAGAAATTCGCTATGCGCAGGAGAAGGCAAACTCGTCGGAGGAGCTGCTAGTGCGCGAGGGCGCGGTGGTGCTGATCGAGACGGCGAAGGAGAAACTGAAAGGCGCCGTGCAGGCGGGGCTGGTGCCGGGCGCGGCCGCGGGCGCCGTGCGCGCCGCAATCGTGCGCGCTGCCGCTACGCTACACGTCGCCGACACGCGCGCGCGCCACCACAAGGTCTGCTGCCCCACCTTATTCTCAATCAAGTGCTTCGGGAGTGCTCGGCTATCCTCGGAAGTCTCGGAACACATCGTGTTCGCTATAGCAAAAGTGTCGTGCTGGACACTTTTCTGTTTAACTTTCATTCGCCAAACATTTGGAGTGCAACGTGCGGTCAGGAACTTTGTTCCAAAAATGTTTAATAACTATCCTAGATCCTCCTTTTCTAAGAGACCAGAGTTCAAATAAAAATTGTGTGGTCTTTTTTGTTTTGGGACTGTATGGGCTAGACCATAAATCAACAAAATAATAAACAAAATAACGTACACAACTGCAGTTCTGGTTAACTTCGGCAACTTAGAAAGTACTGTTTATTGCTTAAAAATGACATTTTGTGGTCGTTATTTAGAGTGGGTGTGATGCTATATAGTGTATCATTGTATAGACAACAAGGTAAACCAACCAAACTCAAATTATAGCAACGTGCATCGCAGTTTGGCCTTCGACTACGAACAGTATTTTGAATAGCTTCCTAGCAGGCAGGATAACGATCGCAATGGATGGATTTCCACTCATAGGTAATGCCTGCTGCCAATGTCTTGGATTTTCCTAAATTTGGACTCTACGTCATCATACGAGGACTAGGAGTGGTTCTATTGTAAATCAGATAGCGAATACCATAATGGTGGTATACATTACAAAGGTCCAAACTTGTTTCGTTCTTTTTGCAGTCGGGTTTTAGTTTTTAAACTTATTTTTTACAAGATTATGGCGCTTTCGTTGATTTTTTTGGTATTGAACAAGTTGTTTTTGTTGTGCAGGGTTCAAAAGCTGCAGAAAGCGGCGCGCCGGCCGTGGCCGTGGCGGGCGTGGGCGAGGTGGACCGCGCGCAGATCGCGCAGCAGATGGCGGCCGCGCTCGTGGCCCAGGGCAAGACCGACGTCTCCTCCGAGGAGCTGGCGCAGCTCGTCGACGCCGTCGTGCGTAACCCGCCCGCTCACTCCTTTCGGTCCCGCACCTTGCCCTCGCATCCCCACTTGTGATCGTACATTACGTAAATCAGAAACCGGTGCCCTGTGTATCAAACACTACCCGGCCCGTCAGTACTGCAAGTTTATCACATTGTTAGCCATACCACAGAATAGATAATATTACAAGTACAGAAGATTCTCTCCTTTGATCTTTATGAAAGCCGCCTTTTAATTTAGCTGAAGCATATTATGATTTATGATGCCTTTAAAATCGTCGCACTCGAGCACAATCCAAACGGAACCTTAAGGATGTGTACAAAAATTGTAAATGCATTGGTTCACACATAGCAAGGGTCGTCAACGAGTACAATATAAATAATGACATATTGCCTATTTATTTCTTGCATTCACTATAGAGAGCAGTATATCCATATTCTTAATTTCATTATTTATCTTTAAAATAATAAATGTCCCAATGTTGACGAATTGAATATACTACCACATTTTATTAGCGTTGCTGCACTCCGCTGTAATCCAAAATCTATTTGCTTTATTTTTTAACATTTTAATACATAATAAAATAACGCTATAATAATAAACGCTAAAAAATTATAATAATAAACGAATGCAGTACGTTCACTTGCGACGTAAATGCAGAAAGCGCGAGCGCGTTACACGTGCGATCCGATGAAGTACGTGGCAGACACTGAATAGACCGCTGTGCAGCGCAAGTGTTGCCATACATAAAATGGTACTGGGACCTATAAAATTATACCTTCCAATAAACTGGTTATTATTATTATTCCTGGAACGTCGGAGGTCCGCTTTAGAGAGAGACATCGCCGTCGTTCAGCTGCAGGTCGGTAGATGACGCTAGTTCCGTAACATAAACTTCACATCTGCTCACTGTTTCCGCCAATTAGCCTGTAACTAAATTACGACTAACGCGCCGCCATGATTGTTCTTCATTGTTAAGTACTGTCGCAGTTCTTGTGTCTTGAGTTAAACGAGGTTACTGGGATTAATTACTTTTATTTAGATGAATACAAATATTATTCTTTTAAGAGGCCATACTTTCAATTCCGATCGACAACTGACACACATTTTCAAATTGAATCTACATTCTTTCTTAAGTATAAACTTTCAAATACTGCCCACTATTGATGCAGCCAGTACGCTTCACATAGCGAACCTTCACATCTTCTCTCCCGGTACAGGAAGGTTGGAGCACTATAGTTAACCTGACTGTGCTACTACCTAGCTATACATACCTACTTAAGTAGAAAAGTATCCCTGCTCTCCTAAGTAATTGGCCCCAAAATATCAATTTACCAGACCTGCCTATCTCCTATACAGAACTCCTAGCTTATCCCTAACTCTCCTACCTCTGTGGATATTTATAAATTTTTATATGTCCCTTGCTAAGGGATTGCATGCATCAACTAGTCCTTAAGCGCAACATTAATGTAAAATCAATAAGTTAATAGGACTATGGTAATTGTTGGATGCTTTAACCCACAGATATAGATACACATAGAAAACGCAAATGCATCTACTTCGCGTGTCCGAACCCCGACCAAGCGTCGGGGTTGGCCGTCGCTACTGACTACGCGCGCGTCTGTTGTTGCAGCCGGTGGCCGTGAAAATTAATAAAATGCCTCGTTGCGTTGTAATTAATTACAAATAGCCCACAAGTTGTGAGCACCCAAAAGCAAGGGCATATTTCCTATCACAGGAAAGTTATTTTAAAAATATATTATGCGTAAATTCATTTTAAATCAATTTTTAGGGTTCCGTACCTCAAAGAAAAAAACGGAACCCTTATAGGATCACTTTGTTGTCCGTCTGTCTGTCTGTCTGTATGTCTGTCTGTCTGTCTATGTGTCTGTCAATACCCTTTTTCTCAGGAACGCGTAGAGGTATCAAGTTGAAATTAATATCAAATACTTAAGTCTGCAATCCCTTGGATCACTGAAAAAATCAAACATCTAAGTCAACGCAATCAAAAGATACGGCCGTTTATGCCGCATATTGAAGAGAATCTCAAGGGAATCAAAATCTATAGGGTACTTCCCGTTGACTTGGAATCATGAAATTTGGCAAGAAGCAATATCTTATAGCACAAGTAAAGGAAAAAATCCGAAAACCGTTAATTTGTAGTTAACTCTTTCGGCGCGAGCGCCTCCTAGCGCGCTGCAATGCTCACACGCGCGGGGCTCACTGCGCGCTGCAACCCGCCCGCGCGCACATACATTTTGTTTCGTACTAAAAACCATGATGCACCCTGTGCATCATCGCGCGCCGTAGTACCGCACACTTTTTGCCGCCTCGAACAACAAAGGAATGGATGGCGTCATGCGATGTTTAGAATAACCAAACACAAAGTGTTTATTTTCGGGTAAAAGAAAAAAATAACTTTTATATTTATTATTAAATTTTTTTTTTGGTGAAATGAAAAATTATGACTGTTATTTATGAATATGTGTTGGATTAGGTCCTTTTGTCAGTGTTGCAGGTGCAGATATATATAGGCACATGCATTGTTTTATTATAACCAAAATGTGGGAGCGAAAGCGGCGATGATAAAAGAACCCTTTCTGCGACCTATATTTACTGATAACGATTTTCAACCGGAAATGGGATTTTACCTGCATTTCAAATTCAAATATTTATTCAGTAAATTGGCCACATACGGGCTCTTTTACACGTCAGTAATATAGAGTGAATCTACCAGCGCTTCGGACAAGACCATCATTGCGGAGAAGAAGCGCCGCAAGAAACTCCAGCAGAAGGTCATTTTTTCCAATATAAAATACAATAATACTTAAAAGTAAGTTACATTACAAGGTAATAAAGTAACAAATATTAATTATTAGAACTAGCACAAATGAAAACATTACAAATGTAAGGTCAAATACGTTACACTAAATGTAATGACTAGGAGAACAACACGACGAGGTCTCTTCGTCAAAAGCCATAACTAGAATAATTAACTGAACAAGTCCTTGCAGACGTGAACAGACCGGACCCCACAAACAGCACCCGTTCACGAGTATGACGCGTATCTCAGCCATCGCCTCCCTCAACCATATGTTCGGGAAGGTGGCGACCCGATCAACGACGCCGCCGTAAGCAAAGACCTTTGAGCGAGCATGACGTGCTCAAGCTGCCGGACAACATAAAAGTAATATTGTGTGAAATAGCTGTCCGGCGAGAAACATCACAGTGTGCTCTCATTTAAAAGCGTCTTGTATACACAAGAACTAATAGAGTACAAAAGTACATACATACAATTTCGTGTTTGAATACAGTTTGCTTAAAGGCATTTTACGTTTCAAGATAGTAACGTCAAAAATATCCTAGACTTAAGAAAATACCTTAAATAAGTAATAGCCTAGACACTACTTAAATACATCTTGGTCACCAATGAAGTCATTTACAGTATAGTATGCCCTACCCATCAAGCAGCGCTTGATGTGAGACTTAAATTTATTGAACGGCATATTGACGATATCAGATGGTATCTTATTGTAGAAACGTACACAGTTCCCCGCAAACGAAGTGCTTACCTTACGGAGACGGTGACCTGGAAGAGCGAGCTTATCCCTATTTCTAGTATTTAAATTATGAACGTCGCGGTTATGCCTAAACTCATGTATGTGTTTGCGTACATACATGATATTCTCAAAGATATACTGCGACGCGACTGTAAGAATATTGATTTCTTTAAATTTATCCCTAAGCGAAACACGAGACCCCAATTGATATATAGCACGTACAGCCCGCTTCTGTAATACAAAGATGGTCTGGATGTCAGCCGCTTTTCCCCACAGCAAAATTCCATAACTCATAACACTATGGAAATAACTATAGTACACAAGTCTCGCCGTCTCGACGTCAGTAAGTTGTCGGATTCGCTTTACCGCAAAAGCCGCTGAACTAAGTTTACCTGCAAGTGTGGCTGCAATGAAACGCCTGTGCGACTCCCTTTACTCCGGTTTAAATCATTACGTACTAATTTAATTATTTTTTGTTTTGATACCGGCATCGGCTTGCAGCCTTTAATTGATAGCAATTGGAACTTTTGAACTTATTTAAACTTAGCATTCTCCAAATTTATTATTATATTTTTAAGAACAATATAGATTTATTTATTTAATAATATTTGAATTAAAAAAAGAGAATAACGATAATGAACTTTTTCAATCGTTTGGCCGCCTAAACAATAACAAAACCATTTCGATAGCATAATTAATTCAGCAACAGTTTGCGATTTTACGACAAAATTCAGGTTTTCCTATTAAATTAAACTTTAAATCATGCGTTATGTAATTTCTCAGAGCCCAATTTTTGAAGTAAATTGTAGAATTTGCATAGAGCCCGATCAATAAATATTAAACCAATCAGTAAGCGGAATTTTTTTTTTACATTCATTTGGAGAATGCTAAGTTTAAATAAGTTCAAAAGTTCCAATTGCTGTCAATAAACGGTTGCAAGCCGATGCCGGTATCAAAACAAAAAAAATAATTAAATTAGTACGTAATGATTTAAACCGGAGTAAACTTAAACAAGGTGAGTCGCACAGGTGTTTCATTGCAGGTAAAATCCCATTTCCGGTTGAAAATCGTTATCAGTAAAAATAATCGCAGAAAGGGTTCTTTTATCATCGCGGCTTTCGCTCCCACATTTTGGTTATAATAAAACAATGCATGTGCCTATATATATCTGCACCTGCAACACTGACAAAAGGACCTAATCCAACACATATTCATATCATAAATAACAGTCATAATTTTAATAATAATATAATGTTAATAATATATGAAAATGTAATAACAATATAGTGAAATATTTGTTAAAGTTTTCCGATACTCAAATACACATACATTACATAGAGTCAATTATGGTATCGATATTTCGTTTTGGAATCACTACGTTTTTCGAGATCGACTTGTACGTTTTTGCTGTGGCGTCCGGTAGGCAGCGTTTTGTTTCGCAGCTTGGCGTTCAAAAGGTTAAAGGCTGTGATTTTACATTAAGAAAGATACTTCGCCAAATGGGTTTTCGATTCAAGAAAATTACAAACAATAGAAGAATGCTTGTGGAAAAGGATGACGTAAGACTAAAAAGAGTAAAGTATCTGGACTTAATAACAAAGTATAGATTTGAAGGGAGAGAAATTGTGTACACGGAGGAAACATATGTTGATACATCCCATTTCACAGGAAAATGCTGGGCGGATTCCACGGATAAAGGAGTGAAACAGTTAATTTCAAAAGGCCAATGTCTTATTATTGTACATGCAGGTAGTGCCAAAGGATTTGTTCCGGGTGCTCTGCTTATGTACAAGTCTACTGATAAGACCGGTGATTATCACGATGCCATGAATAATGTAAATTATGAAAAATGGTTACAAAATCAACTTATTCCCAACTTGTCTCCCAATTCTGTATTAGTAGTGGATACTGCTGCTTATCACAATAAATATGTGGAACACCCACCCAACTCTAATACAGCAAAGCCGCTAATGATAAACTGGTTAGAAAAATATAATATTCCCTTTGATCTATCATTAACCAAGGTACAACTATATGAAATTATTTGTCGTCATAAACAAGACTGTAGAATATTCAATAGACAAGATTTTACATCAACATGGACACACAGTGTTAAGGTTACCGCCATGCCATCCCGACTTCAACCCAGTTGAAAACATGGTCCCAGATAAAAGGTATCAAAAAGAAACATAGACATGAATATGACTTATATGACTACAGTAAAGAAATTGATTGAAGAAAAAAATCATATGTTTGGCCCGGATGAATAGAAGAAAGTGCAAATGTGAAAATAAATATCGCTCACAAGAACACTCGATGGATGATCATGTTTATAGTATTTATTGTCATTCACGCAATGAAAGTACTGACGATGACACGTCTGAGTGTAACTCAGATTGTGAAATAGAAAATGTTGAAAATATTGATCCAAATATTCAATAGGTAATATTAATATTTTAATAAGTAGGTAATGTTTTAAGTGCGTAGCTTCAATATTACAAAATACGTATGCGTTATTTTGCTGCATTGTATTTTAACGTAAACGAAACACTCCGTGTATCGTTTACGAATGATAATAAAAGTACTACTTACCTATGAGTGTATTTCTAAGTTTCTTAGGGTGGTTATAACATCTCTATATTATACAGTGCAATATGCTGTCATTTTTCATTTTGACATTTGACACTAAACAATAAAGTTCCATATTAATGGATATGAAAACGTCACTCATTTAATACAATCATTGATTGACAGTTCGGGTGCCATCGTATTCCGAGTGAGATCCGAGTTTTCCCGAAGGAAAATCATTTTGTACTACATCTGTACGAACTATTTACATACCTCACAGAATACGTACCTGCATAGAAACCGGACTATAAGAAACAGCAAAAGACGTATTTGACCTTTTTCTATTTATGGCATACATAACGTGTTAGAAAGAGATGTCCTTATAGGTATGCTTTCGTTTTCGTTCGTGTTGTCAGAAGGATCTGTCAGCGCCAGTGTTGTTGCTGACTCGGCAATAATATCGATATCGATTCAATTTCGCAGTTGTAATTTGGACGTAGCTTAGGGAAAAGGATCCAACCCACAAAGTAAATGTATTTAAATTTGAACTTTATTGCTGTCAATATTATGTCAAATTCTACAAGTGTGAAATGGTTGAATTGGATCCTTTTCACTAAGCTACGTCCATTTGTTCTAATGATTTAAGGGCTAATTTTTCTAATTTCCAAATAAAAGCATCTGGCAGTAAAAGTTATCACTTTCTTTTTTGTGCGGAACCCTCGGTGCGCGAGTCCGACTCGCACTTGACCGGCTTTTTTCAAGTATTCCAAGCTGTGATTCCAAGAATATATATAAGTAACTATAGATTAACGCTACGTAAACTATATTCACATTACGTTGCCGCGTTTGCTTTGGGCGTTTGCTCTGACGTTGTGTGATAAGGGATGATGAATATCATAACAAACGATACTGTCGCGCTTCGCTTCGACTTCGTGGTACAAGGCAACTTATCATTCGTCTGTCGAATCTAGCAACTAGTGTTGTTCGTTCTACAACATATATTGATAATAGATTTTAATCGATGTCGGACAGACGAATGATAATAACCATTTAAAAAGCCAATTTAGTAGTTATTGATAAAAACAAGCTCATGTCCTAATTTTACACGACAGCTTTAAAAAAGGAGGGTAATATTTTTAGAGTACATGTATGTAATGAGTTCATGTTTATCCTTTGAACGTTTATACGTTTAGTATGTTTATACATTTCTATTGTGCTTAAAAAAACTTACTTTTTTTTAGTTTCCCACATGATCCAATCATAAAAGAAAAGGAAAGATTGGTTCCCGACTAAACATAATACTATTTGTTCAACACACTTTGAAAATACCTGTTTCATTGATGTCACTTTATTATGAAACTGTTCTATGGAGAGTCGCAATACATGTTTCGGTGGTAAACTGTACGACACACGCCTATGTACATACGTATATATATGTAGTATAGCTTTAGTTCAACCACCACTCTAGGTGGCAGCAATTGTCATATATGGGTCATACACAGAGTTAGGTTCAACATTGTCCCTTCTGTTCCTAAAAGTTAACGACGTGGGAGTTTTTAACTCATATAATTTCGATACAGGCCAAAACTACACCAGACTCCCATTACGCGGTTATATCCTAACCCGAAAAATTTGTTTTCTAAGTCCTTAACTTTCTGGAACAGGAGATAACTTTTGTTTATGTGACTGTGTATGACCCATATGCAAGTTTGACCATAGAGTTGCCACTCAATTCCTCTATAGTTACTTTACTCTTTGCTGACTGACTCGAGCCCCACGGCGCGGGCGGCGGCGCCTTTGAATCGATTTTGCGCGGACAACGGGGAACTCACATCACTAATTCGCTCTTATGGCGTCACAGTAGGTAGAAAAAAAGTGACACGGTTGGTTTTCATACACATTGAGGTGTTTACGTTATCTATGTGTATCTATAACTGTGCTTTAACCCAACAAAAACCAGAGAAAAAGTTGGATTACATATCCCCATGAAACCTACCTATCATCCTACTGGAGCCCTTGTTTCGTTAGAAACAACATGCCTCGCATGACCATTTCAAAAAGTTATATTTGTTTTTAAAATGTTCAATTGGTGCAATATAAGATAAACAAGATAAATAAATGGTTTCACACCTGTGTACACTATAATACCTGTAGGTATTATAGTAAGACTCATGGAGCCTTCCCCCTCTCCTATGGAGTTTATGGGAGTTCTACATTATCTGAGTTGTCCCATCCAAATTTCACTTCCCTTTTTTAAAAATTTTTTTTCATCTAGATATCTGCACCATGAACGTCATGCAGAGTTGTTTCTTAACATGAATGCTCCACATCAAAGGTCCACATGCAATAAAATATAAATTTCATTAACCTTTTGAACGTCCCAGTCGGCTCTGGCCGTCAACGGAAAGTCGTGCCACTGACGCCACGTCGGCTACAGCCGACACACAGTTTAACATCAAAATCAAGTTTAATAAAAAACTTTACAAGAAAATTGATGGAGTTTTATAATTGCTTTGCAAGTCTATATTAGTCTAAACCTAAAATACATTGGTTATAATAGCAGAATAATGAATAAATCCACTTTGTGTGAGACTGTGATTTAATGCAGTAATTGTCACTGCTTACTACGCCAACGACGGCTCCAGCCGGCACATAGTGTTGTGACCGCCCGCTGCGTTTTATGTTTGGAAAAGTGTAAGAATAACTATTACAGAGTCATTTATCCATGATAAATTATTAAACTACATAATCCAAATTTATCATAAATTACGTAAATAATACATAGCAATTGTATCCCATTTACTTTGCACGCAGTAATGGTACAATAATAGTTCACCATTTAGTTAATAATAACAATCGACAAACTGCAACTGGTTTTGCACACCTCACGTAAACAAGTGCTTATCAGTGTCCTATGCGCCCCCGTCGGCTGTGGACGCTAATCTGTGACGTCAGAGGCGCGACATCATCTTGAATAGTGTTGTACAGTGTCGACGAAATGTGAGAGGGGTCTTATCGTACGAAGGAGTTGCTGCGAATTTTACTAGGTGTTGATAACGCCGACGATGAAATTCCAGAATTTGTATCGGAACAAGTTGAAATAGATTATTTCGAGGGAGTCTTTAAATTTTAACTAAATATATATATATTATTATATATAATGTAATATTATTAATAACACATTCTAAGAAAGTCACAAAAAAATGCAACTAACCCGTTCTATTCCCCACAAACTATTATTCTATAATATATTATTTATAATTAAATATTTCCCCCTGACCTATTCATACCTATAGATGAATGATAATTAATTACACTATAATACATTTACCATTTAAATTATAATGATAACTAAAATAAATTAAAATTAATCACTATATTTATAGTACATATCGAAATTAAATTCTATTCATCAACCTCTCTAAGACAATTTTTTTAAACCTTCATGTACTATGTCTCTCTGTCTAGTTAGGCTACTTCCTATCTTTTTTATTATATATTTCACCCTATTTATTCTCATAACTACCTGGAATGGTCCTTTATATAACCTACATAATTTCATGCTACGCCCCGATATTCTCCTTGGTGTATATACTAAAACTAAGTCCCCGGGTGAGAATGATATTTCGGAAACTCTTTTATCATCATTTATCTTCTGTTTATTTTGTGCAGCAGTTATTTTAACTCGCACCTCCTGTTGTAATCTTCTCATTGCTACAATCTTATCTGACAAATGACTGGCAAGATTCAAATTATTAATATTTAAAGTTATATCAGATTTCAAGAATGGTTCCCTACCATACATCACTAAATAAAGTCACACACCTGTTGTTGCCTGTCGACTGGTTTTATAGGCAAAAGTTAATAGCTGTACATTTTCGCACCAATCTCGCTGATCCCCACTTATGGTCTTTGACATCATATTTAATAATAAGTTAGTTAGTAAGTAAGTAAGTAAGCATTTATTTGTGATACACAGGTTGGTTACATACAGTTCTTAAGTGTTTTTATGAGATCTCTGTGATCTGCCTTTTAGGCGTACAAACTTTTTTCCTATAACTAAAATTATGTCTTGCCATGCATTACACATTATATATATATATATATAATATTACAAAATGAATGTTCAATGTCAACATAAAAACATGGAGTTTCTTCTTTACTTATACAATTAAATTGATATTTTATTACATTATTAGGATTATGATTATTTCATATTAATGTTAGGTCTTATCTCTAAAAAAATCCTCAATTGGGTAATAGGTTCTATTTATAAGTTCATCTTTTAGGTGTTTTTTAAAAATGTGTGTTTCTAACACTTTTAGCCTTTCAGGTAAGAAGTTATAAATTCTAGATGCCATTCCTAGGATGCTATTCCGTAACAACGCTGTTTGACCCGGCACAACATTGATTTTATGTTTTTATCGGGAGCTTCTGGAGTTTGGATTAAGGGTTAGGGGGAAAAGATTAGGGTTCGATTTAACGAAGGTGGCGATCTCGTAGATGTACAAACTAGCCAGAGTTAGGACCCGTAATTCCTTGAAATAGGGTTTGCAACTAGTAATTTGGTTAAGGCGACAGATGGCTCTGATGCATTTTTTTTGTGCCATGAATACCAAGTTTTTGTTACTTGAGTTACCCCAGAAAATAATGCCATTACGGAGGATAGATCCCACGTATGCATGATATGCTAGTAATGCTGTTATACGTGTTATACGATCTGATAGTTTCGATATTCTCTTAAGGACAAATACAAAATTACTAATTCGTGTGCATAATGATTTCGTATGAGACTTCCACTTTAAGTTATGGTCGATATCTATAGCTAAAAATTTAGTTACTACTGTATGTTCTATAGGCTTATCGTTATATTTAATGTCAAGATTAATTGATTTCGATTGAGATTGATGAAATTGCATTATGTTTGTTTTTTCGATATTAATTTTAAGATTATTGTGATTAAGCCAACTAATGATACTTGCAAGTGTATTATTTATTTCTGTCTCATAAAAGTCTAAATTTTCAGACCTAATCAGAACTGTACAATCATCAGCAAATAGGACCATTGGATATTCTATGTGGATTGGCAGATCGTTTATATAAAGTAGAAATAGCAGGGGCCCCAATATACTTCCTTGTGGAACTCCACATAGCAGGGGTCTAAGTTTTGAATGATAGATTACTTTTACAACATATCTTTCTTATTTCAGTACATTGTAATGTTGATTGAAATCACTCAACTAACCCATTACATTGCGGGTGAAACGCCGTCGTATCTTTGATTTTACTTGCATATGATTCTACGATTCCGGTTCCCTACAATCAAATATTATAATGCCCTTTTACATATTTGACTAAATATCATTTTGTCTTACTTCCAAAATGCCTAAATTCCCAAATTGACTTATTGAAAATAAGTCAATTTTACAATAAAATGTCATAATAACATTTACACATTACATCCAATATCCAAAATGTATAGTTGGTAAAATTAACAATAACTTCAAATACCGAATCATTATTAAGACTGAAGGTGAAAATGCATAAGTTTCATAATTACCAAAATTCAAAAATGCCTTTTGTTGACAGGTCCAAAGATCAAAAGTACACTGTCTCATAATACCTAAAATTTTAACCACGCAGTACGAGTATTTTTAGTGTAACGTATTTATAAATGTAAATAAATACTACACGTTATCAGAGTTAGTTTAGCAATTTATGACTACTATGCTTTTGTAAGGGATCCAACAAAGACTGTCCTTATGAGCGAGTCAAGAATTCTAGAGTTCCGTACCTCAAAAGGAAAAAAGAACCCTTATAGGATCACTCGTGCGTTTGTATGACTTTCAATTACTTTTAGGTAGCCCTTAATAATTATACCTACTAAACTACTACTGTTTAATGTAATCGTTGTCTTATTGCACACATATTTTTTAAGAAGCCAACTGCAGTTATAAGCCCGTCGTTCAAATCTTTCAGGTGAATAGAATAGAATATAATAGAAGCATCTTTATTTTTTATAATTTGAATTACAAAAAGTTGTCTCGCCAAGTTCGAGCTATGAGATTTACATATATGTCTTAATTTAAGATCATATTGTAAAGTTAATGGGGCTCAGCTTGCGAATAAACTGGCTCACGCTTACGCTGTTTCTTTTTTTTTTTTGACACTAGAGGGTTGGAATACGAGGAGGGACCGATCACTTGGAGAGCGGTTTGCCTCTTTCTTGTTTGCACACATAATCGATTTCACCCGCACGTAGGCCAGGCGACATAGGATTATGATGGTTAGGTTTATTACATTTATCCCCGGGGTGCGTAAGTCCAGGGATTTGCTGATCTTTTAACTTGTGAAGCATGTCTTCATGAAGATCCCTAGCACGTATGTACCAAGGATCCTCATCAAGCATGTCATAAATAACTTTTGAGCTAGTATTGCGAGGAAAATTACCTGCTGTCTTCAATGCCATTCGATATTGTCTCTCTAATTCAGTTAGCCTAGACTTACACACCCTTGGGTAAAGAGGTACTATACCATAATCAATAATCGGTAGTAGAGTTGCTCTAATCACCTTGATTTTTGTTTCAAGTGATACTTTACTGTACCATCCTATGATGGGGGCTAGCATACCGCGTATTTGTTTCACTTTTTTCACTGTATTTTTGGCGTGTTCCTTCATCACCAATCTTTGATCGAGGTGTACCCCAAGTAATTTGATACTGGTTTTTATTGGCAACACCTCTCGTTGAAGTTGGACGGTACGGTTAAATTTGCGTTTATTTTTAAACATCGCTCATTCTGTCTTGTCTACGTTACACTGTAGACCCCATTCCTTGTAATATTCGATAATCGTCTCGGCAGCCCATGCAGCGCGTTGTGATGCTACATCAGGCCGTTTGGCTTCGTTCAAGATGCATAAATCGTCCGCATATTGTGAGTGTGATACCAGGTATGCGGTTTTTCGGAATGTCACTAACATACAAGTTACAGAGGATCGGTCCCAAAATGGATCCCTGAGGGACTCCATGAGGGACTTGCTGCCGTTTTCCGTACACTGTTCGGTATTTACCACGGGCCTCCCGGCCCTCAAGATAGTTTTCAATAAGCTTGATTACGTTATTGGCAATTCCGGCATCAAACAACTTTTTGCTCAACCCCGCATGATTTATTGAATCGAATGCCTTACTGAGATCAGTAGCGATCATAGCCACACTATTACCCTCAGCTAGAGCATCGGTAACGACCTTGCACGTCCGTAAAGTTTGTGTGCTTGTACCCCTGTTCTTCGTGAAACCGTGTTGATATTCCGGAATAAGTTCAAGACGGTTTACCTCCGATAGCACTCGGCTGTACATAATTCGTTCGCATACTCTACCCATAATGTTCAGTAATGTAATCGGACGATAAGAAGTTGCTTCTGTATGCGGATTACGTAGTTTATGGAGGAATATGCCGTCTCCCAGCTTTCATCTCTTTAGGTAGTATCCCGTGCGCAAAGTGTAGTTTATGATACAGGCTAGCGCATTTAATTAAGCCGGTCCAGCGAGTTTTAATGCATCGGCCCTTAGTTGATCAGGGACTGGTGCTTTTTTGTTTTTAAAATGACGGAGAGATCGTATTACTTCCTCCGCATCGGTTTCTGTCAGTGGTTGATACGGTGTAAAGATCTCGCTGTTTTTGTGGGAGTCGTCTATGTTTGCTACCTTCACTATTGCAGCATCTACTAGAGCGTTGATCGTATCTTCTTCAGTTGAAGCTTCGTACAGGTCAGATAGGCGCTGTGGTTTGGTTTTCAGGGAGCGTTGAATTTTCCACATCTTTGCATAATTGTTCTCCGGGCTGTCAATAACATTGTTCCATTGACCTTCTTGATATTCCTGTAGTGCTCGCTTCAGTATATTTTTAGCAGAGTTGTATATTCGTCGTAGAATGTGGCCCGCCGGTGCATTTTTCGCTTTAAGTTTACTCCGGTTGCGATGTTGTATCATGTACTGAATATTCATAGGTAGTTCCTTCCGTCGTTTTGACTCTCGCAGTGGTGCCATCTCATCTAATGCCTTAGTTAGTATGTTTTCCATTTGCTCGACATATGAGTCCGCTTCGGCATCAGTAGTAGGTTCCGGAAGCGGTAAGTTAGCTTCAATAAGCTCTTGAAATTTGATGCGTGATTCTTTGGATTCGGTAACACATCTCATGGTTCGCCTAAGTATCACGTGTTCCTGCGCCACCATATCGACTTCCAGTTGCCAGGGATAATGATCTGAAGAGATTAGAGTCTAGTTGCTTAGTTCTGTAGATGTATTCCATTGCCTCTTGCACCACTAGTGCGACGTCAAGAATTCCATTTCCTTGATGGCAAGGACGAGACGGCAGATTAGTGTGCACTAGTTATACCTTTCCATTATTTATGGCCCGCTGTACCAGCGAACCTGCTGCTTGTATTTGAGAGTGCCCGAGCAATTGCATTCTCAGATTCAAATCTCCGATGTTGATCGATGTAGTGTTATCTTCTAGTAGTGCTTCCCAATTTGCTCGAATTTCACTAAATCTCAGGTGTGGATTATAAAGCCCGCGCACGATGATACCACCGTTTATTGTTTCCAATCTAATGGCTACTCCCTCAATGCGCCGTTCTGCTTCTTCCACTCCTGGGATTACTGTTATTTCATTCCAGCGGAGACCTTGCTTTATATACATTGCCGTGACAAGATGAGCAGCCCTGGCATCATAGATTTTGTTGAACCCAGTTATATATATCCAGTGATATTTGCTCTTAGCAAATTCTACTTAACATTAATTTAAGATCAAAATGTCCGGTCGGTGCTTTACCGCTAGCTGCTTGAGTTCGATGTGTTTATTCCTAATCCCTTGAATGTTACAGTGTACAATTTTTAGACACTGTTTTCTCCTTTTCACTATGTTCGGCAAATTATCCATTGAGGATTTATATGTTTATTGTGCAGCTGTTTTGTATTATTTAAATGAAAGCTTGACGTCTATTTGTTTGTTTTTTTATTTCTAACTGGAACAGCGGACATTTAGCTTGTCTTGCTGAATGTCTTATTTCGTGACAGTTGTAACACACACGCCATGTTTCTACATCTTCACACTGCTCGACCGAGTCTGGTTGTTCAGGCCTGTGACAATGAGATTGTACATGCCCAAATTGCCAACACCGTTTGCATTGTGTTACCGCAGTGTCACGCACTTTGTATTTTTCTATATTAGCTCGCTGGCTTAAGATATATTTTATGTCACGGGCCACTCGCATGTCAGTTTCTCCTGGAAAAATGAGAATCAATGCAGAATTTTTCATGACTATCACTCGTTCCATTTTTATCCCGTATCTCGCAAGAATATCTAACTTAATTTCCTCCTCTGTATACCCTTCGGTGCGAATACTTTTGCCTATGAGTTTCTTTGCAGGGAGCCGATCATCTTTACAGCCATATGTGTAGTAATTATATTTGTCCGGGTTCTTATCAACCAGTGTTTGTATTGCCTGGTAAGCTTCCTTATTTTTCGGAATATAAGTGATCTTTTAGCTCTTTGGATCAGCTTGAATTTCACATTTGGTCATTCGAGCCATCTCGTTCGCAGCCTTCCACTCTTTTGTGTCTGAGATCCATGCGTCATATTGACATATGAATGGTGGATATCGCTTTCTAGGTACATCCTTTTCTATTTTCTTGTCTTTTCCAGGTGGGGTTAAGTTAACCATGTTGTTTGTTCTCCCAGAATCTATATGTGTATGCGTCAATGCTGTGGTGATGGGTGGTACCCGTTTTTTAGGAAGACGGCGTCGCTTCGTCGCCCCACTATCGCTCAAAATTGATATGGTATCGTCTGAGTAATTATCCGGGTCGTCCTCAGGACGGGGAAGTAGCGAAAACTGGTTACTTGTAACGATACCAGTCGTATTAGGTTTAGGTTTTTGTGATTTTGTCGGTTTTTGTGTTCCCGCATCCTGAGAACTACCTACAACCAAGTGGCTTATCACGTGATATTTTATTCGAGTCTGAGTTTAATCCAGTATTCTTAATACCTCTGGAGTCCTTGTACTTCTGCATATTCTCCTTGGCAAATTGCTGTTTCGTGTGATTTACTCTTGCGGCCGGAGTCCACGGCCCTTCAACTTGTTGTTTTGTCATGTCTTTTACAGTATCGCATCTAAATTCGATGCGACTCATTTTCTTGCAATATGTACATATTATTCTCTCACGAATAATGAATTCATTTTGCGCGATCACTTGAACGAACAGCGGTCCTGAGCATTCACAAAGTGGGCCCTTGCCTTGTTTCAGTTTGTTTGTATTTGCAATGTAATGCACGTATTTTGTACTAAGTTTTACTTGACCTTCACTGGTCTTCTCCAACTCGCTGCGAATAAATATTTTCACAGCAGTCACCTGCCCGCAACGGCATTTGTGATTCTTGGCCATTGATTGATCGCCAATCCAATTATAGAAGTCCGTCTCCTCTGATACGATGTCACAATAAAAACATTGCACTGTGTCTAATCCGTTAACAGAACTAATTGGCGCTGTGTCATACACAGTCCTCTTAAACGGCGATTTATCTTCCGTTTTCCTTTCACTGTCTACCTCCATTCTTCACTTATTACTTACAATTGAATACTTTAATTATTTGCTTTGTCTCGCACGGATCTACAATAACACGCTTGCGTTGCATGTATGCCAACCGCTACGTCACGCAGCCCCGCTCGCGGCGGGGCGTCACTGGAGTAGCGGGAAGAGGGCTAGTATGCACGTCCGTTCGCCTCGAGAACCAATGCGCGACTCTTTCAGGTGAAGACGATATTGATTGTCAAAAAAATATTTATCAACATAACAACAACAACAATAGTAACATACCTAGCCATGCAGTCTTATCTAATGAATTCTCGATTGTATATATTTTAGAATAAAAATATTAACAAGACGAAAATTTGGATGCCGTAAAAACTGTAAAATTCAACATAATTTTAAATATTTTCCATAAATACTCAGTATTAGGTGTTTTGACAATGTGACGTTTTGTATGAAGTTAAGCCGGAGAACCCACGTTCTCACGCGGCGTATTCCTAAAACTTAACAGGTCTAGGTAGAAGTCAGTACCACTATTAATCGATTTTATCAAAAAAATTTATAACTGTTTGCACGGCCCTTTTACTTTTCCCATTTGACGGGGGATAGTGAGGGGACGATGTAATGTGCTCAAAACCCCATTCGCATGAGAACCTATGGAAGTCCCTGCTAGTGAACTGAGTACCATTATCACTTATTACGGTTTTGGGTATGCCATACCTAGCAAAGTTTTCTTTAATTACTGCTATTACAGCCGTGGTAGCCTAATGGTTTGACCTGCCGAATCTTAAGCAGAGGGTCGTGGGTTCGAACCCGGGCTCGCACCTCTAAGTTTTTCGGAATTTATATGCGAAATACAATTTGTAATTTTACCATGAGCTTTTCGGTGAAGGTAAACATCGTGAGGAAACCTGCACACACCTGCAGAGAAATTTGACGGTGTGTGCGAAGTTCCCAATCCGCACTGGGCCCGCGTGGGAACTATAGCCCGAACCCTCTCATTGTGAGTGGAGGCCTGTGCCCAGCAGTGGGACGTATATAGGCTGGATTATTATACTGCTATTACTGCAATGGATGTAATATTCTTTAATTGTGCCACTTCAATAAAGCCCGAATAATAATCAACAAATAATAAGAAAATATTTTTTCTTTTTAAATAGTACATTTCGATGCTATTGCGGAAAGTATTAGGCTCGTGGCAAGACTCAGGACGAGTGAAGAATGACATTTCCGCACGTGTATCGAACGACGTTTTTTAACACAGTTGCGAAAAAATAAATCAATTTCAAACTCTGATTCACTCATTTTATAAACAACTTTTTCATTTGACATTGTGAAGAGGTGTTTTTTTTAGCTTTTATTCGACTAGAATGGATTTTGTTAATATTATTGAACCCACTTCAAAGAAAGTTTTTTTTTCAAATGCCTGTTCTATAAGACATAAAAACAATTGTAAATATAAAACATTGTACTATTATTACCTAAGTATTATTATTTACGATTATTTGTGTATCGTATATTTATAAAAACAGTATCGAATGTTGCCTTTGGAAACTTAAAAAATGCTTGCAGTAAGAAAAAACGCCTCTATATAATGTCAAAAATTTTGACAGACGTTTCGGCGGCTATTCCGTTCCAACTTATTAAGAACGGTTTTTCAATATCCAATATTAAAAAATAAACGTGTTATTATATTGATGAAGAGGTAAGTAATAAAATATGAAATATGTATATTTTTCGTATTCTTACATTAACAGGTGGTTTTTATGTTGATTACGATGTTTAAAGGAAACTAACATTAACACTCATCAATAAGAAGTCATGAATTGGAACAAGTATAAATTAAAAAAAATTGGAAAAGTAAAAAGCACTAGTTCGCGAAAACCAACTTTCCGCACAATATACAGCTACGAAAAGTACCACTTTTTGAGCAACTGTGTTAAAAAAAATATTTTTCTGCTACGGTGTGGTTTTTCCTACCTAGTGTTTATAAAAAGCGCGAAGCCAGAAGCTCATGAGCATACATAGTACTCTAGGAGGCATTTTGCGGGCACGTCAGTTAGAACCTAAGGTTTACAAAAAAGTCAATTAATTTACGAGATGTCGGGGAGAAGTATTTATACTTAGTATTTGTAGGTACCTGGTATTTATACTATGATATTTATATTTTTTATTTGGGTTTTTCTTGCTGTATATGGTGT
Source organism: Tortrix viridana (assembly GCA_963241965.1). Classification (NCBI taxonomy): domain Eukaryota; kingdom Metazoa; phylum Arthropoda; class Insecta; order Lepidoptera; family Tortricidae; genus Tortrix; species Tortrix viridana. The sequence goes on along the minus strand of OY725171.1, from coordinate 37,946,733 downwards.
TCAATAAAGAGTTATTGTTTTGTATTGTATTGTAATACCTAGTACATTAGTATTATTACACCTTGGTAATTATACTGTACGTTAAAGTGGTATAGGAGCCGAACATATATTCAAGATTTATAGTAATATTTTCACTGTAGAGTTGGGTCTTGATATCATTATAATCACAAAAAAAGTTATTAATACTATACAGTTATAACAAGTACTAAACATAAACTGAAACAATCTGCTTCTTACTACACACTGCTCTAACATTATGCGAATACTATTATTAATATTATTTATAAGTTTTGGGCAGTCAACTGTCTAGACATTTTATGTATATTGATTTTATTTTAATTTTATCTTATCACGACATGACATCACGCTGCACCTAGTATAAATAAATACCAGGTAGGTACCAATTCTAAGTACTAAGTATAAATACTTGAATACTAGTAAATTAATTGATTTATTTGTAAACCTTACTAACTGACGTGCCCGCAAAATGCCTCCTCGAGTGCTATGTATGCTCATGAGTAATCCCTGAGCACGGGAGCTCACGAAGCTCGAGCCAAAAATAAATAGTAAAGTTTAATAATTCAAAGTAAACGGAACATAGGTAATTTAATTTATAATATAATAGGTCGTGGCAAAAGTATTTTCGTATTTGGACCGTATAAGTTGTAATCAAACCTCTTCGTCTATACTAAATGTACCTGGCTGGTTTTAATACCATTATAAGTCAACATTCTGAAATACAATAAAATTAAAAAAAAACTGGTTCCCGGCATTTTTCAATTGTTTTTGAGCTATCAAAATGGACGTGTGTGACGAAGAAATTCGGTACATTTTAAAGTTTTATCACAAAAAAGGCAAAAATGCGTCTAATGCCGCGTATAAAATTTGTGCGGTTTATGGACCTAATGCGGTATCAATAAGAGTAGCACAATTGTGGTTTAAGCGTTTTAAGTCTGGAAATTTTAGTGTGAAAGATGAGGTTCGCTCTGGACGCCCTGTTACTGATAAAATCAATGCCATCTATGAAAAAGTGGAACAATCGACATATTAGTAGTAGTAGCTGAAGAACTGGATATTGATCACAAAACAGTATTACGTCATTTACAAACGTCTGGGTACAAGAAAAAGCTCGATATTTGGGTGCCACACGATCTCACTGAAAGAAACCTAATGCAACGTGTTTCAATTTGCGATTTATTGTTAAAACGTAGTAAATCCGAACCATTTCTAAAACGGTTGATTACGGGTGATGATAAATGGATTACTTACGATAAGAACGTCCAAAAAGATCGTGGTCGAAGCATGGACAAGCTCCACAGACAGTGGCAAAGCCCGGCTTAGCTCTGAACAAAGTGATGCTGTGTGTATGGTGGGATTGGAAAGGAATTGTCCACTATGAGCTTTTGCCGCCGGGTAAAACTATCGATTCTGACCTCTACTGCCAGCAACTCATGAGATTAAAAGAAGCCGTTGAGAAAAACCGGCCGGAGTTAATAAACAGAAAGGGCGTAGTCTTTCATCATGATAACGCCAGACCGCACTCATCTATAGCCACCCAGCAAAAATTGAGAGAGCTTGGCTGGGATGTGTTGATGCATCCACCCCCACCCCAGTCCCGACCTTGCTCCATCGGATTTCCACCTGTTTCGGTCACTTCAGAATTATTTAGGAAGCATAAAGTTAATATCAAGAGAACACTGTCAAAACTACCTGTCAGATTTTTCTAATCAAACATCTCAGAATTTCTACAGCAATGGAATCATGGCACTACCCACAAGATGGCAACAAGTCATCGATCAAAACGGCATGTACATATTATAAATAAATAAGAAATATAACTTAAAAAATTGTTTTTCCTTTGTACGAAAAATACGAAAATACTTTTTCTCAAACATGCTCAGAAAGGATGGCATTTCTTTTGAAAAACGAAGACGCGAAGGGCCTCATTTTCTTCCTAGTAAGGAGTAAAATAAACGTATGAAAACCCATTTTTGTCCGCTGAGTTATTTTTTTAAAGTGCTGTCAAATGCATACAGAATAGAAAGGACCAAGAAATAAATCTCATACAGCCAAGGCAACTGCTCGTTTTCGTAGCACAGTGCGTGTGTTTTCTTCTTTTTAAATTTCTTTAAAATTGTCTGTGGTTAGAAAAAAATATTAAAAACAAAAACTTATTGAAATTTAAACGTAGAACTTACTGTTGTTGTGTAAAAGCTAAAAACATCAAGTCCTCGGCACTTCACGGTATTAAATTTGAATTCTATTGCTGTCAATATTATGTCAAATTCTACAAGTGTGAAATGGTTGAATTTGATCCTTTTCCCTAAGTTACGTCCATTTGTCTACCACAAGCCCTGAAATATCAACATCTCAAATTCAACAGACAAACATAAATGTTCCTGGAAAACCCATAACAATTTCGTTTACAAATTGTCCTAATATGATTAACATCACTTTTAATATTAATTTTACTTTTTACAAATATATTAGTATCATTTCCTCACATGTTTGAGAAAAGCATTATATATGCCTCGGCGGAAACGGGGCGATTGCCTGACTCGTATTTTAGCAGGCCTCGCTATTGCTCGGCCTGCTAACCACCTCGTCAGGCAATCCCTTACTTTCCGCGCCTAGGCAATAATGTACTATTGCCCCGACCTAATATGTGCAATATAAGTAATAAATATATACCTATACCTAAGAACACTAGCCCTAGCTCTTCTCTCCTAATATTGCTGTGCCAAACGTGGTCCATAATTAAGTTATAATACATAAATGATTACTGTATTCACTTAAGTTAGCCTTACATCTGTAAACTAGCATTATGGAATGTAATAAACATTTGAGTATTGAGGTGGCGAGCGTTGCGAGCCGGTGACGTCCCGTCTGAATCGAGAGTGGATTGTTCGAGTGGTGCGAAGGAGTGAAAGTTCTGGCGAGAGCCCACTTATTTTGGTGGTCATTTACCATGTTTGGGTTCATTTACTTTAATAGGGTAACGAGATTATTATATATCGCACCCTTAGAATCAAACCGTCATTAAACAAAATAGAACGGAGTTCGAATAATGACACAATTGCTATGGAATGAAGTTGGATGTCAAATAAAAGATGTTTTATTTTAGTGACGGTTTGATTCTAAGGGTACGATATATAATTCGATATCATTATAAATTAAAATGGGTAAAATTTTTGGTGGTTATTTACTTTTTTTGGTGTATATAAGTACTTTAATAGGGTAACAAGATCGTCAATATTTGGATATCACTTAAGTGTGTAATACATTTCGGTGGTAATTTACTTTTTTTGGGTTGTTAAACTTTAATAGGGTAATGAGATGGTCAATATTTGGATATCATTTGAATTAAAAATGTTAAAATGTTGATGGTCATTTACTATTTTTGGTGATCAGAGGTATCATTTTTACGTTATTTATGACTAAATCTGGTGATCCATTAAATATCCGCCATAGTATAATGATCAAGGTCATTCACCCCAGATAGCACCGCTAAATCCGATCACCAAACTGGTTATTTGTAACGATTGAGACGAAATGGAGAGTCGCCCGAGGCTCTCAAAAGTTTTCATGGTGTTGTACAAACTACATTCCCATTCAGGGATAAGTTCGCCTTTGTACTGTAAATTTACGATGTCAATGTATTATTTACATATACTTTTTGTGCAATAAAGAGTTTACATACATACATACTACAAGTTGCATACAGATGTAGTGAATACACATTTGATATCGTCTTTGGTCGGAAAAGCTCGCATTTATCTTCCTTCTCAGTCAGCGTCAGTTACCTACTATTGATAAGCTAATTGATAAAACAAGACGAATACGAATTTATCCTACAATACGATTTCGTATGATTAGACACTACATCTGAACGCATATGTGCTAAACAAAATCACAAAAAAAAGCAAGAAAAGTCTTTGTTAAATAAATAATTTTACACTTGTAGCCTGTCGCATAATTTTGATAAAAGTATAAGTACTTTTTAAATGTTATATTTTCACAAGTTAAATCCCTTGTTGTATTACAATTGGTTGATATTCGTTTTAAATTCGCAGTGTGCTCGCGACATATTTCTACTTCGATATGAAGCTTCACCTCGATACGCAGAGTTCATTTACTTACTTTCACTGGAATAGTCTTCGAAAAGAAACATAATCAATCAGGTTCGTCTCTGTACAAAAGATTAATTGACGTTGTTTACGGCACAGGTTGGAATGGCGGAAACTAAGAGGAATGCGGAGCTGAAGAAGAGAGCAGAGCAAAATGCCCCGAGTGACGCGTCCAAGCTGAGCAGCACGGCGTCTGCGCTGCAGATGTTGCAGTCCGCCTACGACGAGAACGATAAGAAGTGAGGGATGCCTCTAAATAAATTTAAACATCTCTTTAAAAGGGCGGACTCCCCCAATTGTGAAACATGTGGAGTCACAGAGGAGGTTCACCATCTTTTGAAAGAGTGTGTGCGGAGCCAGTCGGTGAGATCTAATATGCACAGCCAAATCTATTGGAGGTAGGTGCAGTGTAGAGCGTTCTTTCTATTCCACTGGGTGAGCCAGCTTAGTGGCTTTGTTTTTGTTGTACCTATGTATAATGTTAATAATGTAATGTAAATGTAGTCGCTATTATTAGTGTAAGTGTTATTTGTTTGTATCACGGGACTGACATAGTTGCAAAGCGTCTCAAAGCCCGTAATTTTGTTAATTAAGACCAAAAAAGTGAGTGCGACCCGTTTTTACCCGTGAGTTCCGTCTATTTGGCATATATTTTATTCTCTGAAACGTATTTAGCCTAACCATGCTTAGCATAAAATTGTTTCGACGAATGTTGACATTGCAGAAAACGTATTTTGTAGGATACACTGGGTAACTATTTTACTTGAACAGTGTATAGTGAAGTATCTATTATACTCACGGATTAAATATTTTGATCATATCCTGTGTCCTGTATCTCAATCAACTAAAGTACGGCCAATGAGACGAGATAAAGAATGTAAACAAACTGACCGTTACAGGTATAGTGAATAATATGTTTCCATCGGTAAAACTCGCATCTCAATCGGAAGACGACGAGACACGAAGTGTCAATTAATTATTGTATTAAATGAGTGACATGTTTATATTCATTAATATGAAACTTTATTATTAATGCCCTTACTAATAAACGTTGAGTAACCGCTGAGTAGTTATACCATGCTTTGTCCTTATCTGTCGAATTCAAATGTCACAATGACAGATAAGGACAAAGCATGGTATAACTACTCGGCGGTTACTCAACGTTTATTAGTAAGGGCATTAGTGTCAAATTAAACTAGCGGTGTTAACAATCTTACGGATTTTTTCTTTAGATATATACTTATTCTCTAGATTATTATAATACCAAGGAACTTAGAAAGAAGCTGTGGCTGTCCCTGTAACACTAGTGGGAAAAAATAAAAGTTAATTAAATTCTCGCCCATTGTTGATATTAATGAATGGAGGATTTTTACGTGTATACATTCATTAGTAAGATATTTTTACCCTGTTGCCCCAAATAGATTTTTTTGCAGAAAATATATGTTACGCAAAATTAGATTCCACATAAAATAACTAAAATTAGAGGTTGTCCCTATCTCGTAAGTATTTTAAAAAAATCTTGAAAAAAATAAAGTCAATTTTTAACCCTTCATAAATGAGTTTGAACTTTGTTTTTTTTTTGACAATAGTTTATTATTAGATACATAATATATCTAAATTACAAAGAAATCGTTTCATTAGTTTGGCTAAAAAAAAAAAAACATATTTTTTCCTTTATTAATTTTCTTTAAAACCAAGAGCGTTCTAGGGTTAAAACTTCGTAAAATTATATCTTGTAATAAGGTAAATAAACACACGTAAGAAACCTACATTTTCAGCCAGAGGCAATTTTACATGGTAGATCGGCCAGACCCTTTGAAGATGTGAAAAAATTGCTACAAGAAGGAATCTAAAATGTATCTGCTAACAAATGGTGAAATTGTGTGTTATCATAAAAATAGAGAAAAAATATTATAGTAAAATTGACAACATGATAAATACGGCTGATTCGGACTCTTCTAACCAATCATCTTTTTCTGATCTTCCTCTTCCTCAGCGCATCTGCGCCCACCGTTGGGCATACGCCTCTCCAATTTTCATCCATTGGGCAAAAACTTACATATTTAGTTGGTTCCGGTTGGCTCTGTAAAACTGATTGCAGTTATTCTTACTTTTTCCACTTAGTGTAACTGCCTAATTAATGCCAATTAGTTACTTCACCCTATTAAAAATCCGGTCAAGTGCGAGTAGGACTCGCGCACCGAGGGTTCCGTTTTTAATATGGTTGGTTCGCATCAAAACTATTTTCCGATTTCGAGTGTTTATTTACTACGTGTTAAAGTCCATTTTAGGTTGCCTAGTAATAAGGTTGCAATTGCTACAGTAGTTTTGTGTAAAATACTGTCTTTTATCTAAGCAGGGTAGATTAGCATGGACGCCCTAGTACTCTGGCGAGCAGAAACAGGTCAATTTGTAGAGAATTATAACAGTCATTTTCAAAGAATTTTGTTAATATCTCGAAAACTGTCGATTTTAAATTTTTGGTCATAAATCCGAAACCAAACAACTAAAAATTTTCAAGAAAAGTTGTAAAATGTGCAGATCATGCCCTTCCATATTATTCTCTTTGGCAATAATAGGTATTCTTCCATTTTTAAACCCCCCCTTTTGGACCCCATTTCCAATAAAGTTTTATAAAACTTTTTTCATATTTTTTTATTCATAAATAGATGCGGGCAAACAAGTTATACAACTATGGCAAACTTGATAGCTTCAGTAGTCGCTGAGAAAAACTGCTGTGTGTGACACACAGACAGACGCTGAAGTCTCACCATAAGGTTTCCTTTTTTTACCATTTTGGTACGGAACCCTAAAAATTTTGCCATCTAATGATGCAGGAACGTTAATTCCTGTGGAATTCTCCTGGTACTTGACATTAATAATAATAACGGACAAAAATGCTTGGCCTAAACTAGAAAATTAACTAATATTTAATGTTTAATAGCTTACTACCTCATAAAAATCATGTAAACGCTGTATCTTGTCTAGGGGACACGGTTTATGTTGGAAGACATGTCGAAACTGTTTTATGTGATTACATATATATATATATATATATATATATATATAGTAGACCCGGCAGACGTCGTCCTGCGCGATCGCAGAGCCACCTACTGGGTCCAATTGTAAATATAAACCACCCCTGTACTAAAGCGAACAAAACTAAAAAAAAATATTCAAATCGGTCAAGCCGTTTTCGAGTTTTAGCGAGACTAACGAACAGCAATTCATTTTTATATATATAGATACTACTCTGTCAAGAAAGTACCGGGAAAAGATCAATAATACACAAACTGTTTGTTAATCATCCAAATTTATTTTATCACCTTCAAAGTATGCTCCTTCAGAAACGATACACTTACGCCAACGAATAATCCAATCATCAAAACATTTTTTAAACGCTGTTTCCGGAATTGAATTCAGTTCTCGGCGCGAATTCTCCTTTATGTCTTCTACCGATTGAAAACGGGTGCCACGAAGCGCCACTCCGAAGGTTGTTGACTAGTTTGCATGTCAAACTCGTAAACCCACGTCTCGTCACCAGTAACAATGCGTTTCATGAATGTTGGGTCGGAATTGACTCGTTCTAGCATGTCCTCAGCGACTCTCATGCGATTGAGTTTTTGGAGAAAATTCAGGTCTTTTGGGACTAGCCGAGCGGTAACATGTTTCATACCCAAATGATTAGTTAAAATAGTACGGATCGACTCGTGAGATACAGAAAGTTCGGCGGCTATCTCTCTCAAAGTTGAATGAGGATTTTCAGTCACTATTTCCTTCACTTTTGCGATGTTAACTTCAGTTGCAGACGTTGATGGCCTACCAGAGCGAGGCAAATCTTCCATCACATCTCGACCGCTTTTGAACGCTTTGTACCACTCATAAACACGTGTTTTTGATAAAGTCGAATCACCGTAAGCCTTCTGTAACATTTTCAGTGACTCCGAACACGAAATTCCATTGGCGATGCAAAATTTAAGACAAACTCTTTGTTCAATGTTTTTGTCCATTATGAAATTCGCAATACACACTAGATATGATATAACTAAAAACAGCACTGTATTTAATATAAATAACAGATGCAACTCAAACTCCGCGCCAAAATAGAAAACAGTTGTGCCAATCTAACAACAACAAAAAAAACAAAAATTTGAATTTGGAACCATAAACAAATCATCCATTCCCGATACTTTGTTGACTGAATGTATGTAATGCAGCTAAGACGCACCTCTCAGATCTGACTGATGTAGTTTTTATTTTTTTATTCCAATTTGTGCCTGATTTTGCACTGTCATTAATGTATAATTGTTACGCCTAATTTAATATTGCAGGGTCGAGAAAGTCGATGCACCGGACGCCATGGACGGACTATCGGACTCTGATCTAGAAACATTGTTGAAGAACTTCAACGAATTGTCGGCGGAAGAGCAGCACAGCCTAATAGCATACCTAAAGAAGCTAGAGGCGCGCGAGCCGCAGCGCGTGGAGCGGCTGCGCCAGTACGTAAGCGCCGCTGCCGCCACCGCGCCCGCTGAGCCTGCCGCGTCCGTGCCCGCGCCCGCGCCCGCGGCCGCTCCTGCGCCTGCTCCCGCTAACGCGCCCGCGCCGCCCGCCGCTCTGCCCACCGCACCGACGAGTGCCACTAAACCTATCCCCATCGACAGCGATGATGACGACGACTACACCGTTGAAGAGGTCAGTCTCCTTACATTCAAGAATTCGTTCTGCCGATATCTTAGTTGTGCTGCTGTTCTCAAAATAATTTACTGCCGTTGAAGCTGCGTTTGCCTTTTCCGGTGCATTAAAGAAGTGCTCGTCATTATGATCTTTCAGATGAGCTGGCATATCATTTATTGGCTTAAGATCTATCAACAAATTTTGTTTTAGTTTCTTCCACAGAGTCTTCAGATTCCTTATAACTACCTAGTAGCGTTGAAATTTTTATCATAATACGCTTTTTGTTCCTGGAACATTCACGAAACCACCAAGCTCTTTAAAGCTTTGTACTCACTTTTATCATTTTCTTGTTTAGTGTTACGATATTTATCCTTTGCTTGGTTACGCAGACTCATCATTAATCGTAAGTTAGGGGTGAGCCGTGGCTTAGATTTTGGATTAATGGTCGTTTTACGAATCGGAGCATAGATATTAAAAATGTGCAACAGGAGATTGTTAAACCTTCTCATTAACCTTCTCGTTAACCGTCTTTAAAGCATATATTAATTTCCAATCCAACTGCATTAAACTAAGAGAAAAATCTGCAAAATTAAACATTCATCTGGTAAACATTGATCTAAGAGTGCACTTAGACTTTTTTTTCAACTTTGATGTCAGTCAGAACAAGAGCGTGCCTATTAAGATCGGCAATATATTTTGTTGAGAGTTGGCAATATATTTAGCGAGGTCTCTATTTGAGCAAATCAGGTCTATAATGGTTTCGCTGTGAGAATTAAAATAAGTGGCACTCGTTACATAGTTTTTCAAGTTAAGTGAATTAAAAAATAAACACAGTTGTTTAGTTTTTATCTTCTCATCAAGGTTAATGTCATTTCAAATAGATTCACATGAAAATCGCCTGTTAGTATAATCTGATCATAATGGAAAAATTAAGTTATGGTATGGTAACCGAGGTCTGTAAGCCGTTCCAATAATAAAAATTGAATTCACAGTAATTTTAATCCACATCTATTCTATGTCGGGGATCTGTGAAAGAGGGCAACTTTGAAAGCTTATCGCGCGACTAACGTAGAAAGCTACTCCTCCACCGGCTTGGCGGGTGCCAAGTATTCGTGGGATATGTGAGAACTTATAATTGTCATAATGAGGAGCCTTAGCCTCTTCGCCTCGCATTAACCAAGTCTCATTAATAGCAAGTATATCCGGTTGATGTTCTTCTGTTGCAACGATAAATTCATTATGTGTACTACTATTATTATTATTATTCAGGGAGCGGCTATTCAAGGCTAAATAACCTAGTATCACTGCGACCAGAGTTGATCTATTGTGATCGCCACAACCTACAGTTCTCCTCTAAGTCCTGTTAATTCAAGGAATTGCAGGACTTTTTTGGCGCTGAGATACTTGATCTCCTCTGGGCACATTATGTGCTTTCCCAATGAGGAGCTACGGTGACGCATTATGGTCGGGCAGACGGTGTACGGTACGTACAAACTTATAAATGATAGTTCTGATGCTCTGAAGATAACTTTATTCGTATTAAAATAAGTTAATGATAGCGAGTACACGCAATGGCTGGTATTGGTGAACTGTCGTGCATTGACCTACATAAACGCAAGTCGGCGTAAGTTGATGATGATGCAGAATGTACGATTTTGGATCATACAGACGGTGAGAATGTGCAAGGGTGTTTCCTCCGCCAGATGGCATAGCCTGCACAACCCTGTGTCACATTTCCCAATCGTGTGCATGTGCTTATTTAGGCAACAGTGCCCTGTAAGCTCTCTAACCAGGTTGCGAAGATTGTTCCTACTTAGCGCTAAGGCCTCCGTAACTGCCTTTTTGCTAAATTCTCTTATAAGGGCCTTGAAATGGTTTGGACCTGGAGTTGCCCTCCAATGTTGAATGGTTGCATAATAGCAATATGTCCGCAGGGTGAGTTTTGTTGGGCTTTTAGGGATGCCACAGAATGGCTCCGGTCCAAACTGTGTTCCCTTAGCTCCTACTCGTGCGAGTTCGTCCGCTTTCTCGTTGCCCACGATGCCCGCATGCCCTGGGACCCACCGTAGGATTACCCTGTTTTTTGCACCCAGGGTGTTTAAAAGTTGCCTGCAGTTTTCGACCAGCCTTGAGTTCATGACATCAGAGGTTAGAGCCAAGAGAGCTGCCTGGCTATCCGAGTGGATATAGATAGTACTGTTGAGATAGTTGCTTTGCAGATTGGCTGCTGCACACTCAATTATGGCGTACACCTCCGCCTGGAATATGGATGAGTATTGGCCTACATTCAGGCTTAACGCCTTTTTAGGCGCCTCTCCGTGTACTCCGCAGCCTACTTCAGAACCGGATTTGGAGCCATCATTGTACCACTTTAGGCTGCCTGGTTTCCATGTTATGCGATTGTTTAGCCAATCATTCCGAGATGGGAGCTCCACAGAATACATTTTCTGTGGACAGTGTTTGGGGGGCATGGTGTCAGATGACATCCCCATCACAGGAATATCGCTTAGATAGTTTTCGAGGGATCTCATATTTTGAGAAAGCCAGTTCCCTTTCTTTAAGCTCGAAATTCTGTGCATGCCAGCCTTCGCTTCCTTTTCCATGTACAGGTGCAGGCGGCAGGTTTAGCAATGCTTCCAGAGCTAATGTTGGAGAGGTGGACATGGCTCCCGTAGCGATAATACAGGCTGTTCTTTGCAGACTGCTACGTTTTGAGATTACAGTTTTTTGTGTCGTTTATCTGCACCATACCACTGAGGCGTAAGACACCATTGGCCTCACTATAGATGTGTAGAGCCAGAGTGCAATTTTGGGTTGTAGTCCCCTTCTGCTTCCTGCTAGCCGACAATAGATCGCCAGAGCTGATTTAGCCTTCTGTAAAGTACCGTTCACATGTAAATTCGAGGTCAGTTTCTGGTCCAGTGTAATCCCCAGATATTTGGCCTCGGAAGAGAACGGTATTATTTTTCCATTCATGATAGGTGGTCTAAGACTGTCTAGTTTCCGCTTCTTCGTGAATGGGACAATAATGGTTTTATCCGCATTTATGGATAGTTCATTATCTTTACACCACGAGTTTATTGTGTTTAGAGCCTTTTGCATGAGGTACGATAATGTACTTTGGCATTTGCCCCGTACCGTAACCACAAGGTCGTCAGCGTACCCCTGCGTATCAATGCGAAGTTCTGCCATCTTATGCAAGAGTCCATCCACGGCAAGAGTCCAGAGCAGTGGAGATAATACACCTCCCTGCGGGCAACCTCTTACAGTGGTCACCTCTAGTGTAGTGTTGAGTAGTTTTAGCTGAACCACTCTACTTGAAAGCATCCCTTGCACCCATCGAGTGGTGGTAGTGTCTACGCCTTTTACAGCCAGCCCACTAACCAACGTTCCGATGGGAGAGTTATCAAAGGCGCCCTCTATGTCAAGGAATGCCGTGAGAGCAATTTCCGTATCTTCCAGCGCCTATTCGATCCTATCAACTAGGTTCAGAAGGGCATCCTCCGTTGATTGGCCACTACGATAGGCATGCTGACTGTCATGGATAGGTTTGTCTTTAAGACAGGTTTCCCGAATATATTTATCTATTACCTTTTCCATAGTTTTAAGTAAAAACGAGGATAGGCTTATTGGTCTGAAGGACTTTTGCTAAAGCGTTGTCCCTTTTCCCAGCCTTAGGTATGAATAAAACCTTAACTTTGTTCCACTGTTCCGGTATGTATCCCCAGGCATAGCTGGCTCTGAAGATTTTAACCAGATAAGGAATTGGGACGTTACCACGTTGTATCAGAACTGGGCATACGTCATCTAAACCACCCGTTTTGTAGGGTTTAAATGAATGTATGGCCCATCTCACTATTCCCGGTCTTACGACTAGGGCTGCTTGTCTCCAGTCCTCCGGATGGGGTCTATACGAGACTCCCACAGCGTTAACTTCGCTTGGGTTCGCAGCTCCCGGGCAATGAGTGTTTGCCAATAATTCTTATGTTTCCATTTCATTGTTGGTGAAGGAACCATGTGGTCTTTTTACCAGACCAATTTGGTTACGTTTAGCTTTGGCAAGTATTCTGTGAAGTCTTGCTCCCTGAGGTGTGTTGTTTATGTCCTCACAAAACTTCCTTAATGACTCCCTTATAGCTTTCCTAATGTGTTTGCTATATTCGTTTAGGGCTTTCCGATTATTTAGGGCTTTCTTAGCCCTATTGAATAGTTTCCGTGTTTTATCCCTGAGCCTTTTCAGCTTAGAGTTCCACCACGGTACCGTTCGCCTGGTTGTTTTTACCTTGGGAGGACAGTTTTCTTCATAGGCCTGTAATATGCCTTTTGAGACAACCTCTACCGCAAGTTCCAGGTCCTCCCGCGTTTTTATACTTTTAGCACAGAATCCAGGTTCCGATCTAGGGAGTTGCGATAGCCCTCCCAGTCGGTGCGTCTAGGATCCATAAAAGTGACAGTTTGATTACTCAGATTACTAGTCAGGTTAAAACAAATATGGCTTGCCCGATCGGTGACAGTTCCGCTTGCTCCATCCCCAGTGTGGGCTTTGCCACCACGGCTTTTAGAGTCTTGGGGCTTAGGGGCACTCTGGGTTGGAGCAGCAGATGTAGGGGTGATCCGGGGAGCATTTGGCCCGCCCTTGATCTTAAAATATACCCTTTTGAAGCCAAGGGCCGCCTCATTTTCAGTGGCCTTCAGGGTCTCAACGGAGGGTTCGTCCAGGGAGAAGGTAACTACCCTTCCTCCCTGTTCCACCCTGTTGCTACCCTCCAGAGCCCGGTGTAAACACCGGCCCTTGTTTTGCGCCCTGAGTAGGGCTAAGGCCTCCTCCGAAGAAGCCGCCTCCAACTCCGGGATGACGGAGAGTTTCGCCTCTGACCACGGCTTCAACTTAGGGATTTCACCCTTAAGCCAGTCTTGGCTACGCTGGTTGACACATGTCACCACGATCCACCCTGTCTTGTGGGTGAAACCCAAAAATTGTGGTCCATCACCATCCGAGCACTGCCCTGCAATGGCCAAGTTCAGATGGCGATGGACTACCTTCATTTGGTCCTCTCTCATAGGTTCTGAGTTACGGATCCCTACGCGCGAGCACCCTACCACGTCCTTGAAACTGGGGGCGGGGGCTTTCTCCGAAGACGCCATTATCACAGGGATGTCCTTCCACGGCTTGCGGCACATTTCCAGGGCCTGCTCCACGGCTACCCATGCACTGCCCACCAGCCTCCGGAAGCGCTTTCGCGCATCTCCCGATAGTCTCTTACGTTGCCCTTCGATATGGAGAGGTACATCGGGCGTTCCAGAGACGTTTGAACCGTCTCTGTCGACCACAATCCCCATCTCCACAATCTCCAGGCTTTGATCGGGCGTAGCGGAGCCTTTTACAGAGCTCCTCGCCTCGGTACTGTTAATTCCGTCCAGAACGGAAGAAATGGTTGTTAAATTATTTTTTCATTTTCTTCAGCCATACAAATCCCGCGAATAGCTAGGGAAATAAAGGTCACAGACGGCAGAGCCCCGCTTACCGCCTGAAGGGCTTGATACTCTACGATTCGTCCCGGTTTCGTAGAGACACCAATCGAGACTGGGCTCGTCCCCCAGCCACGCATAGGCACAGTAGAATAACACCTTGGATTGGCTTTTTTCTCACCCTCTTCAGCGGCTATTACTAGCTCGAAATTTATTCGTGAGATTACTAGCCGTTGCTCAGGGTGACATTAGTCTGCAGCCTCCACTCCAGAGGAAAAGACTCCCATCTGAGACTGCTGACTATAGGAAAGGAGTAGGATGGAGATGGGGGGAGGAAGAGACGGGAGTGGGTCAATTCGGAACATAGACGGGATATAGGGTAAGGGATCCCCTGGAAGGTGGGAGCGCCGTTCCAGGTTGGTGTCCTCCATTTATAGCTGCTAACGGTCCGGGGTTAGATGGTAAAAGTGCGGCGCCCATTCCGACCATTAGTATTTCCAGGGTGCACGACGAGGACGTGATGATAGGACAGAGAGGAGTGTGCCTGTAGCCCCGCGCCGCAAACCAGGGCGTGCCCCTTTGTGTACTATGTGTACAGTCGCCATCATATATATTGCAGCAGGTAATCCATCATTTCACCGAAGATCGTTTCATCGATTATTGTTTCCTGTAACACTATTCGTAGGATTTTATTATCACTTAGGAATCATTCATCGAACGTCGATAGATCGCTCATACATTTGCTCGAATTACCGTTTACACAAGAATCAACTCATCGAATTTTACTTTATTATTTTATTTGTCTATCGACATAGTCGTTTATCGAATCACCTATACTATAATTTTAGACTAACGAAAGTTTCAGTTCCCAAAATTCTTTTTCCATAGAAAATCGTTTCACTGGTGTTTTCATACTTGATAATTCGTTTCAACGACAGAGCATTTTCATAAGTCATGTTTTCTCGATTCTCATTTTGCCGAATTATCACCGCCATAGCCGAATAACGTTTTTACTTAGATTTTACTGTCTAACACTGAATTATCATAATATTTACTTGTTAAAAGGTGCTAAAAAGTGTGTTACGTACTAATATAAATTACGTAATTTACGTACGTAAATTACGTACTAAAAAGTGTGTCGAGAAAGTAGGTCAGATTAGGTTATTAGGTTAGGGCAGCTGGGAAGGGGGGGCTCGGGGGGCGTAGCCCCCCGCAGGTAAAAAAACAAATAATAGTAACAATTGTACTATTGGTGGGTTAGGTTAGGGTTATCTTGTGACCTTTAGAGCGGAAATAGGCACCCTAGGTGGTGTGGTATTATGCTATACCCATCAAAATTGGGTTGGTTAGGAGGGTTCACGTCATGCAGCCCTTAGAACGCAAGACTGTACAAAATGCATCGTTCGATGAAACGTTACTGCGATGAAACATTGTTCGTGGCAATAATAATATATGGGACGTACCATCTGTGAATCATGTTTCGATAAATTAATACTACAACTAATTATTATGTGAAAGGTAAAATCGATGAATAGTTAAGCTACGATTTGAGACAAATTCGAAACGATTCAAGATGAATAGTTGTTCGATTATTTAAAAAACAATGAATTGATGTTTATGTGATTAGAAAAAAAAATGAAATGACATTCGTGGAATAGTTTTCGGTGATATGAAATTAGATGAAAGAAATTTCGATAAAATGAATGACACCCACTAGATACACAATCCCGCACAAAAATGTTGTTATAAACTGTCCCAAATGACATTGACAACTGTATTCAGATACATGCTAACACCGCTATTGTTTACCTTAAACATTCATGCAAAAAAAACTCAATATACTAGCTGTCAAGTGTCAAATTTGCAAACGAACGTTTCAGAATATTTAAAACTTTTTAGTGAAATCGCCATTATATCCACCATCGCCATATTAACGACAAAAGTGAACATCGGACGAATGGAGTCGCATTTCTCATTTTTATATTGTATTAATTTTAACGACATGATAAACAATAAAAAAAAACTACACACATGAACCCTGAAAACATTTACATTACACTCCTTTACTCCAAACAACACAAGATCTTATCCCAACTAGCTAAACGTGAAGTAAAACCTAGTTTCCTTGAAATAAGTTTAATTTATTATATAATTATCTTTTAGACCTACATTTACTTAAGATACTTTTTTTTTTTGCAATGTAATGTAAACGGACGGTTAAATATCGATCGGTAATAGATTTAATTAACAGAATTATATTACTATTATTGTGGTCTTCTTCCGTAGTCTCATTAAAAATATCTACTTGCATAAAAGTTTTTAGAACATTTGATATTATTTTAGTATGGTTCTGTGTTTCTCCCGTTCGTATGTTATTTCTAATGAAAGCTTAAGCGTAAAAAATCCCACCTAAGTTTTAGATGTCGCTAAAAGAGAATTTGTGCATATGTTGCACCGAATTGATTTTATTAATTTCCGAACTACGTATTCGGCAATATATCCTATGACTTGTTTTGTGTAATCACACAACAGTTTCCAGACTCATCAAAATCAGAAGACAAAATGTCACAGTTTGCATGAATATTTGTTTCTATTGCTGATTCTGCGTGTGATTGGTCATTGATTTCTCTTTCGGTATCCTCGCGATACCCAATATAAGAAATATTATTATAAACATTTTTTTGTCATAAGTCAAAATAAACCAACACGATTTATTAAAATTAATAAAAGTAATAGCTACTCCATATATTTTTGTTCCGTGATAAGTCATAATTTGTATGTACAAAATAAATTCCTAAAAATCATGAAAGCATTATAATTTTAACTAGAATCTGTTTATAAATAAATAGAACTTACGTAAAATAAGACATACCATCCGTTTTATTTGTTTTTTTGTTATTATTTTTGCAGTTTTTCACTGCACATTTCGTCATGATTGACAACTGCCACAGTCTGTGGTTGGAACAAGACTAATAGCCAAACTACTGCCCAAGTCGATTAGGCAGTAGTTTTGACTTGCCATTTTTTACTGCTGATTGTGTATCTATATATACTAAATCAATGATCCTGGCCCTTAATTATCCCATGGTTTGGATTTAGCATCAGTTGCAATTTTGAAATGTTGTCAACCGTCAACAAACGTGGCACCTAAGAATTAATTCCCAATCAATTCGCCAAATTAAAAAACCATATAATTGTAAGATCAACCGTTTTTATAAATTGTTAAAACATGATGTTAAAATTATCATGTTTCGGTATTTACCGAAATTTTTCTTATTTAACTTTTTTTTCCCACTCATGTCGTAATTTTTGCCGTACACCCTCCATTAAACGTGCGTTTGTCACTTTCTTGCAGGCCGAAATCCACTTGGTGAGGAAATCCTTTTGGTATCGTGCAGACTTATCGCTCTTACGTAAAACATTTTATTCTAATTTACTTTAAATAAAACCCGTATAATTATTTTTCTATCCCCAAACCTGAAATATGACTAAATGTGACACGCGTATGTTCCTGGACTTATTTTTATTCTCCAATGTTTGTGTAAGAATTTGTATGTTTTTTCATGTACTGTGATAGTTAGACATGTTCTTGAAAATAGTTTATTACAATAAGTTGAAATTTTGTATAGTATAATAGTTACGACCTTCCTAAATAAAATAATTGCGCATGTTCTACCATTGCTGTGCCCTTACAGGGTTTACGTTGATGCTATACCATAATTTAAGAACTCATGTACAACGTATAACGCAATAAATAAATTGAAATTGAAACTCCCATTACTAGAGCCCAAGTCATCGAGTATCAAGTGAAACTTTTCCGTTCCCAAAAAGTCATAAAATTTTCGTGACCTAATTTTGATGGTCTTTTGCAGTTTTGCTGTAGTTTTAGGCACTTCTTCTTAGTCTTCATACCAGCTCGTTTTTTTTGCACGCCTAATCTAATCATGGATTGGCTAGTGTAATATTTTTTTTTGCTGCATCACGTTCAGACATACAGCGATTTGTACGAATCGTCGGAATGATTTTCTTTATGAGCTCAGGGTCACGAGGGCCTCCGTGTTCTTTAATCCTCGGCTTCTGAGCCGTTGACAAGGTCTTTAAGTAACGTTTTATAACATCATCATCATCAACGGTCCTACGTGCAATTTTCAATTCTTTAGCGATGAAATGATTATGACGCTTAGTATTTGACAGCCATTTGGCAACAATTTTCTCGCGGCGTTCCCGTTGATTCATTTTTTTCGTTTTTCTGAGAGCTTATCGAGTAAATATTTTGTGACATAATATTTCGGTGACATTAGCAATTCCTATGATAAACAGTTAAAGAAAAAATAATGGAAGACGGTCAAGATAAAGAGGTTTGATTTGGGCGAATCCTCAGCAAATCAATCCTTATTTGCCACATCTGTTGCACATCTGTTAATTTTCAACAAAATATTTTACTTGTTTATTTCAGCATGAGACTTCTAAAGGAAGTCTGTAACACAGACATATTCTAGAAGCTGCCCTTTGCTCTCTTATTATTATTATTATTTCTATTTCAGGTATTCAAATCCGTAACGCAAAAGGTTAAAGAAAACCAAATAAGACAGGAAATGGAAATTGTGAAGAAATCATTAGAAGAGACTAAGACAATAACAGTTGAATCGGAAGTCACCCAAACTCTGTCCGCCGAGGTTTCCAAGAGCATGTCTTCAGCGGCTAATCTATTGGCGCTCGTGCAGGCGTCGATCCAGTCGACGTCGGCAGGAGCGCCAAGCGCTCCTGCACGGCCGTCGGACGTCGTGGCCAGCAATCCACAGCCAAGGTCTTTCGGGGACCTCCCCATGCCCCCGATGGGCCTGCCCTCGGAGCCGAGCATGCACAGCCTGCCGAGCACCGCGCTGCCGGCCCCCACGCCGCCGTCGTCCTCGCAGCAGCCCGGCGCATACAGCAACGCGCACCACCCGCCCCCGCTGCACCAGCTCTTGACCCCGTTCAATAATAGTCAGCAAGGGCCTCCTTCAAGAGGACCGCCGCCGAACCAGAGTAATTATGGAGGCAACAGCATTCCCAAGGATTCCTTCAATCAGCATGTTTGGGATCAGAGGCCGATGCACAATATGCCAGATGTGAGAGGAAGACCTTTGTTGCGACCGCCCGGGTATAATAACTTTGGCCAGGACAATTCGTACAGTCAACAAGGATCCAGAAGTAATTTTGTGAATGGTAGAATGCAAGAAAATTACGATACGATTCAAGATATGAACCAACAGTTCGGAAACTACGATCAGAACAATTACGGCCGCAGAGGAGGGAGAGGAAGCTTCGGAGGGCACGGAGGGCCCAAGAGAGGACGAGGTCGCGGGTACTATTAAAGGGAAAGCCTGTCATATTATAAGTGTAGTGTTTTCCATCCAGGAAGGCGCGTCCCGTCATTGCACGGTTGCGTCATTAATAATAATATCAACGGACAATCTTACACTAGGGTACTAGACAAAGATAAACATAAATCAATGAACGTAAAATAAAGTAGCGGGGCGGGACTTCATGGAATCAAAACACAATATATTAGGTTGTAACATAATAATCTGATTTTTTTTTCTTTACTTTTTTTTTCTACAATTTAGTTTAACATTTTATTGAAAGTATAGTCCATCATTATTAATGATCTCCTGCCAACGTTGGGGAAGCGACATTATACCATTCCCGTAAAACTTGTGCTCACGAGAGCTAAAAAATTCAGACAACCACCGTTCCAATGCATCTCGGTCATCAAAAGATTTTCCGCTAATGAGAGCCTGCAAAGATCGGAACAAGTGGTAGTCAGAAGGAGAAATGTCAGGCGGATATGCAGGATGGGCTAAGGAAATCCAGCCTTAGCTCCATAATTTTTTTACAGGTCGTCATTGCGGTATGACGGCGGGCATTGTCGTGGAAGAGGTATACATTGCCATGTTCTTCTTTGAGATTCACGGCAACCTTATCCAGCATAGCACAGTAGCGTTCATTATTCGTAGTCGTTCCCTGTGGTAATAGTTCCTAGTAGATAATTCCATGAACATTCCACCAAACACTCAACATAACCTTCTGCATAGTCATTTTATATTTAACCGTCGGTACTCCTCTTTGACCCGCGCTAAGCCATTGTCGCTTATTGTTATGGTTTATATAAAGTAACCACTTCTCATCTCCAGTAACCACATTACGAAGCCAAGAAGAAGTACGATGTGAAGTGAGTAATTGCGTACAAATCGCCACTCGCATCATCCGTTGACTATCCGTCAATTCATAGGGTACCCATTGACTGTGCCTGTACACTTTACCCATCGCTTTCAAATGTCGATCGATGGTAGTTTGAGAGCATCCGAGTTCTTCTTCAAGTTGGCGAGTAGTCCTCCTTGGATCTTCCTCGATGAGCTTCGCTAGTCGGTCCACATCAACCTCAACCGGCCGCCCTTCGTGAGGTTTATCTTCAATGTTGTAGTCGCCATTCGAAAAACGCCGAAACCAATCTACTGCTGTATGATAAGAAATTATATTTTCTCCCATACATTGACATATATTTTGTGTCGCCTGCTTAGCTGTATGCTTCAAACGGAACTCATAAAGTAGAAGAAGGCGGATGTCTCGTCTCTTCAAATCGAATTTTTCCATAATGCCACTCGCTGCTTTGTCGATTATTGCACTGATAAACTGAGCGCGCTCACCTGTATTTATACTCAGTCACAGAATTTTCTCGAAGCTGTAAAAAAATTCTAGAAGGTTCCCGAAAAAATTGTCAGATTATTATGTTATAACCTAATATTATTAACATCAGTAACTTTCAACATATTTAGGGGGCGCTTATTGAAACTAATTTCTTCGTTAGGTATCAGCACGAGAGTCAAAATCACCTCACACGGCGTCATGTAATGTATTGACCGCGTGATGTTGAACAGTGTATGTATGTATGTATGTATGTTTATACATACTTTATGTGACCAAAAATCGGATGTTCCATTCTAACTTCTAAACTATTGGACCGATTTTAATAAATAAGCTAGATCGACGTTAACTAACAAGTTTCTTCTACATGTAGGTACATTTATTCACTTTAAAAAAAATATATCTATGTTTTATTTTATGTATTTGACATTGTTCAATAATAATTACTAATGTTTCAATTTCTTGACTTGTCGAGTGTTTGTAATTATTTGGCTGTGTGTGTTATCTGCTTTTACAAAATATAGGATAAATGTGGTGTAATAACATTTACTCATTCACTACCTTTTTTACCCGACTACGCCTTTTTTCCACGCATCCACACGCCGAACCAGCCAAACATGACCACAGTAAAATCGCATGGTTTTCAAGATATTTGCAGTTTAAAGTTTAAATTGGCAAAAAAACTTGAACTTTAAACTGGCTTATCTTGAAAACCATGAACTTTTACTGAGGTCATGTTAGGCTGGTTCGGTGCGTCTTAAGCTGGTCTATCTCTGGCACAGCACAGCTAGCACATCTACCCGCGAGTTGCGCGACAAGTGAGAAAGAGCGCGACATAGAGCTATATCGCGGATCGGTAGCATAACACGCGTGACATATTTTGGTGAGTCGCGGCCAATTGTCAAATCTTTGTCGCTGGACAGTTAAGAGTGACATATTCTCGCAACTCGTAGCACAAGTGTTCATAAGGCGACATAATATCTCGCTTACCAACGTCAAAAGGCGATAGAATGTCTTCGAGCTTTCAAGCGCGCGAGATACATTCAGTCAACAAAGTATCGGGAATGGATGATTTGTTTATGGTTCCAAATTCAAATTTTTGTTTTTTTTGTTGTTGTTAGATTGGCACAACTGTTTTCTATTTTGGCGCGGAGTTTGAGTTGCATCTGTTATTTATATTAAATACAGTGCTGTTTTTAGTTATATCATATCTAGTGTGTATTGCGAATTTCATAATGGACAAAAACATTGAACAAAGAGTTTGTCTTAAATTTTGCATCGCCAATGGAATTTCGTGTTCGGAGTCACTGAAAATGTTACAGAAGGCTTACGGTGATTCGACTTTATCAAAAACACGTGTTTATGAGTGGTACAAAGCGTTCAAAAGCGGTCGAGATGTGATGGAAGATTTGCCTCGCTCTGGTAGGCCATCAACGTCTGCAACTGAAGTTAACATCGCAAAAGTGAAGGAAATAGTGACTGAAAATCCTCATTCAACTTTGAGAGAGATAGCCGCCGAACTTTCTGTATCTCACGAGTCGATCCGTACTATTTTAACTAATCATTTGGGTATGAAACATGTTACCGCTCGGCTAGTCCCAAAAGACCTGAATTTTCTCCAAAAACTCAATCGCATGAGAGTCGCTGAGGACATGCTAGAACGAGTCAATTCCGACCCAACATTCATGAAACGCATTGTTACTGGTGACGAGACGTGGGTTTACGAGTTTGACATGCAAACTAGTCAACAAGCTTCGGAGTGGCGCTTCGTGGCACCCGTTTTCAATCGGTAGAAGACATAAAGGAGAATTCGCGCCGAGAACTGAATTCAATTCCGGAAACAGCGTTTAAAAAATGTTTTGATGATTGGATTATTCGTTGGCGTAAGTGTATCGTTTCTGAAGGAGCATACTTTGAAGGTGATAAAATAAATTTAGATGATTACCAAACAGTTTGTGTATTATTGATCTTTTCCCGGTACTTTCTTGACAGAGTAGTATATCTCGCTCTAGTCGTCTCGGACTTTTAGTAAACGTTTTGGTTAATCTTACCCCATTTAAATAGTCAATGTAAGTTTATTTGTTCACAATAATAAATTTGCTTAAATGCTATTTGTATCATCCGTTATTTTAACGTAATTTTACATGTGAGTAGTGACGAAGTTTGTAATTTTTCATAATGGCATTTTTCTCTAAGATTTTTCCTTTTTTGGGACAAGAAGCTCCGACAGAGGAAAATCCAAAGGAGGAGGTTAAGGGATGCCAACTACCCCTTCGAGCTGCCGGACAAAGAGTTCCGCCACCAGTACCGCATCAATAAAGATATGGGAATGTACCTCTGATAGTCAATTGGGCACCAATATGTATACATACATACCCAAGTAGCAAAATATGGGATCATCCCAGGAGCATGTATTTTTGAGTCTTATAGAATACTCAAGAATGTTTATAAAACCACATTTGGGCGCACTTTATATGGCTATTACGTCCTATAGTCGTTTTACTACGGTTCGGAAGCGTGCCATTTAAAGGACATGGCTAAACTACTGCCCTAAGCATGTATATAAATTTCTTACTAGCTCGTAACATTCGAAAATTCATTCATTCATTATTACATGTTTATTATTCTCCTAGAACTTTCGTAATCAAGTAATTAAAAGGTGTTCACTTGGTTTTTCATGTTTTTTATTTGCCATCGAGACCTGACAGATAACATAAGATTATGACGATCCGTTTTACGTAAAATGTGGACAATGAACTTGCATTTAAAGATATTACAGTATTAATTATTAGATTATTTATTTTCTATCACAATATCCCTCAAAATGTGGATATTTTTGGTTACTTTCATCGGATTTCTAGGAATTATTGGCAAAAATCTGAATTTCTAGAAATGATTGACGAAATAAGTGGGTAACTTAGAGCCATTATTGCTCTAAGGTGGGTAGATTGTAGCCAAACCCTACGTAACTAATACTCGTATGCTTGATCGTTCGTTTCGTTTGTTTGTTGAGTTGTCCGTTCACATTATTTTTACCCGACTGCCCAAAGGAGAGTTATGTTTTTCGAGCGTATGTATGTAGGTATGTCTATTTCTTTGTCGCCCTCTGCGTTGAGGTCGATCTTTCAACACGAGATATGATATGAGATATGAGGCTTATTGGCGACAATAGTCCTGTACTCCTGTCCGTGATGACAGATCGATCCCAATATTGTATCTCAGTAGCGTAACCATTTTAAAGAACTAGTATCAGTTTTTTTTTTAGTTATTTTTTAAAGAACAAATGGTTACATTGTAGGTAGTAAAACATTGTTCCACAAAACTGTTCGCACAGTTTGACTGCGGGATCATTGAGTCTCATCTCATATAACTTTACTTAATAATAAACAATCTAATCTAAAATGTATACAATACTAACTAAATAATTAAACAGTCTTCTTTTGTACTTTGCCTTATTGGCCTCTAACCTAATATCTGCGGGCAAGCTATTTAGAATGTAGGGTAAACGTTTCTGCAGGCATCTGTCACCGTAGTAGTTCGCGACCCTCGGCACAGCGTACTTCCCCGCAGCTACCGACCTAGTGCCGCGTGCATGGCTAACAGGGTGAATATTCGGGCGTTTCAACCGCCTCACTACCATTCGCAATATATTGACGAAATCAATGACACCTACCAGCAACTTCTGATGTAAACAGAAGCAGAACGGGGGGTAGTTTCTATTAGTATCAGAAGTTGCTGGTAGGTGTCATTGATTTCGTCAATATATTGCGAATGGTAATGAGGCGGTTGTAACGCCCGAATATTCACCCAACAAGCGATAGGTTATGCTCTTGAACGCTGTGATGATTAAGTGCTAACAGGAACTTATGCTTAAGGCTAACTGGGAGAATTTTACAGATCTTGAACAATTGGTGATAATCTTTTTTTACACTTAGCTTTAGTTTTTCTGCTGACAAGAAGTTTTAGGAATCTAATTTGCATATTTTCAATTTTAATCAAGTTTGTTTTAAACGTTAGTCCATAACAGTCAAGAGCATAATCTATAATGGATTCCACTAAAGCTTTGTACAAACATTTCAACGTATCCAAGGGAACTTTGAAACTTAAGTGGTAAAACTTGGCTAATAATACTCTTGAGTTTACCTACTACAAATAAAATCAACATGATGGGTCCACGAAAAACTTTCATCCACCTTAAGACCAAGGTAAGTTACACAGTTAACGCGCGAAATAGGTTTGCATTGACAATAGGACTGGTTATTGTGAAAACAAGAGAAGTCGTGAGTTACTATGGGCGACGGCAAACTACTTACCAATACTTAAATAAGGTGAATGTATGATTAGAAGCTTGGTTTTATCGGCATTCAAGACAATGCCATTGTCATGAGACCACCGAACTACAGCATTCACATCCTGCTGTACCAAGCGACAGGTGTCAGGCAGCTGGACGCCGGTGCTCGCGCGCAACACGCATAGGTCGTCCGCGAACATGTGCGCCGAGCAGTGGCGCAGCGCGCCGCACAGGCTGTTCACGTGCTTTAGATAGCACAGCGGGCCGCTGCAGGAGCCCTGTGGCACCCCGCACTCCGCCCGCCGCGCGTCGCTCAACGCCGAGCCCACCTTCACGCGGTACGAGCGCGCGGTGAGGTAGTCGCGGAACCACTTGTTCAATGGCTCATCCACCCCGCATTCGCTCGTAGCATTCAAAAGGGTATTAGTGTCTAAGGTGTCGAACGCTTTAGTGAAATCGAAAAATACCGCTACAACTACTTTCTTATTAGCTAAGTGCGAGTTGATCTCGTCAGTGAACTGACTCAATAAGGTGTTGGTACTTCTACCCTTTTGAAAGCCATGTTGACTTTTATTTATTACACCATTTTTGTGCATGTAGTCTCCAAGTTGCTTAACAATACACTTTTCAATAACTTTGTCTACACTAGATAGTATAGCTATAGGTCTATAGTTAGAGAAGATTTTACGACTACCTTTTTTGTGAATGGGACGGATTATAGCTTGTTTTAGCCCCTCTGGAAACTTATTCTCACTTACTGATAGGTTTACTAACTTAGCTAACACTGGACTAACCTTATCTGAAAAAGCTTTTAAATCAGACATGCGTATGAGATCGCTACCAGGTGATTTCTTAGAGCTCATGTTATTAACTATATTCATTATGTTTCTAGACTTAACTGTTTGCCATCTCATACACACATCTAATTTCCTGACGTAGTTATCTCTACACAGCCATTTATCATTGCACATATGTTTAACAAGATTCATTTCTTGAGAAAAGGTTTCCGCAAACCCGTTGCATATATCATTAGTACTTCCTTGTCCCTCCATATTATTTAATATTAGTGTGTCTAATGATTTTTATCGTTCCCCAGCAAACTATTAATCTTGTCCCACATTTTCTTTATATTTTTATTATAATCCATAATACTCTGCTTATCATATTAATTTCTCTTCTTAATAATAGTTTTATGACATTTATTTCTATATTTAGTATATGCGAGGCGTTTTATCATACTTTTTGGTTCATTACTCCACATCGTAAATAATCTATCTCTTTCTTGTATCATTAATTTCAAATTTGCACTAACCCAACCCTTATTATTTCTATGAACATTGCTTATATTTATTGTCCTATAACATTCGGCATAGATTTTATAAAAAAAATTGACAGAAGGCTTTATACAATTCTAGAGGGCACTCGATGGTTAACAGTTGCTCAAAGTCGGTTGCGAGCAACTTTTCTCTAACTAGGGTAGTGGAACCAAAAGATGAACACCACCCAAAAGATGAACAATCGATCGAAATAATCAAATAATTAAATCGTGACAAATATTGCATAGTCCGAATTTTGTTTTTCTTAAACGGTAACTCTATGCCTACGCCGCCATTAAAACTCACTTAAAGTTACGCCATAGCCGCGGCCGTGATTGGTCACCGCTCTGGAGCTTTCCGCCGAAAACTTGGATAGTATGGAAAAATAGATAAGGTAAGAGCACTCGAAGTTTAAGCTTTAAATTACGTATAAAATTCAATAATTGTCATTCTTAGAAGGAATTGCTTGGTATGAATTCTTGATTAATCACTTTTTAGTTGTATTAAGACGATATTTCATATTTGTTGTTAATTTACGAGAAATATGCCGTTCAAGTTATGGTTTCAAAAATGTATTAGTAAGCTAATACTTGAACGGTGTTCAACTACTAGGCAAAGCGTATTTTTTTAAAACCTCTCTAATAAATCGTACTGAAATGACAGATGAAAATGTTATAACTTATAAAACCGTCTTCAAAATCCTACTAAAAAGCGTTAAATAAAAACCAGCCTCATAGGAGTCCTAGGAATAGCCTATTTAGTGCCGAATAGGTACATAGAATATATCCAAGCCGGTGTCAAGTAGGTATACACAATAGCAATGACACCATGATTCTTGCCACCGACTTCGATATATTCTATGTACCTATTCAGCACTAAATAGGCTATTCCTAGGACTCCTATGAGGCTGGTTTTTATTTAACGCTTTTTAGTAGGCTTTTGAAGACAGTTTTATTTTTTCGTTAAAATTTTTTTTTCGCTTTTTAGTGATGCACCTCTTATTATTATGTGATGAACTAAAGTACATAAACATCACATTAAGAAACAATAGCCTAATACCAATCTCTCATCACCCTTAACAAAAAGTCGCTGCCCAAGATGCAGGGCCGTTCATCATTGAGGAGTTCTCCCGGTACTTCACCATCAGTTGCACTTCACCATATGTGTTATAATGAGTATAAAACTAGCTTCATAGTCTTGATAAAGAAATCTCATTGCTGGCGTCAATCACGACTAAGCCAGTTCCGGTGGTCACCTCTGGTCTTCATCATCAGTTCCTCGTCGCCAAGAGGTGCTTTTGTAATGCAATTTCTTAAGGTCTTGCAGGTAATACCAAAATCGCTGTATGTGTGCCTATAACTTTTGAGGAGTTCCCTCGATTTCTCATGGATCCCATCATCAGATTCTGATTTCGTGACAATGTGACCACCTCGGAAGTATATCCTTTCAAACAAAAAAAGAATTTTCAAAATCGGTCCTCAATTGACGGAGTAATCGCGTAACAAACATACAAAAAAAAAAAAAAGCACCATACAGACGAATTGAGAACCTCCTTTTTTGAAGTCGGTTTAAAATGATCGTTAAATGCTTCTGTATTTTAAAACCAATAGATGAACAGAACTTTTGATGTCTAATCCGATGATTTTGGTGTTTCAATTACTATGAAGAGATCACTGTTCAACAATATAATTTGTGCCTAATACTTGAACGAATTAAATTTACTAGTTCAAGTTTTGGGTTACATTCCAGAAGATGAATTCTTAATTGACTTTGTTCGTTCATTTCATAAATTCTGTTTCCCAAAAATGAACTAAGTATATTCAGTCGTTCAAGTTTAAGGCATAGTATTTTAATATGAACACTAGGTGTTTATGGAAATATTTACTAATCCATACTTCCATACTATACTGTATATATTGGGTTTGTGCTTGGACATTTTAATTTCATATTATGATTTCCAATATTCAAAGTAAGACGTAAGCTGGATTAATCGATTATTCTACAGAATGTTCTAGGACCTTTAAACTGAGAAGTATAAAAAGGCGCAAATGTTGCGCAATATTTACTTTTTGATCGAAATGGAGCCGCGTCAACTGCGCGCGGTCATGATCTACGAGTATAAACTAGGGACGAGTGCAAGGAAAACAGCAGAAAAAATTAACAGTGCATTTGGACCGGCAGGCTTATTGCCTAACGCACTCGCAATCGCGATCGACTTGAAGGTTGAAAGCGATTCCGATTACGAGCGCCTCGAAACATTGGTATTGTCTACCAGAATGATTCTGATTACGAGCGCAATCGCCTTCATAAACGAAACCAAGTGAATGGAAAGAAACGTTTTGTTTTTGCAAATACACTTTAATGAACGAATCTTTTAGATTATTTTAATAGTCCCTAATTGTAGCGTTTTTATTCACAAAATAACCGTATGTTTTACGTTTTTTATGGTAATTGCAATAAAAAGATTAAAATTATAAATATTTTCATTAATAACCAAAAATAAAAAATATTCTTAATAAAACTAAACGCAAAACTCAGTGATGCTTCGTAAACGCGAAGTCGTGAACTTCTTTATAGCTATCTTTGTAAATAGAGTGTATGTCACAGTGTCAGTTCAGTCTGTCAGTTTGAAATTTGAAAAACCGAAAAGTAAGTTATTTTTAACTATTATATATATTTTATAGTTTTACTATGTATTTTTACTTAGATATCATGGAAGAAATAAGAATTACAAATTTTCTTTGGAGTGTTTTTCATAGTGTAAACTTCGCAGTCAATATAAAAGCAGATTAACTGAAAAAAAGTGCTTTCTGCATCGTGCATCTGTTTAGCTGCGCGAGTTTTTCGCACTATCGGCACTTGGTCTTGTTTATTTGTCAGTCTCACTTGACCACATTCGTTGCAATATGACTGAAAAGTTGTGGTCAATAAGCAGACACGCTCATATTATAATTTCACTTGTCACTAAGTAAACAACAAACTTTGTAAGTAAAGAACTAAGTGATAAAATTGCTACTCGATTTTTACCCACTTCCAATTTGACGACCACAGTGACTAGAGATTTTATGAAATATTTTATCGGTGTTAACATTATAGGATCTGTCCAATACTACGCCCCGCAACTCTTCCAACGCCACTACTTCCCTTCCGCCGTTGCTGGCTTTTTCGGCAACGTCCCCCGGGTGCTTGTCGCCTACGGGGTTCGAGGTGTCGGCACAAGCAGTGGCGACACCACTGCTAGAGCTAGAGTCGGTGCCACACCCATCGCCGCCCCCCACCACCTCCGCCGCCACCACCACCATCACCGCCTGCCGATCGCCGCCAACGGACAGGTAAACACTATTTAAATTAATTATTATCTCCCGAGAGTTAACCCTCAAGAGGGTGGCAGCACTTATTACAATTATATTTGTCTCATTCAGAAATCAATATTGAATTACAACTAATACTAACTTTATTTTCTTTATTTTCAGGAACAAGGAGAGTCTGTAAGGAAATTGTAATTTATTTTCACAAATAATCTCGCACACGAAGGGTCCATTGCCATTGTTTAGATCGAGTAAAAAAAGCCGCAAAAAATACGTTTCTTTTATGAGGACCATCTTATTTTTTAATATAACTAAATTTTTACCCACGACGGAATGAAGAAGGTATCGTCTAGGGTAAGATGTTATTTGTTTGTCTGTTTGTGTGTGCACTCGAACCACCTTACCTTACCTTACCATTTATCTCGAAAGCAATATTGGTAGGGGGGCGGACAGCGAACGGTTGGGATAGGACACAACAGACTGCTAACATTGTTATACTTATGACGTGTTTTCAAAAGTAAGTTTGACTTGGCTAGCCATATTCGAGCCCATAATAGGCGAAGTCCATAGTTTCTATCAAAGGGTCGCCGTCATCGAAATCGATGAGGAGGACTATATATATATATATATTCAGACTGGCGAATAGTGCCCGCTGCACCCGCGTGGGTGACAAAAATAGAAGAGCGGCGGCTCAACATCGAGTCCCAAACGGCCGCCGCCCTCAGCGACATCGCCCGGGCGCTGGCCGCTATGGGCGGGCAAGTTGTGGCGGCGCTGCAGGAGGTGGCGCAGTTGGCCCGAAGAAACGGGGAGACTGACCAATAATTACTTTTTTATTTTTTAGGGTTCCGTACTAGTACCGTGTGCTGTGTGACGTATACATATATATTATGTACGTACTCCACTGCGGCTGCGTCCCTGATACAGCCTACTAAAAGTGATATTTATATTTAAGACTCATTTATTTAAATTAAGTACACGTCCGTGTTTCGTTTACAAAAACAAAACAATTTGCTGTTAAACAGTTAATTAATTACTAAGATTAGTAAAGAAGATTGTTGTGAACATGTCATATAATATAACAAATATAATAATTAGACTGTGGTTTGGTTTGGTTTGATTATTCACACAATGATCCTGTCTTTAATAATGTGATGATATTATGCAGCATACATTAATATTAAAATCAAGGTTTGCTATTCATTGACCTTTGCTTTGACCATTGCTTGTCATTGACCATCTCCATGGTCAATGAAGCCTAATAAGATAAAGACTAACCAAAGATTGTTATGATTATGACATAACATCGACACCCAATTGCTCTTTCAAATGATTTTGATGACATTTTGATAACGCTACGTTATGGTCGAAGTAAAAGTAGTCCAAAATTTTAAATCAATAGGTAAAATAGCATCCCTGCTTGTTTTTTCCATACAATTGCCTTCAAATACATGACGTACCGAAATTAGTGTTATATTATAATCACTTGTCGTGATTGATAAAAAAAAACAACAGTCGATAGAAACAAATAGGTATCCGTTTATTTGACCAAAAGTACGTTTGCCAAATAAAATAAAATAAGCTACATATAAAATAAGTATTACTATTACAATTAATGAATGCCGGTGAGTCCTCCACAACCTATCCTCCAGAGCTTGCCTCCCGCTATCTGAGATATTGCTTTGCTCAGCAGTTTGCACCTGGAAAGCTCCGTCCTGCCTGAGCAAATCCTCGTCCAGTGGGAAGCTGTCGCCATTGATTAGGTTGTGCAGAACGGCACAGGCATTGATGATTTGTCCTGTCTTAACAGGCGCATAATGGAGCACCCTGTGTGCCAACAAACATCTCCGTCTATTTCTTAAGACTCCGATGCACCTTTCGGCGACATTCCTGGCTCGAACATGTTTATAGGTGCTGCTGGAGTTTCTTGCGGCGCTTCTCCTCCGCAATGATGGGCTTGTCCGAAGCGCTGGTAGATTCACTCTATATTACCGACGTGTAAAAGAGCCCGTATGTAGCCAATTTCCTGAATAAATATTTTGATATTGATTTTGGTGTAGTACGCCTCCGGCGTATCTGCAGCCGCGTTTAAGATCAGCACCATCATGTAGGGTCTTTGGGCGTAGTCGGAGTCTCCTGTGAAAAAAATTAATATCACATATCAAATTTTAAAAACGTAAATTTGATCATATTACCCAATATTCACTAAGAATTTGTAAGAAATTAATTAAGTGGTCATATTTTAATTGAATACCCGGAAACAAAATGAGGATTGAGGGCACCACCTCACGATGCAGTCACTTTCCCCACGATTTTTGTCTCACATTCCTCAGCTAATGTATCATAGTTAAAATTCAATATGTACACGCAATATTTATGGAGTATATTTAACAATTAAAAGTCTTAAGGCTTCGTCGCAGCGGCGCGCGGCGCGTTCTTAGCGTGACGCAAGGGCGGCGTGGCAGTCACACTGCAGGCAGCAGAAAACGCTATACAGCGCGGCACGGCGTGTTCTTAGCGCGACGCGTTTCAAAGAGTAAAGAGGGAAAGAGTGGCGACTTTTCGAATTTTCTATTAAAACTTATCTTAACTGATTTTCGGTAGGTATAAACTTTTTTATCGTCTGTAACTCAAGATCCAATAAAGTCTACTTACTGCCGCACTCAGAGACGTCAATTAAGTTTTAAGTTTCATTAAAGTTGCTGCGTCTTATTCTATTGCTATAGCAAAGACAGTGACAGCAGCTACTTTAATGAAACTTAAAACTTAATTGACGTCTCTGAGTGCGGCAGTTAGTCGTGATAGTTTTCCTTTTGAGTGTGCATACTTAGTGGGTGTCAGTTTATATCGGACTTAATTTTCTTTTGTGATGCAACTACAAATTAACGGTTTTCGGATTGTTTTCTTTATTTGTGCTCTGAGACATTGCTTCTTGCCAAATTTCATGAATCTAAGTCAACATGAAGTACCCCATAGGTTTTGATTCTCTTGGATATGTGGCATAAACGGCCGTATCTTTTGATTGCGTTGACTTAGATGTTTGATTTTTTTCACTGATCTAAGGGATTGCAGACTTAAGTATTTGATATTATAATTGCAACTTGATACCTCCATGTGTTCCTGAGAAAAAGGGTCTTGACAGACACACAGACAGACAGACGGACAAGAAAGTGATCCTATAAGGGTTCCTTTTTTCCTTTTGAGGTACGGAACCCTAAAAACGGACAGACGGACGGACATGGCGAAACTATAAGGGTTCCTAGTTTGACTAAGGAACCCTAAAAATGAGGGCGCTGTTCGGAATGAAATTGGCAACATGATCCAAGGTTTACTCTAACTTGTGGTGGTTGCCATTTGAAAATAGCTTTAGTTCTACCTACATTTTCTAGATACAGCATTTGTCATACAAGCAAACTTGACCATAGAGTCGCCACTCTTTCCTTCTATAATTACTTTACTCTTTGGAATGCGCTAAGAACACGCCGTGCCGCGTTGCATGGCGCGATCGTGCCGCGCTCTCTATGTGGCGACTGTCTGCCGACTCGCGCCGCGCCCGGCAGAAAAATCACGCCGTGCCACGCTGCAGCGCGGCCGAGTTGTGCTGGCGCGGCGCGCCTGCAGCGACGCGCGGCGTGACGTGATTTTGTGTGACGGCCTGCATACAACTCCTTGTTAATTTCCACGCTAAGAACGCGCCGCGCGCCGCTGCAGGCGTGACGCGCTGGCTGTATCACTTAAAGTAAATAAAACTGCGTTATGGCACACACTCCAAAACACATCATTCCATCATTGTTTTTCAGTTTAACGGAATGTTGCCGAGCCTAAAATGGAACAAACTATCTCCTTGCAAAATTTCATTAAGATCAAGTCGGAGAGTTTTTCACATTTCTAATATTAAGTATGTACATACATTAAACATAGAGTAATTAAATTATCAAGCAGAAAATTTATAAAACTTTGTTAGTGTTTGTTTAATTTACGTACTTATTGGGCCGATATACTGGAACTGCCAATTTAGTGCCTCTTTATGAGGCGGTCTTTATTTAGCCCTTTTCAGTGAGTTTTTGAAGACTGTTTTATTTTTTTCGCTTTTTAGTGTTGCACCTAATATTATTATGTGATAAACTGAAGCACATAAACATCACATTAAAAAGCCGGTCAAGTGCGAGTCGGACTGGCTCACCGAGGGTTCCGCACAAACTTGTAGGCATGTAAATAGTTTGTAAATCACAGGAATACAACATAAACATAGTCCAGTATAAACTGACACGCAATAAGTATGCACTTTCGTACTTAGTGAGTGTCAGTTTATACCGGACATTTTTTCATGTGATGTAACTACAAATTAACGGTTTTCGGATTTTTTCCTTTACTAGTGCTATAAGACTTTGCTGCTTGCCAAATTTCATGATTCTAAGTCAACGGGAAGTACCCTATAGGTTTTGATTCCCTTGAGATTCCCTTCAAAAACGGCATAAACGGCTGTATCTTTTGATTGCGTTGAGTTAGATGTTTGATTTTTTCACTGATCCAAGGGATTGCAGACCTATTTGATATTAATTTCAACTTGATACCTCCACGCATTCCTGAGAAAAAAGGTCTTGACAGACACACAGACAGACAGACAGACAGACAGACAGACAGACAGACAGATAGACAGACAGACAGACAGACAGACAGACAGATAGACAGACAGACAGACAGATAGACGGACAACAAAGTGATCCTATAAGGGTTCCATTTTTTTAATTTGAGGTACGGAACCCTAAAAACAATATAGTCTAATACCAATTTCTCATCAGTCATCACCATTAACAAAATGTCGCTGTCCAAGATGCAGGGCCGTTAATAATTGCGGAGTTCTCCCGGTACGTCACCATCAGTTGCACTTCACCATCACCACATGCATTATAATGAGTATTAAAGTAGCTTCATATTCTTAATTAAGAAATCTCATTGCTGGCGTCAATCACTTACGACTAAGGAGTTCAGTGGTCATCTCTGGTCTTCATCATCAGTTCCTGTTCACCAAGATGTGCTTTTAGAATGCAAATTCTTAAAGTATTATACAATATACAATATAGCCTAATACCAATTTCTAATCACCCTTAACAAAATGTCGCTGTCCAAGGTGCAGGGCCGTTAATCATTGAGGAGTTCTTCCGGTACGTCACCATCAGTTGCACTTCACCATCACCACATGCATTATAATGAATATTAAAGTAGCTTCATATTCTTAATAAAGAAATATCATTGCTGGCGTCAATAACTTACGACTAAGGAGTTCAGTGGTCATCTCTGGTCTTCATCATCAGTTTCTGTTCACCAAGATGTGCTTTTAGAATGCAAATTCTTAAAGTATTATGCAATATACAATATAGCCTAATACCAATTTCTCAACACCCTTAACAAAATCTCTATTTCCAAGGTGCAGAGCCGTTAATCATTGAGTACTCCCGGTACGTCACCATCAGTTGCACTTCACCATCACCACATGCATTATAATGAATATTAAAGTAGCTTCATATTCTTAATAAAGAAATCTCATTGCTGGCGTCAATCACTTACGACTAAGGAGTTCAGTGGTCATCTCTGGTCTTCATCATCAGTTCCTGTTCACCAAGATGTGCTTTTAGAATGCAAATTCTTAAAGTATTATACAATATAGCCTAATACCAATTTCTAATCATCCTTAACAAAATGTCGCTGTCCAAGGTGCAGGGCCGTTAATCATTGAGAAGTTCTCCCGGGACGTCACCATCAGTTGCACTTCACCATCACCACATGCATTATAATGAGTATTAAAGTAGCTTCATATTCTTAATTAAGAAATCTCATTGCTGGCGTCAATCACTTACGACTAAGGAGTTCCGTGGTCATCTCTGGTCTTCATCATCAGTTCCTCTTTACCAAGATGTTCTTTTAGGATGCAAACGCTTAAGGTATTACAGGAAATATCGCAATCGATTATGTGTGCCTATAACTTTAGAGGAGTTCCCTCGATTCCTCATGGATCCCATCATCAAATTCTAACGTGGTGACAATGGAAACACCTTGAAATTATACCCTTACAAACAAAATAATAATTTTTAAAATCGGTCCACAATTGACGGAGAAATCAGTGAACATACATAAAAAAATACGAACAGTGGAACATAGAACCTCCTCCTTTTTGGAAGTCTGTTATAAAATAGTTACCTTCAGCTCCGGCTGTACAGCTGTATTGCGCCGCCAACTTTTGAGGATAGGGCCAATTTCGTTGCACAACCTAACAGATTGTGGGTTTGTGAGCCTGAAATTTGTCGGGCATCTCCAGTGGGTTGCTGTTGGGCCTCAGAAGCCGCCTCGACACCCTCACTTGCGTTTTTAGGCGCTCCTCCTCCGCAATCGCCAGCAAATAACTGCGTGCCATTTTGAATCTCTCTGTTCAAAGGAAAACATATTAGAGGTAATTTTAATTACCAAGGTGCCTATTTAAGTCAATTATTATTATATTTTACTTTAAATTATAGAAAAATCAAACTTACAATCACTCACTCCACTGAATATGGTTACAATGGAGTCTCCGCTTTCGTTTGACGGCTCGCAATCGGCTTGAATCCAAGTACAAATTGTCATTTTACTTACGTAAAACCAATTTTTGGCAAATCATTCATTCACTTGGTTTGAAAAATGGCTCGCTATCGCTTTCGAATGCGATGACGTTACGTGGAACAATTGTTTTAATTTTGAAGGCAGACTTGCCTTCGACTGTCAAAAATGAAAACGATCGCGATTGCGAGTGCGTTAGGCAATAAGCCTGCCGGTGTTGCTTATCATTCCAGTGGGTTATTCATACACCGGAAACATCGGAATGAGAACATGGGAATGAGAAAAACTGAACAAAAATATTATTTAAAAAAAAACGGAGTCCTCTTTTCTTAAACTAACGTTACTCCAGAAGGAAGAAAAATGACGTACGTGTTGTATATTAATCTTAAATAAAACAAATAAAAAACACCAAAAATAAATCGAACGTCGGAATGAGGTTTTTTTTGTCCCCACCCCACACGAAACCAAATACTCACCTTTATATCTGATCGACATAAATGCGCACAGCACAACTGCTCATACCAAACTCTTGCGTGTGACTAACTCTAGGAGTGCGCGGGAGATAGGTTGCGTAAATATTGAAGCTTAGCAGATATAACGCACAGAATATTTGTCGGTGGTAATGAGAACGTTCCTCCGGACAAACGTATTTACTCGTACCAGACGGTATGTGTAATAGATTAAAAAAAAGTAAGGGCTTCTTTTTGTACATTGACTATATAGTATTTAAACTAAGGTAAACGCTTTTCATAATCAAAAATAGTATTCAATTTATTCCATGTTTTGCAATCAAAACGGGGTTGCGGACAGCCCACCGTGATGAGAAATGAGGTCTTAATTTATTTTTTTTAATTATTATTTATATTGATATTTTAATTCTAATTATTGCCCGAAGTAGGCTACTGCGTGAAGTTTTCAGAAAAAAATAGCAGTTTAATATTTAAACTTTGCTCACCCACGTTTTCAGCTCCGCCACCTTAAATTATTGCTTGGGAAATTGACCCATACCTAAGCATAGATCCATGGGCTTCCGAGGAAGTTTTCGTTATCGAGCATCGAAAATCTGGAACGACTTGCCTCCCCCCCTACGTACTAATATGTCGCTACCAACCTTCAAAATTAGCTTTCGAAAAGTTTTATTAAATAAAAAACAAAAAGAATGATAAATAGAAACCCTCATCCGCAGAATGCTCTGTTGCACGGCTTGACCGAATTGTATACCAAATTGTAATAGACATAGGTGCAGTCACGTCTAATAATATTACTCGCTTGTTTAGACCTATAGTAATACGGTACTTTCCTCATGGCAAATCAGCAATTGTAAGTTATTTAGTAGCTGTAAATAGGTAGATACAGCTTAGTACAGTGTAATGTTCCCTTGTAACTCGCTGAAATGTACTAACCGAGAGCTAGGTGCAGGCTGAAAACCAGCGCTGTGCAGCTGACCCAGCTCGCAGCTTATGCTGAGACCTGAGCCTGTTGTCACAATTTATATATGTATTAGTTAACAATATGTGTTATAATGCCGTGTATATTTATTCTATGTGACAATAAATAATTATTTAATTTAATTTAATTTATATCCAGCAGTGGACTTCTTTTGACTGATATGATGATGAATGATGTTTGATTTTTGTAATATAAGTATGAATAAATATTTTTCTTTTACCACTGTGACTAGTAATTTAAATTTGTCCGTCAAATTTACCTACCTTATTTATTTGTTGTCAGAGCTCCGTACCCAAAGGTTTTTGTTTGATAATCTTAAAGCACGGTGGGGCGATTCTTCGGCGTTTTAACCGCCGTCATTGTCGTCTTCGCATATATTGACGAAAATAACGATTACTATCAACAATTTCCGATGTAAATAGAAGAAGCACCGGGAGTATTTCTCATTGCATTCAAAATTTAAATAAACTTGTTAGTTTTATTTGGAATAATATGCGAAGACGACAATGACGGCGGTTAAAACGCCGTAGAATGTCCTTGGCATACTTAGTAACTTTTAATTCTTGGTATGAATTTATTGCGATTTTTTAACAGATTTGTAAAATTTTATTTCATACTATCTATACCCACCACAACGGATTAGTCGATAATCCTTGTCAATCGATCAAAATTTCATAATTTGTTAAATCATGCGCATTTAACGTGATTCATTCACTTCTACCTAGTAGTTAAAAAATTACTTTTAAAGGACTTCCGGCCAGATATGGATTGGCAGACTTATTTATTCTTAAAGGCACTATTATTTCAAAACGTTTAGAATAATTTTCGTCAAGATGTCACATGACGTAGGAAAACGTATCCAGTGGCTATCTTTGGCACCGTCTGTCAAGTACTTCCGGCCATTTCAGAACTGACAGACTTATGTTGACTCTCTCTACGATTAAAGGGCTATATGATGCCAGGTGTGTCATAGAGATGTCACATGACGTAAATATAACCTTGAAATTTTGACCGGAAGTGAAGAATTTTCTCAAACTTCCGGCCAATTTTAGGTGCCATAATCTTTTGATCCTCGCTCAGCACAAGTTTTCCGACCGTGTGCCATGCATTTTATCGTGATGTCATATGATATGACGTAGGCAATTTTGGAGCGAACTCAAGGACTAAAATATTTCATATAAGAAAATGAAAGAGTAAATTAAAATTTAGCTTTGGTTTAGTTTATGTTTGATTTTGGTCCTTATTGAACATTTACGCTCTACTTTTCCTTCTCTTTTAGCCTTTAGTGCTTAAACTTGATTCAATTCCTTTTTTACTTTTACGTTTGTAGTAAAATCTCAAGTGAAAGCCTTATCTGAAGCTGAAATACGTTTGTGAATAGGATGGGCATATCTGATTCGTCACAATCAACCCCCAAAATTTACACAGGTGATAAAATTGTCTAACTGGAGTAAGTTTTCCATACTCACACAATTTTTTTTTAAACACTTTTTTGGGTAAATTAAAATTTTGGTTTATGTTTATAAATTCCTTATTGCCATTGTTCGCACAACTTTTTCTTCTTTGTGCAATGCTATCTAACATTTTGCAGGCGCATTGGCCTTTAGTGCTTAAAATCGATTCAATTCCTTTTAAAAATGTTATGTTTGTTTTATATTCTCTAATTAAAGCCTGTTCTGAAGCTGAAATGGACGTAGCTTAAAGAAAAGGATCCAACCCACAAAGTAAATATATTTAAATTTGAATTCTATTGCTGTCAATATTATGTCAAATTCTACAAGTATGAAATGGCTGAATTGGATCCTCTTCCCTAAGCTACGTCCAAATAATGTTTGTGAATTAGACGGGCATATCTGATCCGTCACAACGTCTATGTATATTATTTATGCTGACCCCACACTGGCGTCTTTAGAGCGCCGGCGTCCTTGCCAGCGCCCGCGGTAGCGCGCTACCCGCTGCCGCGGGCGCTGGCAAGGACGCCGACGCTCAAAAGACGCCAGCGTGGGGTCAGCCTAAATCACTTATTTAATCAATAATTAAATAAATATAAGATTAATACGAGTATATCGAATCGATATTTGTCATCACGTTCTGAAGGTCCGGTTTTGTCTAGCATATCAGCTGTTTACGGCCGGCGTGGCGAGCGAATACTGACGCGTAGCTAATAATTGGTAATCTTTGGAAACCTGTTTAGGCCGCCGAGGTGCTTACTCGTGGTTTCTCTCAATTCAACATACTTATATAGGGTGCACAATTAAAACTAACACTTCTGTTTAGGACTATAATATATTTGAATTGAGTGGGTCAACCATCTTTCCAGCCATTAGTGTGACGTGGATGTTGGCGTCCATCACGAAGTACAGGAAAGGGAATGTCGCAGAAAAACGCACTGGGGGCTGAGTTGCATATCCTGAAATAAACAAAACTATGGTATGTTATTCTCTCACGCGCTCCGTTGATCGTACGCGGACGTCCATGCCTACGACTTCGACATGCCCTGGCGCGGCGGCGAATAATCCAAGGTCCTGATTATGCTAGGGCCACATTATCGGGATTCAACGAATAATCGTGTTGAAGTCTCTTTCTTTCTTTAGTTAAAGTAAGAGATGCCAACACATCCGAATCCTGATAATGTGGCCGTAGCATTAGGGTCATTATTCATTTGCGAAGCTCTTAAATACCCAACAGATTACATAATATTGTAACATAATGTACCTATAGCAAATTGCCAAGCAAGGGATCAAATGCTTTCATCATCATCATCATCATCACCATCAGCCGCAAGACGTCGTCCACTGCTGGGCAAATACTTTAGTCACAATAAATTGGTTAGACTGTCAACAGTCTAGACTTGATACCTTTTTAACCGGCTTAAAAAGAGGAGGATATCTTCGTCAATTGTTAACCATTGTGTAACATGTGTTAAATAAAACATAACATGTATGTAAAAATTTATGCGAAATAAATATTTTCTATTTCTATTTCTAACAAAATCATTTTTTTTTGTTTGAAAGGGTAGGGTACACATTCTAGATGGCCCCATTGTCACCAAGTCAGGATTTGATGATGGTATCCTAGGGAAATCGACGAAATTCTTTAAATAATTAAATGCTTAATTAAGTCTAGCATAAGCTGACACTCACTAAGTGTGAGAGTGCATACTTAGTGCGTGTCAGTTTATACTGGATTTTATTTTTTATGTGATACATCACACATCCGTTAATTTGTAGTTACAACTACAAATTAACGGTTTTCAGATTTTTTCCTTTACTTGTGCTCTAATACATTGCTTCTTGCTACATTTCATGATTCTGAATCTTAGATGTTTGATTTTTTCACTGATCCAAAGGATTGCAGACCTGCAGTATTTGATATTAATTTCAACTTGATACGAGTACCTCCACGCGTCCCTGAGAAAAAGGGTCTTGACAGACACACAGACGTACAACAAAGTGATCCTATACGGAACCAAAAATGGGCCCATGAAGGCTGTACTGGTTGGGAACCTGAAGAACTTGACGAGTTTCATTGCTACCGTAGTTAAGGGGCGAAGTAGGGTATAGGTACGGGTTCAAAACCGGGTATACTCGGCTTTGGACTATATTATAGGTATGGGGCATTACCGTAAAAAATTAAGATTTGGAAATTGATTGTTTTGTCTACGTGTGATGTGATGATTAAAACAGTGATCTCATTTAATAAATATGTTGTTATATATACAGGGTGTCTCATTTAAATCGGTCAGTAAGGGAAAGTCTGAAACTATAAGACATACGAAGATCTGTTCTTAGGAACCATGTCATCTACATACTAATTTTAAGTGGGCTTTTCAATTGATTGTTCGGGTTCGATTCCCGAGCAGGTTTTTTAAAATGTATGAATGCAGTTTTTCTTCTTATTAAAATCGATGACATGGTTCCTAAGAACAGATCTTCGTATGTCTTATAGTTTCAGACTTTCCCTTACTGACCGATTTAAATGAGACACCCGTATATTTCCCTTAACGTTCCGCTTTTACCCCACTTTCCCCTACTTATATCTCACGGGTAGCGATACGTTTTTTTTTTACTAACCGCCTGTTTCACAATCGTCAAATCTGTCAAATAAATTTAGCCCCCTCCTTACAAGGAGAGGGGCATCTTCAGTTGGCAGATGAATTTACTTGTCGATTGTGAAACAGGCCCTAAGATTAACAAGCTACTTATACTCTTCAAACCTAATAGGTACATGAAATATATCCAAGCCGGTGTCAAGTAGGTATACACAACAGCAATGACACCATGATTCTTGCCACCGACTTCGCGATAGCTGTCTCTGTCTCGTTTTTGATCTCGACGATTCTGGAAGGTTCTCAGTATTGCTATCTCTTTCTAATCATGCTATCTCTTTCACTCTTTCTGGAAAATGCACCATATTCTCAAATGTACTTCAATCAAAGGCCCATAAACCCTGAAAATGCCTGAAAAGGGTTTTCAAGTTATGGTGTAATCTAGTAGAGGGTGACCTAAAACGGCCCGAAAACATGTTTCAGGCGCCTGAAAACAACGGGAACTTGGTTGAAATTTTGATAATCTGGCATGTGATAGAGCTACCTCTGAAACGGCCTGAAAACATGTTTCAGGCGCCTGAAAACATGTTTCAGGCGCCTGAAAACA
The DNA here is from genome assembly GCA_963241965.1 of Tortrix viridana. NCBI lineage: Eukaryota > Metazoa > Arthropoda > Insecta > Lepidoptera > Tortricidae > Tortrix > Tortrix viridana. Next base: position 37,904,163 of record OY725171.1, on the reverse strand, counting down.
ACGGCAACTTGGTTGAAATTTTGATAAATTGGTATGTGATAGAGCTACCTCCGAAACAGCCTGAAAACATTTTTCAGGCGCCTATAAACAACGGCAACTTGGGTGAAATGTTGATAAACTGGTATGTGATAAAGCTACCTCCGAAACGATCTGAAAACATTTTTCAGGCGCCTGAAAACAACGGCAACTCGGTTGAAATTTTAATAAACTGGTATGTGATAGAGCTACCTCCGAAACGGCCTGAAACATTTTTCAGGTGCCTGAAAACAACGGCAACTTGGTCGAAATTTTGATAATTTCTAGAATTTACTAGAATATTTTGACAGTTTGACGCATTTTGGAACTTTCTAGATCATTCCAGAAATTTGTTCTGAAAATTTCCAGAAGTTCTCATGAGTTAGAAAAGGACAGATATATAAGTTCACATGAGTTAGAAAAGGACAGATATATATAGGAGACCAAGGGGTATTTACCACCCCAACGGCAAGTTGATTGGAGTTGATGGTCATAGAGAAAACCCTGTCTTCACGTACAGCTAACATTAGCATTTTATATAATATATGACAGCAAAACCTATCGTCTAATGGATGCCGTTCCCGAACGTTCCAGACTATTTCCAAACATTCCATAACATTCGAGTGTTCTGGAATATTCCACAATGATTTGGGGTGATCCCGAACATTATAGACTATTCCCGAACATTCCAGAACATACCGGAACATTCTGGAATGTTGTGGAATGCTCTCGAATACTTTCGAATGTTCTGGACTGTTCGAAACTTCCAGCCCCTTATATCTTCAAAAGCACACCCTTCAAGTAAAAACGGGAACCTTCTTCATAGATGGGGGATAGAGGGCTACCACACCATATAACTCCCTTGATCGTACCGGGACTCGTTTCTGAGTTTTAGCGGCACGCAAATTGTACACTTTATTTTATAATATATTTTGATTATCGAACATATCAAGTTTTGCGGGACTACAAGCCCAAAGATTACACAAATAAAATAAAACAAAACGACGCGTTGATTTCTCTGAGCCAAAAACATAATTATGTTGTTAAAACGGTCGATTCTCCTTTTTTTCGTTTTTTCCTTGCACTTAACACTAAATATGCCGCACTTATCAGTGCTACTAGTTCCGCGTCCATCTTGACGGCTTACCGAGGCGCGTGTGTACGCTGCATACGACAGGCGCACAGGTGTAGACGATAAGCGGCATGCGTCTTGATACAATTAAACAAGAGATGCCAACAGAAAACTTGGCTTTATTCTGCTAAATACAAACATGGTTTTTATAAATAACGATAGGTGACAAGTAATGCCAAAGACAACCATAGACGGGTGAATATCAGATTTGGGCCGGAAAATACTAATTTCTATGGCGCCTTTTTTTTTCGATATTTCCACTATAATGAATAACATACCTGGTTAAGGACTCAAATCCACGTAAATGTATGTAATTCTCCATATTTTACTCCAGGATTTTTCTTGTTTTAGCATTTGAAAAAAACCATAGCCAAAGAAATTAGGATAGCTCCAAATAAATTAGAAATATGCCAAAGAAATTAGGAATATACTATACTTGCACCAAAGATCTTAAAATAATTTTATGAATTTTACAATGAAGCTAGATTTTGCTTTATTTTTAAACATTATGACGTAAATCCTGATTATAAAAAAAAAACTTCTGGTCGTGTTAAAGCAAATAAACAACAATAAAAAATAAAAGAATAAAATAAAAATAAATAAAAGCTAAATCTAAAAAAAACCAGTGTATTTTGAAAACATTATATTGATTAACTTTTATCATATTTTTACAATTTAAAATCAGTGTGCTTTAGCGCGGTGCAGTTTTATTGCTATAATTATACTTAAGTACTAACTTAATGTCAGTCTTGTAACAAATATGGTCGAAAAAAATAAAATTATCTTATAATAAGTTCTTAACAATTATTTTTTTATCCGTATGCATGCATACAATAGGTTGTTCTCACGTATATTACATATTTTTTTTCGCTTTACGTTTGTGATAACTTTGTCTTTACTTCTGTTTAAATTCTGCGTCGTACATTCATTTCTGATTTTCTACAAACGTTTCCGCTCAGTAATTCTCTTCTTTGCAATCTTTCTTCTTAGTCTGTTTTTTTTATTTTTGAATCACTGGTATTTTTAGTTTTTTCAGTGTTAGAAATTTGTTTCTTTGGTTTCGGCTTCATAGCTTCATAGCTGACTTTTTTTTCTGCGTGGCATTATTTATTTTGTGAATCTGTAAACGAATAAATACATCATATATATACAGGGTTATTAGTAAATCGGCGTATTCCTTTCCGGAGGGTAAAATGGAGCTCATTTGAAGCAAAAAAGGTCATGTAATATTGATGGTTCTCTCCGAATATTGGTAGTTTTCGGATATTGACCATTTCATTTTTAAAACTTGTATGATTTTTTTTTGTTAAATAAACAAACTTATAAATAAATATAAAAATAAAACATATAAATATAAACAAATATTATATTTTTTCAGTTATCAAATGACGTATATAAATAGTTAAAAATCAAGGATATTAAATGATAGTGCTGTAACTAAATTTGGGTAGAGAAAATTTTCTTAGGAACTGTATTTTTTTTTATTTCAGATAAAATTTTCGGTGATTTTATTACATGCAATTTTCACTGCAAATGTGCTCTTCTTTATGCATCGAATAAAGTTATTGGTTAGTCGATGCTGTGAAGTAAAGTAGCTGTAATAAAATGATTTTCCAAAAAAAAACTTGAAAAATTTGCTCCCCAGATTTAGTTACGGCATCATAATTTGTAATGTCCTTGATTTTTTTTAATATTTTAAAAAATATTTGATAGATGATAAATCAAGGAAGTTATTATAATTACATGCCTGCTACATGTCATACATTTATTTTGAGGAAATCAAGTTAATTTAGCAAAAAAATAAAATTCATACCAATTTTAAAAATTAAATGTTTTATATCTAAGAAACTACCAGTATTTGGATAGGGACTACATGACCTTTTTTGCTGCAAATTAGCCCTACTTTACCCCCCTGAAAGGAATACGTCGTATTACCAATAACACTGTAGATATTGAAGTACAATACAATAAAATACAATATTTTTTCTAATTTCATTGGACTAATCTAATTTCTTTGGCACTAGATGCCAAAGAAAACCGAAGAAATTAGTGCCAAAAAAAATAGAAATTAGCACACAAAATATTTTTTTTATCTTTAAGTATAAAACTTTTATTTTTATTTAACAAATAAAAATGTCGTAATTTGTAGCATACATTCACTAAAAAATAATAAAAAAAATTTAACACATATTTAGGCTTTAATTTGGTTACCGAAGAAATTAGGCACTTACCCGATAAAATCCGTAAACAGCGATTAAAAAAAATCTGTTGCGATACACGTATACTTTAGCACACGTCCACTCACAGCGCCGGCTAGCTGGTGGCTAAATGGATGCAGGAACCTCAGGTGGGGAAGGTTCACGTAGTAAACAATGCGATGCGAGATCGGACAAAACGGCCAAAGAAATTAGGTGTTATTAGCTCGGACAAAATTCTTTTAACTGTAACTTTTGATTAGATTACTCTAAAAATATAATATTTATACCAACAATTAGATCAACATGAATAAGTACAGGAAATATAACACGAGGGGTAAATTTAGAAAGAAATAGTAAAATTTCAAGTGTTCAAAAAAAAAAACACAGTGGTGGACGCGCCAAAGAGCTTAGATTTTTGAGTTTCAATTTTTTTTTTAAATAGGTTCCCTATAAAAAAACTGCTATTTTTATGAATGGAAAAGTTGTGTCTTAGGTTAATCTCTACCCAAAAAAAAAATCAACCCTTCAAGTTTAACATAAAGGAAATAAACATGGGTGGACACGTCCAAAATATGAAATTTGATATTCACCCAGACAATAGGTATAATATATTACATTCACCCCCACCAGATTCATTTTCATTCAGTGATGTAATCTCCGAAGCGAGTAGGTGGTCTCCTTAAGCGGGTGGAACGTCGCGGCGGTTGTATTACTGATTCAGTGCATTCAACCTCAGGATCTGGGGAATCTTGATGCGTGGGACTTCTATATGAATCTGCAGTGTCATATCCGAATATGACACTGCAGATTCATATATAGGATTCCGAAATCCTCTTGCGTTGAATTGTCTAAGCAGGATTCATTCGTTTCTAAATCTTCAGTAGGTATCGGTACAAGTTGTTTATTAGAAACGGTGGACTCGCGACCATCTGGCAAGCGGACGTATGAGTAAGACGGGTTGCCATGTAACAGCTCAACCTCTTCAAGAATTGGATCATATTTTGAAGATCTTACATTTCTTTTCATGAATACTTGACCTGGTGACATTAACCACGAAGGAATTTATTCGCCTGTCGGAGATCGCCTGGGATGGCAGAAGAGGCGCTCATGAGGAGTCTCATTCGTCGCCGTACACAGCAGAGAGCGAATTGAATGAAGGGCAGTAGGTAATGCTCGTTCTCAGTCCGCAGTTTCTAGCTGTCTTGATTTAAGTAAGAGTTGTATAGTTTTCCAAAGTTTTCCATTAAGGCGCTCTACTTGGCCATTACCCTCTGGGTTGTAGGGAGTTGTTCTGCTGGTAGCAACACCATAAGAAGATAGGAATTTTTTGAGTTCCTGAGACATAAATGCTGTTCCCCTGTCTGAATGAATATAGGCTGGAGAACCAAAAGTAAGAAACAAGTCATTCAGGCACTTGATCACAGTTTGTGCGGATAAATCGGGACAAGGATAAGCAAAAGGAAATCTAGAGTATTCATCGATGATACTTAGAATGTATAAGAGTATTTGACGGTAGAGGTCCTTTAAAGTCTATAAAAGACGTTGAAAGGGTTCGATAGCTTTAATGAGTTAGTTGGTTTTTAGTCTTAATGAAACGGGGCTTTAATTCTGCGCAGACGCGACAAGATACAGTCATAGATTTCACATCGTTAATGGAATAAGGCAGGTTCTTGGTGCGGACCCAGTGCGCCATTCTGACAATTCCTGGATGACAAAGAGAAACGTGTAATTCGTATAATTTATCAGAGTTCATGAAAGCACTTACTCTTGATAAGGCATCTGCAGAAATGTTTTCTTTCCCAGGGCGATATATCACGTCGTATTTAAAACAAGAGAGTTCCAGGCGCCATCGTTCTATCTTTTCATTTTTAATTTTGCTGGCGTGCTTTTGATTCAGCATAAAAGCTACTGACTGCTGGTCTGTGATTAATAAAAAGTGTTTGCCTATTAGATAGTGACGCCATTTTCGCAATGATTCCACAATCGCACACGCTTCCTTTTCTATTGATGAGTGCTTTCTCTCTGAATAACTGAGTGACCGAGAAAAAAATGCAACGGGTCGGCCACATTGAGACAGTGTGATTGCGAATTCTGAAGCGTGGTCTGATGGTCTGATGGCGTGAATGGAGCCCGGAGGGAAACCTCAACGAGGTGGAACCCCGGTAAGCGAGGGAGAGAGAGTGGCAGAAGTGGGTGGGAATCCAAGCACCGACAAGTTGGTGTAAGGGGGACCCCCGCAGATGCCGTGGAGTGAGTTAGGAGGACTGTCCTTGGACGAAAAAGAGCGCCTGCTGAACCCACCGCCACTGAAGGAGGGAACCACTAACATGGCAACCCCGATGGAAGGGGACGGGTTTACCAGACCACGAACCAAGGACTAAAACGGACTGGGAGCAGTACAGTAATCTACTGAGAGAATGGACACCAAACCGCAAAGCCCCAAATACTCGTTAAGAACTGGACAAGGCCGCCGAGGAGCTGAACGGAGCCATAATACAAGCTTACCATAAGGCATGTCCAGAAATAATTTGCAACGGGAATAGAGGACAACCATGGTGGAACAAACAGATACAAAAAATCTGAAAAAAAGACTCGTAAAGCTCTAGGGTAGCCCTGAAAAAGGGCGACGACCAGAGCTGGAACGATAACAGGAAGATTAGGAATAGGTACACTAGTATAAAAGAAAAACTGAGAGCGCAAGGATGGAAAAAAAGAATACTTGCATGCATAGAAAGCAGCAAAATGAACAAGACTAAGATACTCAACCCACCCAGACAGGACTGGATAAATAAAGAAATACTAGTTACCTACCACAAAGCATTCGATGATTGTAAGGTAAATCCTGCTAAAATGTGGACTTTGATAAATAGCCTATCAAGAAATAAAATAAAAGAGGCGCAAGTCCCTAAAATGCTGCAAACTGATGCGACCACTGTTACTGATTCTGCTGAAATATGTAAGTGCTTCAACGAATATTTCTCAACTATAGGAGAAATCTTAGCCAGTAAGATCATAAATGTGCCAATCTGCAATAATATGTCTATATCTATGTAGCAACGTGAACAATGTGTTTTGCGAGTTCTCCCCGTCCACCACTGATGAAATTTCTAAAATAATAAACAACCTTAGTGTAAACACTAGATGGCATCACCACAAAATCAATAAAGTGTATCCAAAGTCTGATTGTAAATGAGTTAGCGAATTGCTTTAACAGATGCTTTGAAGAGGGCATTTTTCCAGACAGCCTCAAAATTTCCAAAGTGTCGCCTATATATAAAACGGCTAGTAAATCAGATCCTGGTAATTATCGTCCGATCTCTTTTCTTCCGATTCCCTCAAAAGTCATGGAAACTCTAATTAGAAGTCGTTCTGAAAAATACCTGAAATCTATAAATTTTCTTTATAAAAAACAATATGGTTTCCGGTCACAATCTAATACTCTTACTGCAACTATAGATCTGGTCACCAATATCAAAGTAGCAATAGATCAAAGGAAAGTAGCACTTGGAGTTTTTATTGACCTTAAAAAGGCTTTTGATACCGTGAGCCATGGAATACTTTTAAGAAAATTAAACGACATCGGCGTCACTGGAACTGCTTACAAAATGTTTGAATCCTATCAAATCGGAAGCAAATAGTAAAAATCGGAGAACATGAAAGTGGACCGCTTCCAGTAACTTGTGGCATCCCTCAAGGCTCTATCTTAGGCCCCTTGCTCTTTCTTGTCTATATTAATAGTCTACATGAGATTGGGCTTAAAGGGGATCCTACCTTGTATGCTGACGATACTAGTCTCTTTTACTACGGAAATTCTATTCAACACCTCATGAGTCAGGCTCAATACGACTTGAACTTGTTAAGCAACTGGTTTCAGAGCAATTTAATTTAAAAAAATAGGGGTTTTGGATTAACTTTCCCTAAGGGGCTGAAATAGGGGGTTAATGAGGGGTTTGGTCATTCTTGAAGTTAGAAACGTGGAAATTGGTATAAAAGGCACTGTTAACAAATAAAAATTAAAACATTTGGTGATTTCCGATAAACTATCCCTAAGTGGGTGAAATGGGAGGTGAAAGTTTTAATGGGAATGAAGTCATTCTTGAATCTAATGAAAATGGTGTTTAAGCTACTGCTTACAAACCAAGAGTACTTTCGGTGATTTTGGAAACACTACCCCTAAGGGGATGAAAATGGGGGTGGCAATTTGTAAGAGAGTTTGGTTATTTTTGAAGTTAGATAGGTATAAGTATGAAAATTGGTATTGGAAATATATACTACTAAATATAAAATAAGAGTTTTCTGATAATGGAATCCCAGGTAAATTGACGGAACTCTTCAAATATTTAAAGGACTCATACAGCGATTTTCAAACTTCTGTAAGAACTTTTACATTTCAAAAGCACCGTTTCGTAAAGTGAAATTAATGACCATCGGAATTCCTTAATAATAAGTATTTCATAACACGCTACTTTTTCCCATCATTTGTAAGGGGCTGTTTATTTATTACGTAAGACGATTTGGGGGGGGGTCTGAACAAGTCTTGTTTTTTCTTACATGGGGGTAGGATGTTCTTACGTAAGATCACAAAAGAAAGCAAAAATTAAAGCATTTTTATATTTTTTCTACTTTTTGCAATTTTGGTAGATACTGATCTTACGTGAGATTAAAAAGAAGGGAGGGGTTCATCCAAGTCTTATTTTTTCTTACGTAGAGGGAGGGGGGGTCAAAAATTGGTTAAAATTGTTTTACGTAATAAATATACAGCCCCTAATGAATGTGGTGAAATGGAAGTTTCGCCAAGTACCAGGAGAGTTCTTCAGCGATTAATGCCCCTGCGTTTTGTATAGCCCCTTTTGTCAAGAGTGATGACTGTACCTAGTGTATATGTGCCGCATGTAATACATAATCACATAATAATTAAAGAAACACTAAAAAGCGAACAAATGTTAGGAAACATTACTATTTTTTGGGAAGTTTGTCCCTTTATGATACGTACTTAATGGAAATTTTATTTGTACCTACCTACTTCTTAACGAAATTACTGACTCTCCGCAGACGAAGTCGCGGGCGGACAGCTAGTAAATAAATATTTGTATCATTTCTACACTGCCGTCAAGTTAACCCACAACATAGTTTTGTTGCGACCCATGTTAAATACGGAACCCTCGGTGCGCGAGTCCGACTCGAATATGACCAGTTTTTAGATCATAAATCGGAAACTAAAGGACTAAAAATTAAAAAAGAATTCGAAATGTGCAAATCAAGCCCTAAGCTTTCATTATGATACCCTATTTGATAGCTTTACTTCAATTTGTAAACGCCATAGGCCAACACCATTTCCAATTACTATTAAACTTTTTTATAAATTATAATAATGAGGCCTTCTGCGGACCGTTAAGTACTACATCTATCCCAAATATCAGGCAGTTTGCTTCAGCCGTTCGTAAGAAAAAGGTTCTTGACAGACCGACGGACAAACGGACTGACGGAAAAAGAGTCTTGACAGACAGACAACAAAGTCATCTTATAAGGGTGCCGTTTTTCAGTATTTGGTATGGAACCCTAAAAACCAAGTGTGAGTAGTGCGGTAAGGAACTCTCGGTGCGCGAGTCTAACTCGCACTTGACTAGTTTTTAGACTACTTATGACTGTGATAGCAGATATTATGCTGATTAAACCAACATCCTTGAACTTTTGAACCACATTAGTACTTTTAGGTTATAAGTACTTAATATAGGCTGCAATATCCACTAATGTGCTAGTTAGGTAGACAAGCAGCGGGTAAGGAGGAAGTCGAGTCAGCGGCGCGGCGCGGCGGCGGCGCGGCGGCGCGGCGGCGCCCGGCGACCGGCGACACGCATCGTGCCCGCGCTGACCTCTCGCGCCGATCGCCAACCATCTACTTAACTAAAATTTCCAGTGGCCTGAATGCCTTGTCACAAGTTAAAAACCGGTCAAGTGCGAGTCGGACTCACGCACCGAGGGTTCCGTACACATTTGGCCGGGTTTTAGTACCTATTTGTTGTTTTTCTATAGGGTTTGTTCTATAAGTAATCATATCAAATTTGACGCTTGGTATGTACCTATAACCCCATTTACGATATAACAAATACAAAAAAAAAGTTGGGAAGAAACTTTTTGGTATGGGTGTCCCCTTATTATTTTACTTTTTGACTTTTTTAAATCCGCCGTTTTATCACATATATTTTGCAAAAAAAAACAACGGGCTATCTTTTCCGGTTCAAAAGATACAGCTCTTTAAAGTTAGGACAGACGGACAGCGTAGGCTCAGTAATAGGGTCCCGTTAGGTAACTTCGGGTACGGAACGGTACACTACATAACCACAGACATAACTCCGAAGAGTCATAATTCCGAATTGATTGAAACCCCGAATTTGCATAATTCCAAATGCAATTTTTTGAATGAAAGCTTTATTTTTTGATATCGCACATTAATCAAATCTAACCTAACCTACGTATAGCAATTCAAATATGTTTTTAATTTTAAATGGCTCCAGCATAAAATTCGGACAAATAAATATTCGGAAAAAATATTTCGGAGTATTTGGGTGTTCCGTAGAAATTAGATTTATAAGTTGTGCTGATTTTCATGAACATCATGATTCATGAACATGAATCAGCGTAATTATGAAAATTTTGATGCTGTAATGGCTTCCGGTCCGCCATAGTTCGTTGTATGATTGATGATGAATGGAGGATTTTTACGTATATACATTCATTAGTAAGATATTTTTACCCTGTTGCCCCAAATAGTTTCTTTTTGCAAAAAATATATGTTACGCAATATTAGATTCCACATAAAATAACTAAAATTAGAGGTTGTCTCTATCTCGTAAGTATTTAAAAAAATCTTGAAAAAATAAAGTCGATTTTTAACCCTTCATAAATGAGTTTGAACATTGATTTTTTTTTTGACAATAGTTTATTATTAGATACATAATATATCCAAATTACAAAGAAACCGTTTAATTAGTTTGGCTACAAAAAAATAAAAACATATTTTTTTCTTTTTTAATTTTCTTCAAAACCAAGAGCATTCTAGGGTTAAAACTTCGTAAAATTACATCTTGTAATAAGGTAAATAAACACACGTAAGAAACCTAGATTTTCAGCCAGGGGCAATTTTACATGGTAGATCGGCCAGACCCTTTGCATGAAGTTTATAAACACGTACCTAGTACTTAACAGTAAAATTCACAAACGCCAATCGAAATAATGATAATGACTTTGCCGACAAGTAATTGGTTAGCAGAAAAATCAAGGAAAGTATACAAGAAAAGTTAGCCATTGTTTATTTTTTAAATTATCATTTTAAGCTTGTAGAAAAACTTATGAATGCAACGGTACATAATCTATACATATAATAAAATCGTTAAGACCAAAAAGTCTGTACATTGAAGATTTTAAAAAAAAAACCGATCAGGGCGACTTATAATAAGTAACTGAACATATTTAAAATTTTTGTTTGTTTGTTTGTTTTTTTGTTTGTTTGACTGAGCATCACGTAAAAACTACTGAACGGATAATGATTAAATTTTCATAAATCTATTCATGAAAACCAAAATAACATTTAGGCTATAGAAATTTTGGAAAATGTTAGAAAAAAGGGGTAAAAAGAGGAGGTAAAGTTTGTATGGAAAAACAAATTTAGATTGTTCTAGGATCATGAAACTCGGAATAAATACATATTAATAAAAATAAAGAAATACCTGTTTTATAGTTTTTTTTAAATCTCATCCAAAAACGCAAAAAAGAGGGTTTTATGTTTCAAATTACTGGAATTCATACAACTATAAAATAAAAACCAATGAAGTTTGACCTTTGAAACTTGCTACATATACTTAAAATAACAAATAAAAAAAACCACTTTCGGCGATTTTGGATAAACTACCACTAAAGGGTGGAAATGGGGGGTTAAAGTTTGTATGGGAGTTTGGTCGTTTTTCAAGTTAGAAACGTGGAAATTGCGATAGGAATACTGATATCAAATAAAAAACACTATTTTTGGTCATTTTAGATAAACTACCCCTAAGGGGATGAAATGGGGGGTTAAAGTTTGTATGGGAGTTTGGTCATTTTCAAGTTAGAAACGTGGAAATTGCTATAGGAATACTGTTATCATATAAAAAACACTACTTACGGTGATTTTGGATAAACTACCCCTAAGGGGATGAAATGGGGGGTTAAAGTTTGTATAGGAGTTTGGTCGTTTTTCAAGTTAGAAACGTGGAAATTGGTATAAAGGTTACTGTCAACAAATAAAAAAATATTACTTTTGGCGTGTTTGGAAACATCTACCCCTAAAAAGGTGAAATGGGGGGTAGAAATTTGTATAGGAGTTCGGTCAACTTTGAAGTTAGAAACGTGGAAATTGGTTTATTCGCTACTATTAAGAAATAATAAAAAACTCTTTCAGTTATTTTGTATTAACTTCCCCTAAGGGGCTGAAATGGGGGGTTAAAATTTGTATGGGGGTTTGGTCATTCTTGAAGTTAGAAACATGGAAAATGGTATAAAAGGCACAGTTAACAAATAAAAAATAAAACGTTTGGTGATTTCCGAAAAACTATCCCTAAGTGGGTGAAATGGGAGGTGAAAGTTTTAATGGGAATGAAGACATTTTTGAAGTTAATGAAGTTAGTGTTAAAGCTACTGCTTACAAACCAAGAGTACTTTCGGTGATTTTGGAAACACTACCCCTAAGGGGGTGAAAATGGGGGTGGCAATTTGTAAGAGAGTTTTGTTATTTTTGAAGTTAGATATATGAAAATTTGTTTCTAGACTACTAAATATAAAATACGAGTTTTCTTATAATGGAATCCCAGGTAAATTGACGACACCCTCCAAACATTTAAAGGACCCATACAGCGATTTTCCAACTTCTGTAAGAACTTTTACATTCCAAAAGCACCATTTGGTAAAGTGAAATTAATGACCAGACATGACCATGGGAACTCCTTAATAATAAGTATTTCACAACACGCTACTTTTGCCCATCATTTGTAAGGGGCTGTTTATTTATTACTACGTAAGACGATTTGGGGGGAGGGGGTCTGAACAAGTCTTATTTTTTCTTACATGGGGGTAGGATGTTTTTACGTAAGATCACAAAAGCAAGCACAAATTAAAGCGTTTATATATTTTTGCTACTTTTACTTTGCAATTTTGGTAGATACTGATCTTACGTAAGATTAAAAAGGAGGGAGGGGGTTCATCCAAGTCTTATTTTTTCTTACATAGGGGGAGGGGAGTCAGAAATTGGTTAAAATTGTCTTACGTTATAAATGAACAGCCCCTAATGAATGAGGTGAAATGGAAGTTTCGCCAAGTACCTACCAGGAGAGTTCTTCAACGATTAATGTCCCTGCATATTGGATAGGACAGACCCATTTTGTCAAGAGTGATGAAGAATTGGCAATAAGCATTAATGGCATGAATGTAGTGTATATGTGCTGCATGTAATACGTAATCACATAATAATTAAACAAACACTAAAACGCGAACAAATGTTAGGAAACATTACTATTTTTTTGGAAAGTCTGTCCCTTTATGATACTTACTTAATGAACATTTTATTTGTACCTACCTACTTTTTAACGAAATTACTGACTCTCCGCAGACGAAGTCGCGGGCGGACAGCTAGTTAGCTCTAAAGATACTCGTGCCTGTCAATAGAGCGCTCGCAAGCTCGCGCGCTAACCTCGGCACTCGTCGTACCTTTAGAGACTGGATTACATTGCATAATTAACGATTAAAATTACTTTTTTATTGAATTACTAAGAAAATAATGAATAGTATTCATCGACTTGTTACAAGAAAAAGATAAAAGATTCAGTAAGTAGGCCGCACGGGCATTTTTACATGTCAAATATCTACCAGCGCTTCCCAAGAGGAGACCACTGCTGAGAAGAAGCGCCGCAAGAAACTCAACAGTTAGTCATTTTAACATTGAAAATGTTTTTTCGATCGCTTCTGCAGCTCCCCAATTTCGCTCATAGTGAGACATCGGCCTGGTGTCGTGAGTTTTAAGTGAATAATTGAGGTCTCAAAAGATGCATGCCTGATAAGGTCTTTAAAATGGTGAAAATTTTTTTTGGAAAAATGCAAAAATGTCAAAAAATGTTTGTTGTGTTTGTTATTGTCAGGAGAACGTTTTTATAAAAAGAAAAATTTTATATTTCAACGTTAAGGAGGGGAAATGGGAGGGGGAACTTTAACCAAAGCGAAGCGAGGGTGGGTCGCTATAATCTATATATATATATATATATATACAGGGTGTTAGGTAATGAGTGGATAAACCGTGATCTGCTGATAGGGGGCACTTAGGTCGTTCTAATAATGATAAATGAGGTTTAGTAAAAGTGCCACGGTTTTCGAGATATTTGGACTTTTTTAATTTTTTAGGAAATTGACACCCTTACTCGATTTTTTGGTCGTGGTTAGTGTACTAAGATGTTTTTTTTTATTTTCTTTTTAGCTTATTATTGTTTAATAGTTGTGTTATCCGATAAACATTACCATTTTGGCGTAATTACCGTGGTTTAATTTAAAAAAAATCGCAGACTTGAATTTTGCATCTTCGATCGAACATTTACCAAATTTTGAGCTCTTGCGGTGAAAAAAAATATTACTATCACATGGTAGCCAATGAGCTAAAAAACATGCCCATTTAATAGAGATTTTAAAACAGTAAACATCTTTTTATTTCAATATTAGAATAAAAAACAACATCAGTTTTCCGCAATCGATTCGATTATTTCCTGTGATTATTTCATATTAAATTTGTGCTCCACAATTCCAAAGCGTACCTAATTATGACAAACTTTTCCTTGCGAAAATAAAAATACTGGCCACTAATTTTGTGAAACTTTTTATTGAAAAAAGTAAAGATTAGTGATCCGAGCGAAGCTTTACAACCTTTTTGTTGTAATAATAACAATACCGGGCACTAACTACTTGTTTAATGCCATTTATTCGAAATTTAAAAAATATCTCGACAGCTTTTTATTCTTTTAATAAGCTTAATAACATGCCTATTTAATAGAGATTTTATAACAGTAAACATTTATTGGTTTTGATAAATAAAACTTAAAAAAGTAGGTGTTGGAGTAGCAAGGAAGCCGGTTTTTCTAATGAATGATTTAACTAATGCTATCTGTGAAATAAAAAAAACATAAAAAGGAAATGTTTTAATAAAGTTAAGTTAAATAATGTGCTCAAATTGACGTCCACCAGCCCTAATGCAAGCTCTACACCGTCGGATAAGAACGCCTGACGAATCTGGTGTATCCAGAGTTCCCTATTTCTTGAGCAGCAATTCTTATTCGCTCTCGTAACCCAGAAAGACTCGTAATTGGACGGCTGTACACTTTCTCTTTGAGACAACCCCAATAAAAAAAATCTAAGGGGTTCAAATCCGGTGAACGCGGAGGCCATAGTATTGGGCCTAACCGGCCAATCCATCGTTCTGGGAATGCGGCAGTTAAGTACTGTCGCACTCGTGCTGCGTAATGTGCGGGACAACCGTCTTGTTGTAACCACATTACTTGCCTTAGTGCAAGCGGCACATCTTCCAGAAGGATAGGCAGATTATTTTGAAGAAACTCCAAGTAATTATCTCCATTTAGAGTAGATGGCAGCTCGAAGGGGCCGATCACTTCGCCATTCAAGATACCGGTCCACAAATTTACCTAAAATTAATATTTGTAATAGATAGGGGATTCATCGCGGTAAAAAGCATAATTAATTAAACCTTGACGTTTTTATCGTATTACAACAACCGTGAATACCGTGATCATGAGAAGACTTACCTTAAATTGGTACTGAGATCTATCCTATCTCATTAAGTGAGGATTATCTAACTGCCAACTGTGCAGATTGTGTAGATTCATGTAGCCATCTTGACGGCAAGATGATTCGTCCGACTACAGTATCTTGTTAAAAAAGTCTGGGTCTTCACGCATCCGACGCAGCATCACTCGACAAAAAGTTACTCTTAAGGGATAATCTCTAGGCAATAAAGCTTGCACACGTTGGACGTGAAATGGGTGTAATTGGTGTACTTTTAATGTAGTATGCACTTTTCATACAGATAAACCCAGGTAATTTGCCATATCACGCATGGATAGAGAAGCATCTGCTTCAACTAGGTCCAAAACATTCTCGTCATCTCCTCGGGTGGGTCTTCCTCCACTTGTTCCACCCACACCCTGACCAAGAATTCTGCCTTCAGTGAACGCATTATGTACTCGATTAAAAATCCGGTAGTCTGGATGGCTAAATTTCGAATAAATGGCATTAAAAAAAGTACTGCCCAGTATTGTTATTATTGCAACAAAAGGATGTAATGCTTCGCTCGGATCACAAATCGTTACTTTTTTTCAATAAAAGGTTTCACAAAATTAGTGGCCAGTATTTTTATTTTCGCAAGGAAAAGTTTGTCATAATTAGGTACGCTTTGGAATTGTGGAGCACAAATTTAATATGAAATAATCACAGGAAATAATCGAATCGATTGCGGAAAACTGATGTTGTTTTTTATTCTAATATTTAAATAAAAAGATGTTTACTGTTTTAAAATCTCTATTAAATGGGCATGTTTTTTAGCTCATTGGCTACCATGTGATAGTAATTTTTTTTTTCACCGCAAGAGCTCAAAATTTGGTAAATGTTCGATCGAAGATGCAAAATTAAAGTTTGCGATTTTTTTTAAATTAAACCACGGTAGTTACGCCAAAATGGTAATGTTTATCGGATAACACAACTATTAAACAATAATAAGCTAAAAATAAAATTAAAAAAAAACATTTTAGTACACTAACCACGACCAAAAAATCGAGTAAGGGTGTCAATTTCCTAAAAAATTAAAAAAGTCCAAATATCTCGAAAACCGTGGCACTTTTACTAAACCTCATTTATCATTATTAGAACGACCTAAGTGCCCCCTATCAGCAGATCACGGTTTATCCACTCATTACCTAACACCCTGTATATATATATATATATATATATATATATATATATATATATAAAGAGAAGGCCTGACTGGGTGACTCATAAACGCCCAGCCCTTGGATCTATAAAACTGAAATTTTTCACAAGTATTGTTTTAAGACGTAGACGAGGAAAAAGAAAGGACTTTTTGAAATTCAACCCCCAAGTGGTTAAAATAGGGGGTGGAAGTTTGTATGGAAATCATTTATTTTTGAAGTTAGAAACGTAAAAATAGATATATAGGCTACTATTTACACATAAAAAATACTACTTACAGCGATTTTGGAAAAACGGGGTTGAAATGGGGGGTTAAAGTTTGTATCGAAGTTTGGTCATTTTGAAGTTTGAGTTTAGATGCTACTGTTAACAAATTAAAAAAAAAAACGAGTTTGTGCAATTTTGGATAAACTACCCCTAAAGGGTTGAAATGTGGGATGATAGTTTGCATGGATGTTTGGTCGTTTTTAAAGTTAGAAACATGGAAATTGGTTTGATTTTAATTGTAGGCGTCGTTTAAGGGATTTTTGAAATTCAACCCCAAGTGGTTAAAATGGGGGGGTGGAAGTTTGTATAGAAGTCATTCATTTTTGAAGTTAGAAACGTGAAAATTACTACTACTTAAATTACTATATTTACAAATAAAAAATACAACTTTCGGCGATTTTGGATAACTACCCCTTAGGGGATGAAACGCGGGGAAAGGGTGGTAGTTTGTATGAGAGGTTGGTCTTTTTTTGAAGTTAGAAACGTGGAAATTAGTATTTAGGCTACTGTTAACAAATAAAAAAAACTTTAGGCTATTTTGGACAAACAATCCCTAAGGGGATGAAATGGGGGGTGGTAGTTTTTACGGGAGTTCGGTCAATTTTGAAGTCATAAATATCGAAATTTACGAATATTGATTTAATAGACTATTGTTAACAAATAAAAAATATAACTTCCGGCGATTTTGTAATCTCCAAGCTTGAACCGTTCGTTTGCTGATTCTGATATCACTGCGTTTACAATATTAAATGCAGCATCCTCCTTAGGGATTTTTAAAAGATGCATGGCGGGTCTTTTTTTTAAACTTTTGTTGATCTCACCGTTGCATCCCTCGTTGGTTGACGAAGTCGTTGGTTGTGCGGTGTCACTGTCCAAAAATACATGTGGTGTTTTGTGTGAGTTTTCTTCGGCATCCAATCAGTTTCAGGTTTTTGATATTTTCTAAGTGTATTTGGCATGTTCATGAACCATTTTATATTTCCGGATTGTAAGGGCGGACGGCTATCGAATTTCGTCGCTGAACGACAGCATCTGAGTTGAAGGACGGAGGAACAAAACATGTGGAGATCGAGTTTGTTATCAGTATTGATAGTTAGTTGATCTTATCAAACGAATATTTAAAGTAGTAATGAAATTTAGTAGTGATTTTGTTTACAACGTGATTTAGAACGTGATATGTGCAAAGTTTTATGTCAATGCAGTTAATGAGTTTATTATCACAGTGTATTGTCGTGTATTTCTATATTTACAGTGATCGAAGGCCCGTACAAATGGAGAATATATTAGCAATGTTATTCAATACTGGAAGTGTTTGATGGCATGAAGTTGAAGAGTCCAGGCAGTGACGGCGGACTCCAAACTAAAAGGGGCGGTACGAAAGTTGAAGAAACTGTTTGATGGGGACTTGCTCTTGTCATCAGAAATAACGAGAGTGCACCGGGGAGCTGCAATATGAGTGTTTGGTGAGAGTGAACGTCAGGCTTCCGAGATGACAGACAAGTTTTGTTTTTATATACAACAAGGAATGGTTGAGTTTTGACATGTTCGAAAATTGTCATTAAGCCAACAAAAATATTGCTATGCGAATAATTTTATAAATAATCAGCAATAGGTATGCGACGGCCATTAGTTATTCAAATGTCATACAAAATAAAGGCTGACAATTGACAATATTTGTCATAAATCAAGAACCATTAGTATTTAAATTTAAAAAAAGTATATATTTTATTTTTTACTAATTCGAGAATCATAAATTTTAAAATTATGTCAGTATTAGAATATCGATGTAACATTGAATCGTCAATTATTTTTGAACTGTTGTTGTTAGAGGACAGAATTATACTTTATTTTGAATATTTTTTTTTTATAATCCTACTATATATCTATATATAAAGACTGTCCCAGAAGTATAGAGACAAATTTCAAATTTCGAACTGGTTGAAAATATTTTTATTTTTTTAAGAAAAATAACTGTCATGGCTGCCGTGGGCATTATACCTGTCAGATTAAGCGGGAATTACAAAGTATTTTCAAAGTTTTAATAATGAAGAGAGCTGAACACGAAGTACCTATTTGCGAAAAGAGTTATTCAATTTTATAAATGGAAAAACGGACACGATACGTCATTTTTCTCCAGAGGGATTCAGAAGAACTACTTTATATCGAATTATAAAGCGTTTTGAAGAAACGCAAGGAGATATTAATAAAAACATTCCCGAAAGAAAACGTACTGTTTCGTCAGCTAAGAACATAAATAAAGTAAAAAAAGTTTATAAACGGAATCCCTCGATGTCTGTTAGAGTTGCTGCGGATAAATTGAAAATATCGAAGTCTAGTATAGCTCGAATGAAAACATGACCTAGAGCTTAAAGCGTTTGCAAAATTATCTGCTCCTAAATATATTAAAGGCCAAGAAGTTAGAGCTAAAAGAGGATGCCGAAGAGTGTATGAAAAAACACTGAGAAAAGTTCTTATAATTGATCACGAGACCTATGCGCCCGTGGAACCAATGGATGTTCCTGGGAAGCAACACTACCATGCGAACAATCGGGACGCTGTAGATTATTCACAAAAAATCATACCAAAGGCCAAATTTTTCAATAAATACCTCGTTTGGCAAGCCACAGACCAGAGTGGTAATACGTCTGAACCATATATTTGCACAGGCTCTATGAACGCACGCATTTACCTGAGAGAATGAATAATAAAGCGATTGATTCCCTTCATTGATAAATATTACCAAAGAGAAGAAATTATATTCTGGCCAGATATGGCGTCATGCCACTACGCCACGGAAGTTATCCAACATTTAGAGTCTGCGGGGATAGATTTTATACGAAAACACAATAACGCCCCAAATGTTCCCCAAGCTCGTGGTATTTAAACTTTTTGGTCTTTATGCAAACGAAAATATAAAAAACAAACGAAAAAACCCAAATCGTTGGCTGCATTCAAACATCGATGGACTAGATTGGCTAAAATTATGGCAACTAGGTCAGGAAAAGCTGTAATGAGGCGAGCAGCAATAAACCTTAGAAAAGTTGGCTATAAAGGCATTGCACAAGAAAATTTAATATAAAATAGCAAATATGACTATATTCTTAATTAGAATTAATGTAAATGTTAGCACTTTATTATATTTTTTCATGAAATATTTTCATTTCAACCTTGTCTCTTTACTTATGGGACAACCCAGTAGTAAGATAACTAATAAAACTCGGAGATTTTAAATACAATTTAAATATAGAATAAAAATGACTTGACGATTCATTCTTGTGAAAACAAAGAAAAAGGAAGGAAGGAAGGAGTGCTAAAAGGAAACATGTATCAGTAAATTATTGATGGCATCTTGCTGCTAGCAAGACATAGACTCGTTAATCTGGAATACGCAACTAAGTATCATGTCATGATTTTTAATATATTTGGGCTAATAATATTGACGATTGTCTGTGGTCGGTTGAATAAGTGTCAAAAAAGGCAAGCAATCGACAAGCTTAAACGTCAAAGATGTAGAGTCAAGTATTTGTGATTGTTATAGTTTTACTTTGAATTTGGAATGAGTTTGGTTGCTGGCTTCTTCGGCCGACGACCAGGGCGGAGATGATTTTTGTACGGAGAATGACTGATTGTTGTATAATTACCGAGGATATGTATAATAACTATACTTAAAAAGAAGGAAGATGGCTTACGAGCAAACAAGGGTTGTTGTAATTTTAATGATTGAAGAAGTTGTAAATATGAATACAGTATTGTGTTGAGAACCTGACGTGTTTAATTGGATTTACCGGGATCGATCAATCTGTAACAAATCAGAGGTAGGTTCTAAAGGAAAATTTCACATCCTGGTCACCGAGTACCAATTATAACGAACCTAACCTACCCTAATTATACTAGTCGATAATCTAGAGTATACTTGCATATATCCTGGTCATCGTGGTATCAATTGTAACTAACTTTTATTTACTAACTTGATTAACAATTGAATACTAATTTTGGCTTGTGATCGTCTAGATAATAATAAAATGGACCTTTCGTTGTGAACCTGTAGTAACTCAAAAAATGTTTAAGTCTTTGTTTTAATAAATAACTTTCTATGAGTAATTCAACATGGGTTTACTTCAAATAATACTTTCCTATTTACTAATTACTTAACTTGAATGAGAATTATTTGTCCTAATTTTCTATAGTGGAATCACATGTGGTCAATAGTTCATCAAATTTGGTCTAGTTTTTTGTTAGATAAATTGTCGTTTAATTGTAAAATTATAGTTAATTATTTTTCTATCATTTCTTAATGCTAGAGTTAAATTTTGTTTATGAATTCCTGATTTAATTTCTTAGATTGTTTTGTTATTATGATTTTATTATATTCAAGTTTTGACAGCTTGGTGAGGCCTCTTTAAGAGAGAAACTAAGGCCCCTACTCCACCTTAGTTTAATGATCATCATTCAATGGACTGGGCTGATCTCTTGCCTCCAAGAGTTAATTACTATTTAATACTTTTAAATATTGTAAGTCAGTAAGTCATGTTTGTTTGTCCATCTTTAAAACAAAAGAGAGGACACAAATTTATATTAGTATTCAATACAAATTCCTTTTAGATCTTTCATTAAATTGTATTTATCCTTGTCTGTAATTCTCATTAATATTACAAAAGTTACTGTATTCTAAAATTAATAAAGATCAATGCATTAATCATGTTTTAGATTTAGCATTATATATTTATATTATGAAATATACAACTTTCACTAGATATCTATAGATTGTTGTATATTGCAATCATGTTTAGACACAAGACGTAGTTTCGTCTTCTAGAAATATTGAGATCTCATGATAATTTTCATGTTATATAGAATTAAATATGTAATTCAATAAAGCCACTTTATGTTACTTTTATATTGCTTATAGTACTGAAAGTTACTCATTTAATTCAAGATCCATGAATTTGATCAAATATAATATATTTCTAGCTTTATTTTATTTAATGTTTAACTAGAATATATATTTTATAATAATATGTTAAACTTCTATATTCCAATTTTATTTTATTTAGTTTTTTTTTTCTAGAATATAGGTTTCTTTTTTCTATTAGGCTATCTAGTTTTATATTGTAATATTTTTCACTAGATATTGAATATCAAAATTTTCATTTTATATTAAATAAATTGAATCAGGTTCCGTCAATTCGACTGCTTACTTCAGAAATGAATTGACAAGCTTTCCAAAGTAGAAAGTTAATAAATAAAGTTTAATCATTTAGTTTTTTTAACTCTATTCTCTTCTTCTCTTTTTCGTCGTTCCCTCACTGTTGAGGATCGCGACCGCTTAACATTTTTAACTCAGCCTCAATAAAATACTCTAATCTTTGTATCTATTGACTATTCACAATTTTACTTAATAAATGATAACTATGTTGTATGAGTTTTGTATACTTACATAAACTCCTCTATTATTCAATAATATTGATTATATAAAATATTACATTTTCACAATATATTTCTTTCTTTTAATTTAAATAATTTAAATTCAATATGAATGTAGATTGAATTCAGCGTAACTAAATAACTAAGGACCGTATCGTTAATTATGGAAACATATAAAATTGTCTAATCTGTATAAATACTTTTTATTACAAAAAAAATACTTAAACTACGCGATTCTTAGATCTTCAAAGTGAATCATAAAAGCTACTTTTAGTTATTTATTGATCCCCTTTGCCAGTTTTCTCACTTTGCTTTTGATGCTCTTCATTAGCCCTTGGACATCGACTGTTTTGAAAGCTTTTTGGGTACGGTTCCAGTCTTTTTTGAATTGGTCGATGTTATCTGTTGGTTTAGCTTGTTTTCGTAGCTTTGCCTTCATCAGAGCCCAAAATTTCTCGATGGGCCTGATCTCAGGGCAATTCGGCGAATTTAATGATTTCGCCACAAATTCGACATTATTCTCTCGGTACCAGTTCAACACGTGGCGAGCATAGTGAGACGCAGATAAATCGGGCCAGAATAATGTACGATCCCTGTGCTTTCGAATGAGTGGTAGTACCCGCTTTTGAAGGCATTCCTTCTTGTACACATCCGAATTTAAGTTTCCCGTTACGAAAAACGGAGACGTTATCATGGCGCATTAACAAATAACTTGCCAAACCATCACTTTTTTCCCAAATTTTTCGCAAAAAATGGATTTGTCGTCTTTAGAGACCTTCGTACCTTTAATTACGGGGTAAAGCTGCGGCCCGGGTAGGGTTTTATAGTCAAGTTTGACATAGTTTTCATCGTCCATTATAATACATTGTTCATTTTTAGTTTAAATTTGGTCGTACAATTTCCGAGCCCGAGTTTTGGCAGAAGACTACTGGGTTTTGCTGCGTTTAGGCTGTTTTTGCTTTTTATACGTTACAAGCAAGTTACGCTCCTTGGCACGCTGAACCATTGCAATAGAAGTACGACATTTATTCGCACAATCCCGAATCGATATCTCTTTTTTTGAGAAAAATATTTACATATCATTTTGTCCAAATTCGGACATGAAGGGCCTCGTTTTCTACCTCGACCGGGTAAATCTTTTAAAGTATTATTCATACCAAATCTTTTTATCGTATTGTAAACAGCTTTAAGGCTAACCCCTTCCTCTGAAGCAATCTTTCTTATAGTCATACCTGATTCTTTTCAGTATTTGGTTACAATTGAAAGTAGTTTTTTCTCTGAGAGACCCTTCATCTTGCAATGTATAGGAATTATATTATTTTTTATATTAAGTTTTAATATTTGACTGTATGCTTAACAGATTCACATATGACAGAAAAGACAAAATATTGTAACTTTTTTTTTAGAGCAATTTAAACTTGTTTCCATAATTAACGATATGGTCCTTAAACCTGTTAAGTATCGAAGAATAGATAAATGACGATATATATTATATAAAATATTAAACTTGGGGGGGGGGGGGGGGGGGGGGGGGGGGGCAGGTGTGGAAGAAGATCTGAGAAGATCTCATTAAGAGCCTATTTCACAATCTACAAGTAAATTCATGTCAAATAAAGATAGCCCTCTCCTTGTCTATTTTGAAGTGTAAGAAAGGGCTAAATTTATTTGACAGATATGCTTTACTTGACGATTGTGAAACAGGCGGTAAGTATTATTGATTAGTATTAAGCAAGTAGATACTTAGTAAGTTAAAAAAGTGTGATTAAAAGTTGCCATATTAAATAAGAAATTAGTTAAACCATTTTATAAAAAAGAGGATTTCTTAAAAAAAATATGTTATTTGTTTATTATAAGCTAATTAAAATGATTAAAAAACTGAATAAGACTTATTTTTTGGGAATGGTGTTAGGGTTAGGTCGATATTTGTATGACGATAAATAGAACATGTTGATTATTAGATCACGATTATTGGAACTTGTCGATTTCTGGGTGTCGATATATGGGATTTTGCAGTCGATAGCTAGGCTAAAAAGAGTCTAAATCTATTTTGATTTTTTTATTAACTTATTAGTATCACACTTGTTTTTACTTTAAAATAATATACAATGAACCCTAAAATTTTACCCACTGCATTAAAGTATCATGTAATATCATAAAGAAACGAGATATTTAACAAATGCTCGGATGCGTATGTTAAAGTGTCGATAATTGGGTGTTTTACCTTACTGACGTATAAAATATAATGTCTTTTTACTACACTGTCCAGTTTTCGTACAAATCAAGGCACTTTTAGTATTTAAATACTAATTATAAACGGAGAACCAGTTTATACATGTCCGCGCGGCGCCGAAATGAGGTCTCGCGCGAGATATTTGCTAATATTAACTATCTCGCTCTCTCAATTTGACCCACAACAATGCAAACGGAATTATAACTTAATGCTCTGTAGTAAGGTCGCATTTAAAAGGCCCTAAGTCATTAGCTTTATTCGGTACCGTGCTTCAAAATATGTATCACCGAATAAGGCGTATCACCAAATAATGCGAGTTTACCCTAATTTCACAGCACAATTTGCAAATGCATACTCGTATTAATTCTTTAGTTGAATAGCTGACACAAACCAGTAATACTGATAAATCTTCATATTATTTAAGAGCTCTGATGGCGGACGTCCGCAACCACTTGCTCTTAAGAATGGTTACACTGTTGAAACCTGAAGATGGTGTTTTTTAAATATATTTGTAGACTATAGCTTTAAAATTCTACTTAAACCATCTCTACAACTACTACTACAAACTAAAAACAATATAAATAGGTAGCTTGTTGACGTTATCCGAGCGATTCGTGGTTGAAGACGGAAAATTGGAAGACCCGCGAATTTTGCTAAAACCTTCTCATTCTCTAGAAGACAGAGACTACATCAGACAGACAAACAGACTGTAATATAAATCCCGAAATGAATGGAAACAGGCCGATGGAGAGGTGTCCAGTGTGGTGCCGAACCTCACAGACATAGGCGGGAGTTTTGGGCCTTCGATTATTATATGTTTTTTTTTATCGTTCAGTTTTTTTTTTTTAACGGCGGATTTGTGATGTCAAACTTATTAGCGGTGTTGGAAAACTGACCACGACCTATGTCGATGTATGGGGATAACAGTTACCCAAGGGCAAAGTTAAGTTTGTCGCGAGGTCTACAGCTCACAGAGCCACTAGTAGTAGGTGTGATACATAAAAATCATAGGTACGTAACACCAGCTAGTATTAGTATGTAAATTATTTAACAGAAATATATTTAGTTGGTTGATCTATTTTTGACTATCTGTCAAAAAGTACAGATGTAGTGCATAATTAGTTTCCATCGGAAAAGTTCGTATTTATCGTGCTCTCTCAATTAGCTTCAGTACCCATCATACCACCGTAGGGGTAGGTCGCATTCAGCAGCCAATATATACAGGGTGTTTGGTAGCTAGGTGCAAAGTTTTAAGGGGATGATAGCTGAGGTGTTTTAGAACATTTTAAGCCATACTTGTCATAGACGAAGGTAGTTTTTTTTTTTAGTTGCAATTTTAATGTTTTTTGAAAAAACCCAGAGACTGACAGTCTAACACTAATAGTGTCTCCCTCTGGGCAGGTATGGCAATTAATTATTCGTTTTTCGTTAGTTTAGTAGTTATGGTGTCTAATAAATTGATTTTGAAGCATCTATATTCGAATATAAAAAAATTATAGACATACAAAGTTTTGTAAACGAGTTAAGTTGGAATGAACTCTTTTTTCTACGGCATTAAAAAAAAACAAAAATATCCTTAGATGTTCAAACAATTTAAAAAACATGCCTGTTTATTGCTCTTTCATCACTCGTACAGATAGCTTGCAAATTACACCCTGTATATAGAGTGGCTATTACGCAATTCAAATATTTGCTGTAGTTTTGGTTATATTTACGGTATACGTATATAAATTTTATCATCATGCCGAAACCTCAAAATAGAAGAAAAATTACTACAGTAAAGAAATTGATTGAAGAAAAAGTTAATATAATTGGCCCGGATGAATGGAAGAAAGTTTGTGATCATGCCATCAAATGTGAAAATGAATATCGTTCCGTTCACAAGAACACTCGATGATGGATGATCATATTGATAGTATTGTCATTCACGTCAATGAAAGTACTGACGATGAGACGTCTGAGTGTAACTCAGATTGTGAAATGGAAAATGTTGAAAATATTGATCCAAATATTCAATAGGTAATATTAATATTTTAATAAGTAGGTAATGTTTTAAGTGCGTAGCGTCCTGAATTTTATTATTGTACATATTTCAAAATACGTATGCGTTATTTTGCTGCATTTTATGTTAACGTAAGGAGCGTGTTTCGTTTACGAATGACAATAAAAGTACTACTTACCTATGAGTGTACTTCTAAGTTTCTTAGGGTGGTTATAAAATCTCTATATTATACAGTGCCATATGCTGTCATTTTTCATTTTAACATCTGACACTAAATAATAAAATTTCATATTAATGAATATAAACATGTCACTCATTTAATACAATAATTAATTGACACTTCGGGTCCGGTCGTCTTCCGATTGAGATCCGAGTTTTACCGATGGAAACATTATTCACTATATCTGGACCTACTGATATCCCACTAAAAACATAAACGTACAAAAGAGGCCAAGTTTTCATGTGCCACTAAAAGGTGCCAAGTTTGGCACTACATTATTGACAGTCAAACCTATTTATTGTGTCTAATGAATTTTGAGCCTTAACTTGGCAGTTTCCTAAAGAGTATTTTATATAATGAAATTAAGCTGGGGTACTGGAGAAAAACTAAGGTTAAAGCCAAGCATTTTTGTCTGTTAGATACCTACTCTGTTACAGACTCGATCCTATAGTACTTAGTATACCTACGCTACGCTTTAGTTTTTTATGTCTGTCTGTCTGTGTCTGTCTGTCTGTGTCTGTTTGTCTGTGTCTGTCTGTCTGTCTTTGTCTGTCTGTCTCTGTCCGTCCGTCCGTCCGTCCACCTGTCTTTATGTCTTTTTTAGGGTTCCGTGCCAAAATGGTAAAAAATGGTGAGACTTCGTTGTCTGTCTGTCTGTCTTTCTGTATGTCACAGCAGTTTTTCTCAGCAACTACACAAGCTATTAACTTGAAATTTGCCATAGTTGTATAACTTGTTTCCCGCATCTGTTTTCAGTAAAAAAAACATGAAATTATTTTATCAATGATTGAAAAGGGGTCTAGAATGGGGGGTTGAAAAATGAAAGTGATTTGATTATAGCAAATGGGGTGGTATATGAAAGATACTCAATCTGTTCATTGCAAACAAATTTTTTTATAATTTTCCATGACGTACTTTTTTATTTATAACCAATAATGATCAAAAAATTACCGCTTCCTTATCTCCGGAGTTTATGACCCGAAAATCTGAAAAATTCGTAACTTATAGATAATTACTTATATTTTACGGGAAAAATTAAACGAAGTGTTCAAATCTTATAGTTTTCGAGAAATTTACAAAAAAACTTTAAAGATCTGTACTAAAATATAGTCAAAATGGACCTTATTGCATACAATTAAAGTACAATTTCGAAATACTGACTTAAATACGTTACTCTCGGTGCGCGAGTCCGACTCGCACTTGACTGGTTTTTTTTTAGTTATAGTTAACCGGCGGCACGGCGGCGTAAGAGTAAAAGAGCCATAAAACTTTTAAAAATTGCCTTTATTGTTTAGAATGGTCATAAACTCATAAGTTGTATTAGACGTTATTGAACCTATTACGCAAACTATTACGTTAGCTTTTACAATTAGCTTAGTTTTAAGGCTCTTTAACCTTACGCCGCTGGTTAGACTATACACATGAACGATTTTTTCAAGTAGCATGATAAGATGACGGAGGATGCGGGATTCGCGTGACTCACGAGACATGTTGCGGTCGTTGGGCCCGTACTTGCGGATGGCCACGGACACCACCTGCTCCACACTGCGCACGAACACGCCGCGCCGCGTCGTCATCGGCGCGAAGTCGCGCTGCCGCGGTGAAAACACGTCGCGTATCCCTAGCTGTAACAAACCGATCCAGCTTTCACTTGGGTCCTTAAACTGCTCCAACATCGTAGCTACCGGAGTCTCATCTCATGACAAACTTAAATATAAAAGGTTGTTGACATGAAAACTTCTATAAATTTATTTGGGTAGACTTAAGTAATATGTTGTACCTATATGCTAATAGGTTAACTAGTGGCGCAGGGCCCATATAACCCAATTGCCTCCGGGTTAAAACATTTTAAAAGTAGTTTAAATATGTTCAGTTACTTATTATAAGTGATCGGAATAGGTAGAGTATATTTACCTAAACTTGATGCATGTTCATTCAATAATGTGTTCCCATCTCACTCACGCATGAATGAACAAGCGTCAAGTTTAGGTAAATATACTCTACCTATTCCGATCACTGCTTATTATAAATCGCCCTTATCGGTTATTTTTAATCTTCAATGTACCTATAGGCTTTTTGGTCTTAACGATTTTATTATATAAGTAATATTATCCCCGTAATTTGACTCAAGATTTATTTTTTATTAATGTGTAGCACCTCGTTAAAAAGGTCATTAGCTAGAGAAGTTTAAAAAAAAAAATGAACCTCAAAATTGTATTTAGTTTTTTTAATAAAAAATTGAATTTAGAAGTTGTATTCTTTGTATATTTGTGTCTTCTGTGTAGTGAATAAACGTCTTTCTTCTTCTTCATTACGTATGATGAAGGGAGAGAAACACATTTAAGCGATACAATACAATACAATACAATTTTATAAACTCTTTTCACCCTTATTATTATTATTATTCAGGGAGCGGCTATTCAAGGCTTAAATATATCCTAGTATCACTGCGACCAGAGTTGATCTATTGTGATCGCCACAACCTACAGTTCTCCGCTAAGCCCTGTTAATTCTAGGAATTGCAGGACTTTTTTGGCGCCGAGATACTTGATCTCTTCTGGGCACATTATGTGCTTTCCCAATGAAGAGCTACGATGACGCATTATGGTCGGGCAGACGGTGAGAATGTGCAGGGGTGTTTCCTCCGCCAGATGGCAGAGTCTGCACAACCCTGTGTCACATTTCCCAATCGTCTGCATGTGCTTGTTTAGGCAACAGTGCCCTGTAAGCACTCTAACCAGGTTGCGAAGTTTGTTCCTACTTAGCGCTAAGGCCTCCGTAGCTGCCTTTTTGCTAAATGCTCTTATCAGGGCCTTGGAATGGTTTAAGCCTGGAGTTACCCTCCAATGTTGAATGGTTGCATTATAGCAATATGTCCGCAGGGTGAGTTTTGTTAGGCTTTTGGGGATGCCACAGAATGGCTCCGGTCCAAACTGTGTTCCCTTAGCTCCTACTCGTGCAAGTTCGTCTGCTTTCTCGTTGCCGACGATGCCCGCATGCCCTGGGACCCATCGTAGGATTACCCTGTTTTTTGCACCCAGGGTGTTTAAAAGTTGCCTGCAGTTCTCGACCAGCCTTGAGTTTATCACATCAGAGGTTAGAGCCAAGAGAGCTGCCTGGCTATCCGAGTGGATATAGATAGTACTGTTGAGATAGTTGCTTTGCAGATTGGCTGCCGCACACTCAATTATGGCGTACACCTCCGCCTGGAATATGGATGAGTACTTGCCTAAATTCAGGCTTAACGCCTTTTTAGGCGCCTCTCCGTATACTCCGCAGCCTACCTCAGAACCGGATTTGGAGCCATCAGTGTACCACTTTAGGCTGCCTGGTTTCCATGTTATGCGATTGTTTTGCCAATCATCCCGAGATGGGAGCTCCACAGAATACATTTTCTGTGGACAGTGTTTGGGGGTCATGGTGTCAGATGGCATCCCCATCACAGGAATATCGCTTATAGAGTTCTCGAGGGATCTCATATTTTGGGAAAGCCAGTTCCCTTTATTCAAGCTCGAAATTCTGTGCATACTAGCCCTCGCCTCCTTTTCCAAGTACAGGTGCAGGGGCGGCAGGTTTAGCAATGCTTCCAGAGCTAATGTTGGAGAGGTAGACATGGCTCCCGTAGCGATAATACAGGCAGTTCTTTGAAGACTGCTAAGTTTTGAGATTACAGTTTTTTGTGTCGCTTTTCTGCACCATACCACTGAGGCGTAAGACACCATTGGCCTCACTATGGATGTGTAGAGCCAGAGTGCAATTTTGGGTTTTAGTCCCCATCTGCTTCCTGCTAGCCGACAACAAATCGCCAGAGCTGATTTAGCCTTTTGTAAAGTACCGTTCACATGTAAGTTCCAGGTCAGTTTCTGGTCCAGTGTAACTCCCAGATATTTGGCCTCGGAAGAGAACGGTATTATTTTCCCATTCATGATAGGCGGTCTAAGCCTGTCTAGTTTCCGCTTCTTCGTGAATGGGACAATAATGGTTTTATCCGCATTTATGGATAATTCATTATCTTTACACCACGAGTTTATCTTGTTTAGAGCCTTTTGCATTAGGTACGATAATGTACTTTGGCAGTTGCCCCGCACCGTAATCACAAGGTCGTCAGCGTACCCCTGCGTATCAATGCGAAGTTCTGCCATCTTATGCAAAAGTCCATCCACAGCAAGAGTCCAGAGCAGTGGAGATAATACACCTCCCTGCGGGCAACCTCTTACAGTGGTCACCTCTAGTGTAGTGTTGAGTAGTTCTAGCTGAACCACTCTATTCGAAAGCATCCCTTGTACCCAACGAATGGTGGTAGTGTCTACGCCTTTTACAGCCAGCCCACTAACCAACGTTCCTATGGGAGTGTTATCAAAGGCGCCCTCTATGTCAAGAAATGCCGTGAGAGCAATTTCCTTATCTTCCAGCGCCTTTTCGATCCTATCAACTAGGTTCAGCAGGGCAGTCTCCGTTGATCTGCCACCGCGATAGGCATGCTGACTGTCATGGATAGGCTTGTCTTTAAGACAGGTTTCCCGAATATATTTATCTATTACCTTTTCCATGGTTTTAAGTAAAAACGATGATAGGCTTATTGGTCTGAAGGACTTTGCTAAAGCATAGTCCCTTTTCCCAGCCTTAGGTATGAATAAAACCTTAACTTTGTTCCACTGTTCCGGTATGTATCCCCAGGCATAGCTGGCTCTGAAGATTTTAACCAGATAAGGGATTAGGACGTCCGCACCACGTTGTATTAGAACTGGGCTTACGCCATCTAAACCACCCGTTTTGTAGGGTTTAAATGAATTTATGGCCCATCTCACTATTCCCGGTCTTACGACTAGGGCTGCTTGTCTCCAGTCCTCCGGATGGGGTCTATACGAAACTCCCACAGCGTTAACTTCGCTTGGGTTCGCAGCTCCCGGGAAATGAGTGTTTGCCAGTAATTGTAATGTTTCCATTTCATTGTTGGTGAAGGAACCATCTGGTTTTTTTAGTAGACCAATTTGGTTAGGTTTAGCTTTGGCAAGTATTCTATGAAGTCTTGCTCCCTGAGGTGTGTTGTTTAAGTCCTCACAGAACTTCCTCCATGACTCCCTTTTAGCCTTCCTAATCTGTTTGCTATATTCATTTAGGGCTTTCCGATAGACCTCCCACTCCTTTGTCTTCTTAGCCTTATTGAATAGTTTCCGTGTTTTATCCCTGAGCCTTTTCAGCTTAGAGTTCCACCACGGCACCGTACGCCTGGTTGTTTTTACCTTGGGAGGACAGTTTTCACCCTTTGAACCACCCAGAATTTCCAAAAACGCCAAAAGTCATAATTTATATATAGTAGTCTAGAAACGCATTTCCATATGCGATAAAGGCACCAGTAGTCAGCCTTTTAACGAGTTTTCGAAGTTTGATATCTTGTCTCTTAAGCAGGGCAGGTTGCATAAATAGACATATAATACACGATTTTACTCGTTATTTATTCAAGTTTCTAAACAAACTACGTACAAAATATTAAATCTCTTTATAAATATTTAATTTTATTTTAAACAAGAAATGGTAGGTACTCAAAAATCCAGTTGACAGCCTCAGTGTACCCAGTACTCAGCAGTGGGACGTATATAGGCTGGATTATTATTTATAATTATGAAAAAAAATAAAGATAGTTAAATAATAATCCTTCATACATTATTTTTATAACGTATTTTCATTTTTGTTTGACGGGGATATTCCGTCAATAGGGTCGAAATTGTTATGAATTACTGAGCAGTACAACTTTATTTTAGTGGTCATTTTATTTTGAAAAGATGGTTACACAAATTACTTAAACTTTATTCAAACTTAACGGTTAAGTTTACAAATTTTGTTCGAACTGTTCTCCCCCGTTCCTAATGCACGCCCGACATCTCTTTCTTACTTGAACAGTTACGGTAGCTATTGACGGAATATCCCCGTAATTTGACTCACGATTTATTTTTTATTAATGTGTAGCACATCGTTAAAAAGGTCATTAGCTAGAGAAGTTTAAAAAAAAATGAACCTCGAAATTGTATTTAGTTTTTTTAATAAAAAAATGAATTTAGAAGTTGTATTCTTTTCACACAAACAGTAATTTTGTGAAATAATAAACCTCGTCCGTACCTTTGAGACTATCAATTAGAATAAAAACTATTATTATTTGAACAAGCATGTATTAACAAGTATTAAATACAAAAGTTTTTTTTTACATGCATTAATAAAAAAATTACGAACGTTTAAAGGCGGAATTTCGGAAAATTTGAGAAACAACATTTAAAAAATCATATTTCCAAAACCGTGACCCTTATGACCCTAGGTCCAAGGGCGAAAAGGTAACAAATAACCCCAACAATATCCCAAAAAAAATTGACGGTTCATGTGCCGAACCCCCTGTATATACATAGTGATAGAGGATCCTCCTTCATGTCGGAGGAAATACAAACTTTCCTCAAAAATTGTAACATCGCAACTTCTCGTACGACTCCTTACAATCCCCGGGGCAACGGACAAGTGGAAAAGCTTAATGGAACTCTCTGGCGGACTATACAGCTGTCTCTGAGATCTAAGAACCTGCCCATTGACAACTGGGAACAAGTCCTGAAACTCTCTTCACTGTGTGCGATCACTTCTATGCACTTCAATAAATGCTACACCTCACGAGAAACTATTCAATTTTCCTCGGAGGACACCAGTCGGTGAATCGCTCCCGTCATGGCTCGTCCCGGGACCCGTTCTACTAAAGAAATTTGTTCGGTCAAAAACCGATCCTTACGTCGAAAAAGTCGAGCTAGTACTTCATAGTAATCCAAGTTATTCTTACGTACGACGGCGTAATGGCCAGGAGTCTACTGTGTCCAACAGACATTTAGCACCACTCCCCATATCGGATGATGAATATTCGCTCCACGACAACACAACTTTTAACGAACAATCTGAAAATCCAGTATTAGACGAAATCCTTACTAACGAGGACAATCAAGAAGAAGAGATCTATGGAACTCCGCAGCAAGATACCCGACCTTCACAGATCCTTCGGAGATCTACGAGGTCTAGAAAAATTCCGCAACGCCTCAACGACTATATCCTCGGCGAAGAAACCATTTGGAAAAAATAGTAAATAAGAGGATAAAAAACTACCTCGCGTGCAATAATCTCTTTAGCGCTAATCAACACGGGTCCAGAGAATATAAATCGCCTGTCGATGCCGTGAATCAACTAACTACATTCCTTGTTGACAAATTAGATAAAAATAAAAAACCCTTGGTATCTTCTTGAATTAAAAAAAAGCGTTTGTACCGTCTCTCTCCCTATACTTTTAAAGAAAATGGAGAACATGGGTGTGAGAGGCCTACCACTGCAATTATTCCAAGACTACCTTACAAATCGTAAACAGGCAATAAGAGTAGGAGACCATTACAGTCTCGAAGAGGTTATCAACTACGGAGTGCCTCAAGGTAGCGTCCTAGGGCCAAACCTTTTTCTCGTTTATATAGACGAACTCTGTAGGCTAAATATCAGTGACACTCAAATAATATCGTTTGCCGATGCCGATGACACTGTGCTGCTATTCCATGGAAATTCCTGGATTGACGTTAATAATACTGCGCAACTCGGTTTAAACATTGTCACAGGATGTTTGAATAACAATTTACTCACTCTAAACCTATCTAAAACCAAGCATTTAGTGTTAGAAATATAAATCGACCTACAGAAGGAACAATCTCTATTAAAGCGCACAAATGTTTAGAACTCTCAAGGTGCCACTGCGACGTCATCTCTGAAACTACAAGTATTAGATACTTGGGAGTTCTAGTCGATAAGAACCTTAACTGGCAAGTACATATAGATAGCCTTACGGGGAGAGTGAGAAAACTTATCTACATATTCAAAACCTTACGACATGTTTGTGACAACAAGCTACTCACCTCAATTTACCACGCATTGTGTCAATCTATCATAAATTATTGTATTGCTAGGTATTAGTATTATATTATATAGGGGGCTGCAACAAAAACGGCGATACTAAAACTAGAGAGAGCTCAGAGGGTCGTACTCAAAGTAATGACGTCTAAAAACTGTCGCTACTCCACAGTGTCCTTATACAAGCAGACTTTGGTCTTAACAGTAAGACAATTATTTATCAAGTACCTACTACTCGTACAACACAAACAGCCTGATTTGTCTATAACACGAAGAAGGAACGATTTAGTATATTCCATTCTGAAACATAATACTAAGTTTGCGAAGCGCTTTATAAAGGTTCTTGGTCCAGCTACCTATAATAAAATAAGTAGAAACATTAAATCTACGTACACTTACATCATACGCTTGTACTCGTAGAATCAACGAATCAACGATAGAAGTATTCCTAAAACAGCTGAACTACGAAAGCACTGAACTGCTAATAAAATAAGTAAATGGTGAACACACACACACACACACACACACACATACGCAGCAACATGCGATCATACACTACACACACGAAAACACATTACATAAATATTACAATTATTCATAGTTAGTCATAGTAATATTACAATAGTTACCATAGTCATTTATAAAAGTAAAAAGTGTGTAGGTAACTATTACTACAATTTGTAAAATAGCTAAATGATGGTTTAGTACCTAGATCCACAATCTGCACCAATCACATACTGTACAAACAAAATATATTGTATCCATCCACTGACTCATCTGGTCACTTTGCGTATACTACGTGCTCACTTGTTTACAACTTTGTTCGAGTACCGCGGCACTGCCGCTGGGATTTTTGTTATCCACCCGCATTCTTCACTTATTGTTAATGCTCCACTTCCACAAATTATAGTTTACATTTAATTAATTTTAGTTAGAAACAACTTTAAAACATTAAGACACCGAGGAAGGTGAATCCTGTCCCACCGTGATACAGTATAATTACTAGTACGGGGAGCAGAGGCAGCTTACTCTGAGTTTTAATAAATTGTATACGTAGTCCCTGAGCCCACTCCAAAATAGCCTACGTCATATGACATCACGATAAAATGCATGGCACACGGTCGGAAAAGTAGTCGTAAGTCATTTCTTGCAAATAAAGTTATTTTTCATTTAATTTTCATTTATAATCATGTTTTCATCAAAATTAAACATGTTAAGGTCACACTTAATAAATTGATAAATGTGGAGCGCGATGCATGCGGTGGATGCGGGGCGGGGAGAGAGCGGGGTGGGTGCCAGCGGTGAGCGAGATGCGGCGGACCTGTTAGAAGCTTCCGTTGCATTAAACTTGGCAACCGTGGCAGATCAGACATATACTGCAGCAATAGATAATACTTAGAATCACTCGATTATAGTAGGTTGCCATCGCATAGCCTGGAAGAACATTTTTCTTTCATCCTCATATCGCTATTTTAACCGAAAATTACATCATAAGATACTAACCGATACCGAAAATTACATCATAACGTACTGCCACGTTTACACATCGAAAGAGACACCTTTGGTGATCACAACCCGCATAGGTTGCCAGCCCCAACCCTGGTAGGTTTCAAGGTCAGCCATGTATCATCAGGTCAAAAATGGGGTCAATTAACTCATCTGGTGGCTCGACGAAACTGATGCAGATCTATATAGCTAGCCCTAGGCTCGCCATTCATGAATAATATATAGGGTTGCCTGCCATCAGCGTGGCAGTTTTTCTGGTCAGCCACTTCAACCAATCGATGTTAATATCTTGGAATGACGAGAAATTCATGTACATATGCTAACATTCAAGGAATATTTTAATGAAAACCGAGATATTTCTTTAAAATCTACGCATTGACCCTCGTGCGCTTTTTGTGTTGAAATAATAAGGTAAATAAATAAATAAATCTAAATATATAAAAGAAGAAACTGACTGACTGACTGACTGACTGACTGACATATCAACGCACAGCCCAAACCGCTGGGTCTAGAGATTCCAAATTTGGCACGTAGGTTCCTTATGAGGTCTAGGGGTGCACTAAGAAAGGACTTTTCAAAATTCATCCCCTAAGGGGAAAAAATGGGGTTGGAAGTTTGTATGAAAGTCATCCATTTTTGAAGATAGAAATGTGGAAATTGGTATAAAGGCTACTATTTACAAATGAAAAATACTATCTTCAGTGATTTTGGCTAAACTACCCCTAAGGGGTTAAAATGGGGGTTTAAAGTTTGTATAGGGGTTTGGATATTTTTGAAGTTAGGAACGTGAAAATTGGTTTATGGGCTACTGTTTACAAATAAAAAAAGTACTACTGGCAATTTTGGAAAAACTACCCCTAAGGGAATGAAATGGGGGGGTGGTAGTTCCTTTTGGAGTAGTGGTTGGTCCTTTTTGAAGTGGTGGTTGGTCCTTTTTGAAGTACGAAACTTGAAAATTGCTATAAAGAATACTGTTAACAAATAAAAAACGACTTAAGGCAATTTTGGATAACTACCCCTAAGGGAAGGAAATTAGGGGTTAAAGTTTGTATAGGAGTTTGGTCGTTTTTCAAGTTAGAAACGCGGAAATTGGTATACTTATAGGCTACTGTTAAGTGGTAACAAATGAAAAAAATAACGTTTGGCGATTTTGGATAAACTACCCCTGAGGGGATGAAATGGGGGGTGGTAATTTGTATGGGAGTGTGGTAAATTTTGAAGTTAGAAACGTGGAGATTAGTATATAGGCTACTGTTAAATAACGAAACAATACAACTTCTGGCGATTTTGGAAGAACTACCCCTAAGTGGGTGAAATGGGGGATGAAAAGTTGTATGGGAGTTAAGTCAATTTTAAAGTAAGAAACGTGGAAAGTGGTTAACAAAAAAACATTTTGCTATTTTGGATAAACTACCCCTAAGAGGATGAAATGGGGGGGTTAAAGTATATAATGGAGTTTGGTTGTTTTTAAAGTTAGAAACGTGAAAATTGGTATTTAGGCTACTGAATACAAATAAAAAATACCATTTTCGACTATTTTGGATTAACTACCCCTAAAGGGATGAAATGGGAGGTGGTAATTTGTATGAGAGTTTTGTCAATTTTGAAGTGAGAAACGTGGAAATTGCTATAAAGGTTACTGTCAACAAATAAAAAATATTACTTTTGGCGTGTTTGGAAACATCTACCCCTAAAAAGGTGAAATGGGGGGTACAAATTTGTATGGGGGTTTGGTCATTCTTGAAGTTAGAAACGTAGAAAATGGTATAAAATGCACTGTTAACAAATAAAAAATAAAACGTTTGGTGATTTCCGAAAAACTATCCCTAAGTGGGTGAAATGGGAGGTGAATGTTTTAATGGGAATGAAGACCTTTTTGAAGTTGATGAAGTTAGTGTTAAAGCTACTGCTTACAAACCAAGAGTACTTTCGGTGATTTTGGAAACACTACCCCTAAGGGGGTAAAATGGGGGTGGCAATTTGTAAGAGAGTTTTGATATTTTTGAAGTTAGATATATGAAAATTGGTTTCTAGACTACTAAATATAAAATACGAGTTTTCTTATAAAGGAATCCCAGGTATATTGACGGCACCCTTCAAACATTTAAAGGACTCATACAGCGATTTTCAAACTTCTGTAAGAACATTTACATTCCAAAAGCACCATTTGGTAAAGTGAAATTAATGACCAGACATGACCATCGGAACTCCTTAATAATAAGTATTTCACAACACGCTACTTTTGCCCATCATTTGTAAGGGGCAGTTTATTTATTACTACGTAAGACGATTTGGGGGAGGGGGTCTGAACAAGTCTTATTTTTTCTTACATGGGGGTAGGATGGTATTACGTAAGATCACAAAAGCAAGCACAAATTAAAGCGTTTATATATTTTTGCTACTTTTTCTTTGCAATTTTGGTAGATACTGATCTTACGTAAGATTAAAAGGGGGTTCATCCAAGTCTTATTTTTTCTTACGTAGGAGGAGGGGGGTCAGAAATTTGTTAAATTGTCTTACGTAATAAATGAACAGCCTCTAATGAATGTGG
The DNA here is from genome assembly GCA_963241965.1 of Tortrix viridana. NCBI lineage: Eukaryota > Metazoa > Arthropoda > Insecta > Lepidoptera > Tortricidae > Tortrix > Tortrix viridana. The sequence goes on along the minus strand of OY725171.1, from coordinate 37,865,696 downwards.
TTAAATAGAAGTTTCGCCAAGTACCAGGAGAGTTCTTCAACGATTAATGTCCCTGCATATTGGATAGCCCCATTTTGTCAAGAGTGATGAAGAATTGGCAATAAGCATTAATGGCATGAATGTAGTGTATATGTGCTGCATGTTATACATTATCACATAATAATTAAACAAACACTAAAAAGCGAACAAATGTTAGGAAACATTACAATTTTTTTGGAAAGGCTGTCCCTTTATGATACGCACTTAATGAAAATTTGATTTGTACCTACCTACTTTTTAACGATATTACTGACTCTCCGCAGACGAAGTCGCGGGCGGACAGCTAGTTTGAAACATAAAACCCTCTTTTTTGCATTTTTGGATGAGATTTAAAAAAAACTATGAAACAGGTATTTCTTTATTTTTATTAATAAGTTTTTATTCTGAGTTTCATGATCCTAGAACAATCTAAATTTGTTTTTCCATACAAACTTTACCCTCTCTTTTTACCCCCTTCTTCTAACATTTTCCAAAATTTCTATAGCTTAAATGTTATTCTGATATTATATAAATAGATTTATGAAAATTTCATCATTATCCGTTCAGTAGTTTTTACGTGATGCTCAGTCAAACAAACAAACAAACAAACAAAAATTTTAAAAATGGTTTTAATATGTTCAGTTACTTATTATAAGTCGCCCTGATCGGTTTTTTTTTTTAAATCTTCAATGTACAGACTTTTTGGTCTTAACGATTTTATTATATGTATAGATATTATATATTATAATATATAAAATAAATATATATTATAATTAATTTATTTATTATTATTAATAATTAATTTGTTATTAATATTTAATTATTATATTATAATTATATATTATATTATATGAAAATTGGTTTCTAGACTACTAAATGTTCTGGCGTTTTTGGAAAATCTTTGAGGATCTGATAATGGAATCTCAGGGAAATTGACGGAACCCTTCAAAAATGTAAGGGACTCATACAGCGATTTTCAAACTTCTGTAAGAACATTTACATTCCAAAAGCACCATTTGGTAAAATGAAATTAATGACCAGACATGACCATCGGAACTCCTTTGGCAAAATGGCATTAATGTAGTGTATATTATGTGCTGCATGTAATACATAATCACATAATAATTAAACAAACACTAAAAAGCGAACAAATGTTAGGATACATTAAGTACTATTTTTTTTTAAGTCTATCCCTTTATGATACGCAATGAAAACTTTATTTGTACCTACCTATACGTACTTTTTATCGAAATTACTGACTCTCCGCAGACGAAGTCGCGGGCGGAAAGCTAGTTTCAAATAAATCATTTCATTTTCGTTTTCAATGTTATAATATTATTGTATCGGAGCTGATCTGATGATGCAGTCGGAAGGTGGTCGTAGAAGATTCGCTACGAAACAAGATAGACACGCCGGGTTTGTTAGATTTGCCTTGATAAGCACATGATAGTTGTGTAAAAACTAGAAAGCAAGAAAAAGAAAAGCTAGTCCAAAAAATTAAATTTTTGACACAAACGTATTACCTCCACCGCCCATAATGTACAGTCAAGGGCATTAATATCTATACAGCCATCGCGTCAAATATATGTATACATAGACCTTATTGCCAGTGGCATACAGGTGTATAGATATTTTTGAGATCTTGGGAACGTATATATATTTCGACGGTCCCTATGAACATAGTCGGATCTGCAAAACAACTGTTTAGCAGATCCGACTATGTTCATAGGGACCGTCGATTTATGCCCTTGACTGGTCTCTTATAGGTTTATGATGCCATCAAACGAAGTGTCTTTGATAATGAATAGACATTGCAATTAACTATCTGCCATATTTAGATGATTACTACATAAGATTGTAGGTATATAGATGCATTATAATAATACAAGCACTTAGGCCTTTCCATATTTTTGTAAGTGAGTTCTTATTAAGGCAGATGAACTATAAAGGTACCTTTTGTAAATCAGCAGTAAGGATGACATGTCCCTTTACAGTGAAACTGGGTAGCAGGGCCGAGACGCGGCGCGGGCGGAGCGCGGCGTAGACGTCGCGCAGGTCTGAATGGCGTGCCAGACGGCGCAGCAGGCGCGGCAGCGCGGCTGGCTCGGCACGCTCCGGCAGCAGCGCCAGCAGGTAGTAGCGCGCGCTGTCCAGGGGGAGCCGTAGCGCCGCTGCCTCCAGGTGCGGCAGGAACGCATGCGGCAGGACCTCCTCGTATTGCATGTACGACACCTGCGGACCGAAACATGTCTTATCTTTCCATCTTCATTGCTACGCAACATCACACTACATCATTTCGTACTAGCGACCCACCCTCGCTTTGCGTCGGTTGATATAAAGCCTATGGCCTAATAAAGCCTATGGCCACCTTGAAAGTCCACTCTAAATATTGTTGAAAGAATTTTCGAAATCGGATGAGTACCTAGTTTCGGAGATTACCTCCTATTAACGGCGCGTGTGTACCGTGCTACTTAAGGACGTTTTCAAATGAGTCCCAAAAATTAAGGTTATCAAAGGTCCTTAACGACCGAGAATATTTTTGACATGAAACGTCTTTCATTTCGGTCAGTATGGGGGTCACCGGCAAAACGACGAAACGAAACGAAATTATGTACCTATGTAACGAAATTATGTTATCGCAAGATCGCTTATAACTTTACAAGTGTCGCACCTACTGACAATATTTTATTACCATTATTTAGAGAAAATAAGCCATTACTCGGTAATGCATAAATCGCTGGCGTACATGGCGTTGTAATCGCGCACAGTACGACGCATTATGAACTAAATACCATAGCGCGTTGTGTTTATTAGTCATTACTCAGCAGTACATTGATCGATTCGAACAGGAAAGGTTGCGTTTGATAGAGCTCACAATGTTATAGTAGGTGTTATACATAAAACTCATTCATTGTGACCATTAGAAGTTGTAAAACTTAAAAAGGTGTCGTTTTTTGTGGAAATTTGACGACTGCTCTACTATGGCGCCACCGTGTGGGATTTTTTACGTACAAAACTGGCGTTCAAGAGCTCGAGTAGCAAGAGAGAGACATTCCGGTCCTCGACGACCCACTTTGACCCCGGTGGAACGTGTTCGTCTCCACAGGTAACACGTTATATTGAGCCAAGCGCAGGAACCACAACCATCTACGAGTGCGGCGGGTTCAAGAGCGGCATAAGGCAGTCTCGAGCACCGCTATTAGGTATAACTGTGGCTGCAATAGAGGCAGAGAACAAGACCAGCTCATCGACATCCATCAGAAGAAGCCAGGATACACCCGACAGTCAGAGTAAAGGCCACAATTAGAGCAGAATAAGCGCGTTTGCCATATTACCGTAAGCGCTGGAATTTGGCTATTGCCCGGTTTATTTCTTTATTAATTTATTTAATATTTGCCCAATGCATTAAATGTACAACATAAAAATAGCGGACTTAATGCCCAAAGGTATTCTTTATCAGTCAACCACATGATTAACAGAAAATAATGATCATGCTGTTTTACCATGATCATGCGCTTGTGATTTGTTTTATCATGATCATGCGCTTGTCGTATTTCAAGAGGAAGCGCTTGCCATACACGGATTGCCTGATGGGCGAAAAAATTGGACCTAAACCCGACATGGTGAAAAGGAATTTTGAGTTTTAGAGAGTGGGAGGAACGTAATTCGAACCCTGGGCGAGGTAAGCACATCGAAATTAAATTTACGTCAAAATCTACCAGCGCTTCCCAAGAGGAGACCACTGCTGAGAAGAAGTGCCGCAAGAAACTCAACAGTTAGTCATTTTTTAAATAAAACTTAAGACAATCATACTACTTATTGTAGCATTATATAAAACTATAAAAATTATATAAAATATCTGCGTAGTTCTGCAGGAAAACATATCAGAATTATTACGAAAAAAAAACCACATATATATAATAGGTCGGGACAAAAGTATTTTCGTATTTGGACCGTATAAGTTGTAATCAAACCTCTTCGTCTATACTAAATGTATCTGGCTGGTTTTAATACAATTAAAAGTCAACACTCTGAAATACAATAAAATTTAAAAAAAAAACTGGTTCCCGGCATTTTTCAATTGTTTTTGAGCTATCAAAATGGACGTGTGTGACGAAGAAATTCGATACATTTTAAAGTTTTATTACAAAAAAGGCAAAAATGCGACTAATGCCGCGAATAAAATTTGTGCGGTTTATGGACCTAATGCGGCATCAATAAGAGTAGCACAATTGTGGTTTAAGCGTTTTAAGTCTGGAAATTTTAGTGTGAAAGATGAGGTTCGCTCTGGACGCCCTGTTACTGATAAAATCAATGCCATCTATGAAAAAGTGGAGCAAGATCGACATATTAGTAGTTACGACATTGCTGAAGAACTGGATATTGATCACAAAACAGTGTTACGTCATTTACAAAAGTCTGGGTACAAGAAAAAGCTCGATATTTGGGTGCCACACGATCTCACTGAAAGAAACCTAATGCAACGTGTTTCAATTTGCGATTTATTCAAATGTCCATTCTTATTTGCTAAGCATTGTCTTGACACCATTTCAATTTTTGTTTAAAAACTTTCTGGGTCTCTGCCATGTAATTGTACACACTTCCGGTTTTAGGTTTTCCACACATGACCCAGTCTTGAAACCCAAGCCTGGCCTCCAAGTGAGCTTCACGAACATGTTTGTTCTTACCTACCACATGTCGCTTTCTACTTATTGTATAGTCACCATAACTATAAACAGCTGCACCCTTTGAGGTGTCAATAATCGTGTTATTATTTTTATTTTACGCTTTTTAGTGGGTTTTTTATCCGACAATTCAAAAATGAGGGTACCTAATGTTTTTCGGGTGTATGTATGTATCCATGTTTCTTTGTGTTGTGAGCTCCTGTAGGCTAAACGCCTTGACGGATTTAAAAGTGCGGGATATCGTTGAATTGGTAATTATTCAACGAGTGTCACATGCAATATTAGAATATCCTTAGTCCTGATGCTGGAGGGGTAGTCGGGTTTTCAAAGCTTGCTTTTTGTTAACTATTTATGGCATTCATAACGAGTTAGAAAGAGATGTGTAGGTACAAGTTTTGAATTCGATCTGTCAACGCCAGTGTTGTTGCTGAGTCGACAATAATAATACCGATGTCGATTGACAGATTTCACAATTTTAATTTGTTGTAATGGACTAAGGGCTGGTTATTCCAATTGCCAAATAAAAGTAACAGGCAGTTAACGTTATCACTGTCTTTTTTTCACATTGTATCTTGTCCATTTCAAAAATTTTCAACGACTTCCCGGTGTCTGATTGAGCTGAAGCGTAACACTCACACAAAAACGATATTTTAAATAATTATTTTAATTTTTAAATAATTATTTAATTACACTATTTTAGTTCGACTTCACAAAAGTCGTAATACCTAGGTATTTTGCCCCGGCAGCACACCTCCGCCGCGAAATCGTGAAACTGTGGTGTAATCGTGATATTTAATACTATTTAATACAGAACGTTAACCAAATAAAGCAAAATACTATTAAAAGAAGCGGGGCGCGGGAGTGCGGGAAGGTAGGGCACGCGTGTACGCACAGCAGTTCGGACCTTGAGTGCCTCTCGATTGTCCGGCGGGCTGCGGGGAAGAATTCTATATTTCCCTCTCACTCACCCGCGCGCCTCTCTTACAACTCAAAGCGTTTAGATGGTACACCTCGGTTGGCGCGAGAAGGGAGCCTACTCTCAAGGTCACGAGCTACAATACGAATTTTAACTATATTTCGTTGCCAGAGTTTCACTGCCTCAGTTTCGCGGTGGAAGTGTGCTACAGCCGTCGGAAATTAATAGTTAAGGTAACTCACCTGAACACTCTTTAAACCGTTGGCTAAAAACATTTTATTGCCTCCGACATCGTTGTTTTGGGAATTCAATGGAGGAGGAATTTCAAAAACTCGATAAGAGAGCTTGTCGTCAAAGGAGGGGCTCGTAAAAATGAAGTTAACCAGTGATTTCTTTCTTCGTTCAAGCGATTCTTCTGTAGATTCGCTATTTCTAGAAGTAGCACTTTCTGTTGCCAAGGCCTCACCAGAGGTAATGGTCGACTGCTGTGTGCTCTCAGTTACTGGCACTGAAGTCGTAGGAGAAGAGGCGGGTAAATTGGTGTCGTGTCTTGTTGTCTGCCCTGTCATAAAGTCAATTGACATCGCCGTCGTTGGTGACCTGCTGGTGGCTGTTTCTGTTCCTTCATTTATATCAGAACTAGGAGATGTAGTCGTTGAAACAGTTTTAATTGATGTGGGTACTGTTTCAGTGAAATCCGATGCCGTATTTGATTGTAATAGTTCCGTGGTAATTTCGGTAATAACGATACCTGCTGTAGGCAGTGTGTTGCGGACGTTCTCCGCGGTTGTATCTCTATCTGCCGCTAATATGGTGCTTAAAATGGTTGTACTCTCAGCATCAAATGCATAGGTAGGTTTGTCGGTCGTCGACGCAGGCGTGGGCGTTCGGATGTCGATATCATTAATTGTCTCTGCGTTGGGATTTACCGTTATTTCTTCTTTGGACAAAGTGGTAGACAATTGTTCGCGCCCTGGGGTGCTCTGCGACGCGACGTCGGGTGTGATGGCTGTGCCGGTCCCAGCATTCGATGATGTCAATGGCTTAACTGTTTCGTTAGCTGATGGCGATCGGTTGCTTTCCAAATCAAACCCATAAAATCGAATAATTTTTTTATAACTTTCATTAAAGGTTACGTTTTCGTTATTCAATGCTAAACCGGCAAGAAAACCTTCTTCTGGAACGAAATAGGTCTGGAAAAAAAACACACGTTTTAAGAGAACGAGTTAATTAAACATAGAAAAGAGCACAATTCTTTCGCAAGTTAAGGTTAAAAAGGAGGTGTACAGTCACCGGCAATAATATGTATACCTATAAGGTAATTATGTATCTACCCTTAGCATTTTGCGTTGGCCAACCCTAGCTAACGGTCGGTAAAAAGTCGGGGAATCTTTAGTGATAATCTTACGACCAGCCAACAATGGCCCTACTACTATTTATGGTTGATTTTTAAACTGCAAATCCATACCAATATCTAACATAGGCCCTACCACAGTTTTCGGTTGGGTTGCCAACAAATAGTCCATACGACAATACGACATAGGCCCTACTACCGCTTTTGGTTGGATTTCCAACAAAAAATCCATACGAACAGCCTACATATGCCCTACTGCGGTTTTAACACAGCATCCTCAACAGAAAATGCATACGAACATCAGTTCATATTAATATTACTTATTGAAAGAATTCAAAATTAAATTCATTAGTCGTATGATATACATGTTCAGGTCCTTCATACCGGAAAACGTTGAAAGATGCAAAGAGAAAAGAAAATTACCATCCGGTTACCTCGTCAAAAATGTTTACGTTACGTTAAATGACATTGCGTTATAAAAGAATTACCTACTGTTAAACAACCTATTTAGACTATTTTGTAGGAGTATTTTATTTTTATGAAAGAAGATATGTCACGCTTAAAGGATCATGCGTCAAAATGGTCTACAAATAATGATGTGCCTGTGGAAACTTTCCTATGTTGCGAAATGTTTCCAAGAGAAACTTTCGTGAAACTTTCAGTAACCTTATCCAGACCTAGAAACATTGGAAATATATAGGAAATGAATCCGTTTCCATGCAAAGAAATATCAGTATACATTGTGAGTATAGTCATACTATACTATTTCGGTATTGATTACATCTGGTATTTGTAGATTTGGCCCAAAATTAGTAAATCTCATGAATTTTAAAAAAAATCTAGGAAATTTACTGTGAAATATTTTGTACAATATTTGTTTTTGAAAATTCTTGCATTATGCTACAGTAATAATAGTTGTAAAAAAATACAAAATACTGTTCTTATCGTTCATTAAACAACTAGTAGGTATAGTTAGTACTAACTAAACAAATATACATTTATGACTTCATAGAGACAAACTATTTACAGCTACCAGACAGGTGGCCATTTCAACAACCGTCATCGATCACAAAGATAATTAACTTAAGATATTGTTAACTAAAGCCTGTCCATGACTATTCACCATGTTGCGAAATTTCATTGGAACTAATTTCTTTCACTGGCAATAATTTTAATGATTGTCAGTGTCACTGTGGCGGTTTCTTTGAACAATAACAATAATGCCCAAGGAGTTCTGTGACAAGTGTTGGTTGCTGCACGTGTCGATTATTTTGTCGCGTTTTTAGTGCCTCAGTGGTGTTGAAGAGCTCGGTGGAGTGGTCGGCGCGAGCGGCGGCCGACACTCTTGCCTCTAATCTCGGAGAATATAACACTCTAAATTTTTTAATAACATTTTCAAGAACCGATCACATGTAACCTCAAACTTTGACATTGGCAGAATTGTCCTCATGGACAGACGTCATTTTAACAAAAAATTGAATTGAATAATGCCCAAAACGATTCGAAGTCATCAACGGATCATTGTAAAAATGTTATAATAAACTACTGGGATAAAAACGCTTGGGGAATTTAACTATTATGCTACAAAACCTTTCCAAATTAACATCAGAGCTAACAGGTAAACGTTGTAGAAAAGTCAAGATGTCATTGTAGTTTGGTTATCATAAATTGGTTTTGGTTTTGATTGTGAAATAAGCAGTAATTATTAGTTATTAATAAACTTTAATAAAATAATTTATTAAAATTAATTTATTAAAAATATTAAAAAGAAGTTATGAATAAAATAATTGGAGTAATCGATTACGCGAATTACGAAAGAAGGTCGTTCCTGCTCAGGTTTTAGGTCGCCAAAGAAAAACAAACCGAAAATAAAAAAGATACAATTAAGCGATTTTGACCTCTGTGTGATACGTAGGAAAATACACGAATTTTATACGGTAAAGAAAAGAAGTAGGTACCTACTGACGAAAAAAAATTGTTGGCAGTATTGAAAGAGGACATAAATTTCCCTGATGAAGGCAGAGAGTCATTACGTCTTATTTTAAAAAATTTGGCTATAAATTCAAAAAGTATCGAAATCAAAGAAAAATTTTAATGGAACGATTTGATATAATTGCTTGGCGAGAAAAAATATTTAGATGAAATTGTAAATTTTAGAAAAAATAACATACCAATAGTATATGTAGATAAGTCATACATTCATACGTCGTTAAATCATAGCAAGTGCTGGCAAAGTCATGAGGAACCAGGTGTATCTAAATCTGTAGCTACAGGAAAAAGGTACATAATAGTACCTACACGCAGGTGGAGCTATTGGTTTTGTACCAAATGCTTTGCTTTTATCATGCTTTTATACAACGACTAGCGACCCGCCCTCGCTTCGCTTCGGTTACATAAGTTAAAATATAGCCTATAGCGACCCGCCCTCGCTTCGGTCCGGTTTCTATTATATACATGAACCTTCCGTAAAGAATTATCTAACTGATGGTGAAAACCGCATCAAAATCCGTTGCGTAGTTTTAAAGATCTAAGCATACATAGGGACAGACAGACGCGGAGGGCGACTTCATTTTTAGGGTTCCGTACCTCAAAGAAAAAACCGCCATACCATCCCGACTTCAACCCAATTGAAACCATATGGTCCCAGATAAAAGGTTACGTATCAAAAAGAAACATAGACATGAATATGACTTATATGAGTACAGTAAAGAAATTGATTGAAGAAAAAATAATATGATTGGCCCGGATGAATGGAAGAAAATGCAAATGTGAACATAAATATCGCTCACAAGAACACTCGATGGATGATCATATTGATAGTACCGTAAAACGGGGTAAATTGGAACGGCGGGGTAAATAGGAATAAATATCTCCTTTTCTAAACCGGTCTGTTAGTCCCATTACTAACAGACCGGAGATCAAACTGTTGTTGATTTCTGAATAAGCGAGGTATGTTTTGCTACTGGCTACACAGCATTTAAATCAGTCAATGACGTTTCAGTAAAAAAAACACGTTGAAAGTGAGGTCGTCGTGAACACGCGTTTTATGTACCATTAAATTTCAAGTTTTAGATGAGTCATATTGTGAAAAACTGTTAAAATTGGTGTAATATCGATCATAGTAGTGGATTATGATTTAAAGAAATAAAAAAGTAAGTAAATAATTGCAATATTTCATTGGAAATCTTAGTTTTAGATAACCACTTGTTTTTAGGTCATTTTGGGGATAATAGGAACGGCGAAGGGGGAAATTGGCACGCCAACAGGTATAATTGGAACGACGCGGGGGTTAATAGGTTTGACTATGGGGTAAATTGGCATGGCCAAATAGGGTTGTCAAAACTTAAAATCGGCCCTTACACCAAAATATGGGCTCGGGGATTTTTTTGTGAGTACCTCTTGTAATGAAGAATATTTTAGCCGAGTATGAACATCCTACTTGTAACAGTTTTTGACAATACCAATTTAAAAATAAACATTTTTTTTATGTGGTTGTGAAGTAGTGACACCCAGGGGTCGGAAATCGGTTTGAAATTGAAACCGGTTTCGGCCTTTGACCCCAAACCTGAATGGATAGCGGTTTGGGTTAAGGTTACCGGTATATAAACCCGGTTTTTCACAAATTTCGTTCTAAAGAACGAAATTAACCGGTTATTTTGGACTTGACACTGCAATATATACAGATATAACACCGAATGCTATTTATTTTACAAGTTTTACTCGTCTACATAATTATATCTATCTATCTATATTCTATACATATGATAAAGCTGTAAATATGTTTATTTGAACGCGCATCACGTGAAAACTGCTCAACAGATTTAGATGAAATTTGGTATGGAGATAGCTTGAGTCCCGGGAAAAGATATAGGCGGAATATAATAGTACCCAGAGCGAAGCGAGGGCGGGTCGCTAGAATACAATATGAACACCTCCTAACCAATTTTTTTGAGCGTTAGGTTGTCCTCGTAATTTTAGTAAAATTGATAAACAAAAGTTTTTTAGTTAGCTATCTAGTTAGTTCAAAATCAATATCCTGGGGATCTGTGTGGACTCCGACAATGAATCCGGTTACACACACTACAAAATCGATATCTGGGGATTTGTGTGGTCTCCTACAACGAATCCGTTGACAGAATGAGAAAAAGTAGCCGCCATTTGAACTTTTTAGTTATTCGACCGATTGCTTCCAAAATCGATATCTGGGGATTTGATTGGTCTCCGACAACGAATCCTTTGACGGAATGAGAAAAAGTATCCGCCATCTTGAACTTTTCAGTTATTCGTTCGATTGCTTCCAAAATCGATATCTGGGGATTTGTGTGGACTCCGACAATGAATCCGTTGACAGAATGAGAAAAAGTATCCGCCATCTTGAACTTTTTAGTTCTTCAACCGATTGCTTCCAAAATCGATATCTGGAGATTTGTGTGGTCTCCGAGAACGAATGCATTGACAGAATGAGAAAAAGTAGCCGCCATCTTGAACTTTTTAGTTATTCGTTCGATTGCTTCCAAAATCGATATCTGGGGATTTGTGTGGTCTTCGACAACGAACCCGTTGACAGAATGAGAAAAATTAGCCGCCATCTTGAACTTTTTAGTTATTAGACCGATTGCTTTCAAAATCGATATCTGGGGCTTTGGGCAAGATACTGCATTTTAATTATTTTTATGAGTTATTTATGAGCTTGTTAACTATTACTTAATTTTCCGGTTTTGGCCAAGCATGTTTGTCCGTTAGATAGTCCTCGACCCTATATAGTATGCTTAAGACATCAACGACGCCGCGTTTTCAAGTAATTTTTAAGTGGTGGAAGAGTGTTGAGAATGGACATTCAACAAGTACTCTTTGACGGCTCAGGTTCAAAATAAAAGGTTCTTTAATTTAAAGGTGGACTGGACTGTATTAAATTCTTCGAGGTTTAGAAACGAAGGGCTACAAAAATACTGAGGTTCTAAGGTTAGGTTCGGTCTTAAGGTTAATGAAGTTCTTGAAGTTCAAAGGAGAAGTTACTTACACTGCTTTGAATTTTTCGTTCGTTCGTTGCCGATCACACTAATTCCCAGGTATCGATTTTGGAAGCAATCGGTCAAATAACTAAAAAGTTCAAGATGGCGGATACTTTTTCTCATTCCGTCAACGGATTCGTTGTCGGAGACCAATCAAATCCCCAGATATCGATTTTGGAAGCAATCAAACGAATAACTAAAAAGTTCAAGATGATATTGATTTTGAACTAACTAGATAGCTAACTAAAAACATTTTTTTATCAATTTTACTAAAATTACGAGGACAACCTAACGCTCAACAAAATTGGTTAGGAGGTGTTTATATTGTATTCTAGCGACCCGCCCTCGCTTCGCTCTGGGTACTATTATATTCAGCCTATATCTTTTCCCGGGACTCAAGCTATCTCCATACCAAATTTCATCTAAATCTGTTGAGCAGTTTTCACGTGATGCGCGTTCAAATAAACATATTTACAGCTTTATTATATGTATAGAATATAGATAGATAGATATAATTATGTAGACGAGTAAAACTTGTAAATGAAATAGCATTCGGTGCTATATCTGTATATATTGCAGTGTCAAGTACAAATTAACCGGTTAATTTCGTTCTTCAGAACGAAATTTGTGAAAAACCGGTTTTTCAATTAACCGGTTGATATACCGGTAACCTTAACCCAAACAGCTATCCATTCAGGTTTGGGTTCAATGGCCGAAACCGGTTTCAATTTCAAACCGGTTTCCGACCCCTGAGACACGGTAACTGCGCAGTACGGCGAGCGGCGACATCAAGGTCGTAGTCTGAGTTTAACCGGTTAATACAGGTTTATCGGAGTTCTTCAATTTCGTTCTTCCTATTATCCGGTAACCTAAATAATTTCGTTCTTTTTAAACCGTTCCTTTCATTAACCGGTAAACGGATGAACGAAATTAAACCGGTTTTAGAACGATATTTACCGCAATTTAGAAACTCAATTCAATAAAAATAAGATCTCACGAAAGATTTTTTGATTTAGTAACTATTTTAATGATTTTTTGAGACTTGTTTAGTAGGTATACCTAGGTAGGTACTTAGCTTTGGATAGATTGAGTGACAGACAGCCCTAGGCAAAATTCCAATTAACCCCACTCTCGTACCTATTAACCCCGTCGGGGGTTAATTGGAATCCAATAGAGTTTTTGTTGAATATTTCAAAATATGGCAATAATTTGGGAACCTAAGGCTACTAAGCAACTAAAAGAGCTTACCACACATTTTTTTGTAGTAACTTAAAATACCCTATGAATTACGGAAGACGGTTAAAATTCCAGTTGAAAGTGAAGATTGGACCAATTTACCCCGTTTTACGGTATTGTCATTCACATCAATGAAAGTACTGACGATGACACGTCTGAGTGTAACTCAGATTGTGCAATAGAAAATGTTGAAAATATTGATCCAAATATTAAATAGGTAAATATTTTAATAAGTAGGTAATGTTTGAAGTGCGTAGCGTCAATATTTCAAAATACGTATGCGTTATTTTGCTGCATTTTATTTTAACGTAAGGAGAGTGTTTCGTTTACGAATGACAATAAAAGTACTACTTACCTATGAGTGTATTTCTAAATTTCTTAGAGTGGTAATAACATCTCTATATTATACAGTGCAATATGCTGTCATTTTTCATTTTGACATTTGACACTAAACAATAAAGTTCCATATTAATGGATATGAAAACGTCACTTATTTAATATCAGGGACAGGGGCAGTCGGACCCGTCACACAAATTGACCTAGTCCCAAACTAAGCTCTAGGCTTGTACTATGGATACTAGGCAACGATATACATACTTATATAGAGAAATACATACTTAAATATATAGAAAACATCCATGACTCAGGAACAAATACTCGCGCTCATCACACAACTATTTGCCCATACCGGGATTCGAACCCGGGACCGCTAGCTTCGTAGGCAGGGTCACTACCAACTAGGCTAACCGCGTCGTCACTAATTGACAGTTCGTTAATCATTGATTGACAGTTCGGGTGCCATCATATTCCGATTGAGATCCGAGTTTCCCCGAAGGAAAATCGTTTTGCACTACATCTGTACGAACTAATCGAACTATTTACATACCTCACAGAATACGTACCTGCATAGAAACCGGACTATAAGAAACAGCAAAAGACGTATTTGACCTTTTTCTATTTATGGCATACATAACGAGTTAGAAAGAGATACCCTTATAGGTATTCTTTCGTGTTGTCACAAGGATCTGTCAGCGCCAGTGTTGTTGCTGAGTCGGCAATAATGTCGATATCGATTCAATTTCGCAGTTGTAATTTGTTCGAATGATTTAAGGGCTAATTTTTCTAATTTCCAAATAAAAGCATTGGCAGTAAAAGTTATCACTTTCCTTTTTGTGCGGAACCCTCGGTGCACGAGTCCGACTCGCACTTGACCGGCTTTTATTTTATACTATGTATTGATGATTACGCCTCTTTTTAATGAAAGTGACCTAATACAAAATGTTAAGTTTCTAATTCGAGTCATAAAAGTATTATTATAGAGACCTAATTCAAAATCTAAACATTTTAACATTTTGGAATTAGATCACTTTCATTCTAAAGATGCGATTAGGATAGCTGGCGCGGCGCGTTGCTGCCCATGTCGCACAAAAGACCAAAAAAAATCAGTTGAAAAAAACAGATCGCTACTAAACTACATAGAATCACCCGCTAGGGTAACCTGAAGATGGACTGAAAATTTAAAAAAATCGGTCTAGCTGTTTTGGTGTCCGTAGGGAACATACCCAAATACAAACACATCGATTTTTATATATATCTACTCGTATAGATAGTGTGATGTGACGTAAGTTTGTCGATGTTCCATGATACACGCCTAGAGCTCACTTGGCGTTTTACTATCATATTTTATGTACAGTGGAACTCAAAGGTAGCTTAACATTTTAGTACCATGTCGCAGTTACGTATCATAAGTTATAGCTTTTCTGTACTCATTTCAGGCAGTCACTCCGAAATTACGAACCATATTGCGCGGGAAATCTTTTTGCATGAAGATACGGGGAAAACGAATTGTCCCAGATGAGACCCAGCTAGATCGAATTTTCATCGAAATCGTTAGAGCCGTTTTTGAGAACGTGACCACATATCTGTATATATAAAATTCAAAGTCCTGACTGACTGACTGACTGACTGACTGACTGACTGACTGACTGATATATCAACGCACAGCCTAAACCGCTGGGTCTAGAGATTCCAAAGGCATGTAGGTTCCTTATAAGGTCTAGGGGTACACAAAGAAAAAATTTTTCAACTTTTGAAGTTAGGAACGTGGAAATTGGTATTCGCTACTGCTTACAAACTAAAAGTATTACTTTCGATGATTTTGGAAATACTACCCCTAAGGGGGTGAAATTGGAGGTGGAAATTTGTAAGAGAGTTTGGTTATTTTTGAAGTTAGACATATGGAAATACGTTTCTAGACTACTAAATATGTATATACAATATGAGTTTTGGCGTTTTTGGAAAATCTACCCCTAGCAGGTTGAAAAGGATTTAAAAAATCGTATGGTTTAAATTTGTTTCCATCCCGTCATAATATGTACGATAATGAAAGCTTTATCTGTACTTTTTAACAAATGTACTGACTCTCCCCAGACGAAATCGCGGGCGGAAAGCTATAATATTAAAAATGAGAAAGTTTGTGTGTTTGTTACTTCTTCACGCTTACACGGATGGACAGATTTAGACAATGACACACATGCTACCTATTATCCCGAAAAATAAAAAACACTGTTCCTGCGGAATGGTAAAATTGCTGATTCTACGCGGATGAAGTCGCGGACAGCAGCTATGTCAAATAATCGGCTAAATGGGTAGTTTTTATAAACGAGCAAGATCATTTGCTCTCATACCTTGGCAGAGGGGAAATACTGTGTAAGGCCGGTCCTGACCTGATATAAATGGTGTAAGGCGTGTAGCGACAACTCACACATGTTTCATTTCTCTCTGGACCCAATTCTAAATTCAACGCGGACGAAGTCGCGGGCAGAAGCTAGTATATACATATAGCGACCCGCCCTCGCTTCGCTTCAATTACCTATATGTGATTTTCTGTAAAACACGTAGGTAAATAAATCAGGATGATACATAACGGCCCGTCCCGTATTTATCTATTATTATTTTATTTAGATTGACATTTTTAACACGTTCAATGCGGCATGACCACTATAGGGCCATGTGCGACTTTACCTGGGTGCGGCGCCGAAAATAGCAGTTCTCTCGGTGGTGCGGGGGTGATTTCTATGTGTTATCTCATTAGTACAAAAGAGACAAGTATAGGTTTATGCTTGTATTTTTAAGTAGGACTCAGTTTGATTAAAACATTACATGGCAAAATAATGTTCACGACGCACAGAAGTGAAATATTATCAACTGTGTGCGGCGTGACCAGTATATTGCCATACACCGTCACCTCATGCCGCACTGCGTGAGATCGCGCGGACTGGGGCCCTAGCCAAGATGCACACGCTACCAGACGTTTCGTAAGCAATCCGATTGAAAGAATTGACGTTCCGATCGTTAATATGCTAGCCAAGTGCACGTTGGAAATCGGTACGCCTTTTCTTTGCGTTTTCTTTTCTACTTACATATTACATGCGTCATTTCTTAAATTTGTCTATGCCTGGAGCGTACTTAAACGTCACCAACTGTCAAAATAGCTGTCAAAGTACTATTTGCAGGTTAAAGATAGATAGAGGAGTCCTGTGGTGGGAGTGTTGGCTGCGCCATGGGGTATGTTGGCCAGAGTGTCAATATATCCAAATGTCAGAACCTCCAAGTGTCGAAACGTCCAAGGATACAATACCCAGTTGCCAAAATGTCTAGTGGTCAAATCGTCCAAATGCCAAAACGCCCAATTTCCAAAATATCCAGTTGCCAAAATGTGCACTGGTCAAATCGTCAAAATGCCGAAATGCCCAATTGCCAAATAATCCAGTTGCTAAAATGTCTAGTGGTCAAAATCGTCAAAATGCCGAAACGCCCAATTGCCAAAAATATAGTCAAAGACGAGGAGGTATAATAAGGGATAGGTGGAACAGGGGCTAGGTAGGTTTAGGTTATGTTAGATTTGCAGCAGGCCCGGAGGGCCAAACCACCCAGAAATAGGAGCTCCGCGTGAGCGGAGCTCCGTCGACACTGTCTAATTGATTTGAAATAAGAGTGGTGGCTGTTACTAGGTGCAAAACGAACATAACCTAAACCTACCTAGCCCCTGTTCCACCTATCCCTTATTATATCTCCTCGTCTTAATTCCATTTTGACATTATTATTATGACCCTGAGTGAGTGGCAGCCAATTGACCAGTGGTCCTTATGGCATCTGGACATTATGACCTCCCGGGCAATGTAACACTCGGGCCAATTGACTAGTTGGATCATAATGGCATCTGGACATTATGACCTCTCGGGCAATGTAACACTCGGGCCAATTGACCAGTTGGATCATAAGGCATCTGGACATTATGACCTCTCGGGCAATGTAACAATCGGACCAATTGACCAGTTGGATCATATGGTATCTGGACATTATGACCTATTGGACATTTTGACATTATGGCCAACATACCCCGGAGGCGTTGGCTGCTGCACGTGTCGATCGCTTCTGCTGAGCCGGTCGCCATCTTGGGCTTCTCTTTGGAGAAGTGAAGCGTGGCGGTGTTGTACGCGGCGGAGTGGTCGGAGCGTGAGGCGATTGACACTTTCGCCACAGTTCTCCAAATTACCGAACAATACCAATTTTATAAATATATTTTAACCGTACATTGACATTGGCAAAATTGTCTACATAAGTGGACAGAGGCCATTTTTTTAAAGAGAAGAAGATAGATAGATAGATAATTTCGGTACTTAAGTAAACAAACGGTTTTTCAAGTCTCTTTCAATTAAAATATCGTGTTGCTCATTTATTTGGTGCTTAAAATGTTTAAAAATAACGTAAATTTAGATAAAGACTTATAAATGGTTATTAGAACCTATTTAGGTGGACAAAACTTCAAGAAATCATAATTTGGATATTACTTACAACCCAAATTAAAACTGTTTCTACTATACATGTATTACTTACGTGAAATGGGTCCGATGTTGTGTTGCAGGTATGTACATTTGATACGTTTTAATTCTTACATATTTAGATAACCACATGAATTCAAGCGATATACTCCGGGTTAAATGCCCGGTTAAGGCAAATATTTTATCGAATGTGTCATTTTACCGAATTTCATTTCATCAAAAGCTGATTTCTGCTGAAACCTTATTGTTGTCTGGTTATCTTAAGCATGGGTTACGTAGGTTAGTGACTAACAAAAAATTATAACTCCTGTATGTGGAAAAGCCTGTTGATGAAATTAAAATTTGATGAAGTAAAACATTCTAAGATTCAAGTTAAATATTGCTTCATATTTTTTGTGTAACTATAGTTAGGTCAGTATAGGATGATCCCTGTGATAGCTTGATAATTTGTGGGCTATTCCCAGTCGTCTGCACCCCTTTGGCTACACTGAGGACAACTGGGATTTTGTTTCCCAGTTGCCCGCACCCTCAAAGGAATGTTTATTCCCAGTTGTACACATCTAATTTATAGGGTAGCCACTTGGGAATTTGGCATCTTGCAATCAATACCTGAAGTCACTGGGCCACCAACTTCCATAGATACAGTTCAGATAAACCATGTGGTTTCTTAAAACTAGTATAGGCCATAATATGTAATTGATTTCCATACTGACTGGTTCAATGTTTTGGGCATTGAACTTTGGAATGGAACATTTGGTGTAATATGTGATTTTATAAAATAAGATGGATTAATAAGATTTTATGGACTTTCAGATCCAAAACTACATACTACCTACTAGCAACCTAATTGTAGTTAAATGCTAAGTAAATATAAATTAGTGGATGTCAGAAAAAAATCCGAGGAGAAGTCTGAGCCTAGTGTGGCCAGATTTTGAAAAAGGTATGTATATACAAGGTTTTATTAAACTTTTTCTCCATGCATTTCTCTTAAGCTGGAGATGAAAGTTCTTTGTTTGCCTCATATGTATGTATGTTTGTATCTTCCTTTTTAGATCATTTTAGCTATTTCAGATTCATCATTGGAATTCTACAATATTTTAAACCAAAAGCTGATAGTTAGGCTTATCTAAGATGATATTAGAAAGAATTATTTCATTGTTTTTTTGGAGTTCCGTTGTGTTTTTAAAACATTTTATTTATATTTTTTTTTTTTTAGTTTAATATTATATCGAATTTCATTACACCTTGTAATGTACTTTTGCATGTTCATATAATATTTTTTTTTGTTTGCACATACACCTGTACTTAATAGAATTTATACTAAATATTAATTAAGGAAACTGTAGGTCTAATTTAACATATTATTTAGTTATCTATTCATGATTTGATTACAAATGATGACCGTTTGTTTCTTACAAAATGAAAATAAAATAATTCAATGAACACTTTTTTTTACAGACTCGACGTCCAATCAGTGCCGGCTTCGCCTGGTTAAAGCTAAACTTCGGGCCCGAACAAGACTGCGTCTCAGCGCGCCTACAAGCGGCATACATGCCAGCCTACCGACCTACCAAGCAAATTTTATTTATTGGTTTACAGTCAGCATCAAATAGGAGCATTCAAAAGGGTCAAATATATCGCAACACATTCTTATTCTTATAGTAATAAAGGTGTGTTGCGATGTATTTGGCCACATTCGTTGCTCCTATCTATTTGATGCTGACTGTATACTTATGTTGGCGGCTTCCTTGAATAGGCTATCACTAATAGCTGATTCGCTTTCTCATAAAATCAGGTTTTCACAGTTTGCCTTATATCTCTAAAAGTATGAAACCAAACTGGAGGCGGTTGTTCCTGCGGTATATATTACAGTATATATACTACTAGTAGAAAAAATAATATTGAAGGTATCTGCAAATTTCATAAAAATATAAGCCTTTAAACATAGTAGGTGATGTGGGCAAATAAAGGTCATGTCGCACCATGGTGGGTTTGCGTATGAGAAGTATCGCATTCCCGGCAAGTTTGGTTATTTGATGCCGCGTTGAACGTGACACATTTATCACTGAATTTTAAAACATACCTACTGTGCAATAACATGACACTAGTTATCAAACTAACAGAGTTAAGGGTTAGTTGGCTAAGATAGCTTCACTATGTGCATTGATTTAATTGTATGTGATAAAGTACAGTCGGCTGGAAAGTGTATCATAGAAACGATAATATTATAAGTAAAAAATATTTTAAAAGCAATAAATCGACTCAAAAAAAGTAAAAAAAATAACACCGTTTCAAATCATCCTAGACATTCAAATTAAAGTCGGCTTTTGGTTTTAAATACTGTTGGACGCCGTGTTATTTTTTACTTTTTATGAGTTGGTTCAGTTTTTAAAATATTTAATTTTTATTTCATACTTTTAATCGCGATGATAAGCGATAGTTTATTGTTAATTGTTAACTAAAACCATCATAAAGTCAGGATTATAATGTCGAAAGAATGGTTAAAATCGGTAACGTACTTATTGAGATAATCGCGAAGCAAAATTACGCGGACTCGTAAATTATATATCTAAGAATCATCTCAGAAGTACGACCATTAAATTTCCGAACGGATTTTGCAAATCGGTGCTGTAGTTGTCGGTTCGCGGAACGGCTGTAGTTGTCGCTGGGCTGGGGTCTTGCACGTAGTTCGCAATTTCCAGGGACAATCTCCGTATTTCGTTGATGAGAAATTGTGTATCAACGCTGTTTGCTTGCGCAGATGTTTGCGGCGCTGCGAAATGTTGCGAAGATACCGCGGCTACTTGTGGCGCTGCGAATTGTTAGTGCGTTGCAACGGCGGCGATTTGGGGTGATTCTTCCAACATTTTGTCGGCGAGCGTGGCTAATTCGTCCAGTGAAGCTTTGTTGTTGAATGTTTCGCTGACGATGAGTACTGATCGGATGTGGGCAGGAAGGTGGTTCATCCACATGATTCTGATGGTGTCGTCAGTGAATTTATCCCTTGCGAGATCACGCATTCGACGCAACAATTGGCTTGACTTTTGTTCTCCAAGCTCCATTTCCAACAGTAGCTTCTTAATCTGCTTGCTGTCGGAGTCTTCATAAAGTCGAATGAGTCGCTCCTTAATTGTGGAGTAATAATTCTGGGCAGGCGGGTTGTACAGGATATCTGTCAGCTCCTGAATGTCCTGCTTTTCCAGTTGCGCGATCACCATTTGGGCTAGTTGGTTTTGATTTCGCTTAAGTTCGGCTGTGGCTGCTTCGAAATTAACAAACCATAGCCGTGGCTGGTCTCGCCAGAAGGGTGGAATGCGTAAAGCAAGCGAAATTGCGGAGACTTCACGGTGGGCGTCGGGCAGCTGCGCGGGTGCGGTTGGTGCAGGCGGCGCAGGCGGTGCGTCGTTTGAGATCTCCGGATTGGGCATTATTCTTGGTTGGTTGCTTCTGTTGTTCAGTCGCGGGTCACCAATGTAGAAGTGGATGTAGAGGTACTTGAGTGCTGGCTGTAGCGGAGGTTTATTGAAACACTTCTATTTGCGGTTGAAGAATAATTGAATAATTTATTTACAAAAAACGATTACTTAAAGCTAAAATTATAATACAAATATACAGTTAACACACCAGTAACATATTTACAAGAAAGAGCGAGAGATATATACAATAGAGTGGGAAAGGACAATAACATTAGATTAGAAAGAGAGGTCTAGAGCGAGACGGGGCGAAGGTGGCGTGATGCGCGTGAGAGCTGCGCAGAAACACAATTTGGATTTGACGCGCACCTATAAATTTGGCGCGCGCCCAAAATCGTTCCATTTCGCTCCTGATCGTCGCGGTGAACACATTGTCCGTCCGCTGCTCGTCTGCTCCGAAGATGAAGATGCTGATTGCTGATGAGAACTGTTGCTGCTAATAAACTGTCCTTCTCAGGGCAAACAAATCTGTTCTTGTCAGAACAAATGTTTCGACGTCAATCAATCCGAAACAGACGTTAATTCAATCGGTCTGCTACAGTTTCTTTCAGTGAGATCGTGTGGCACCCAAATATCGAGCTTTTTCTTGTACCCAGACTTTTGTAAATGACGTAACACTGTTTTGTGATCAATATCCAGTTCTTCAGCAATGTCTTAACTACTAACATGTCGATCTTGCTCCACTTTTTCATAGATGGCATTGATTTTATCAGTAACAGGGCGACCAGAGCGATCCTCATCTTTCACACTAAAATTTCCAGACTTAAAACGCTTAAACCACAATTGTGCTACTCTTATTGATTGACCGCATTAGGTCTGTGGGATCACCTACCAGGATTATGGAAGAATAGTCCAATATGTCACGAACACGGTAGGTTTATTGTCCACACACAAACACAGCGTACAGTCTCACAGAAGGCACAAGAATAAGCATTAAACACACGAAGGATAGGATAGAAGAAGATAGAACGTAAGAACGTAAATTATCTATGTGCAGTAGCGGGGCAAAAGCACAGGCAAGTTCGCGCGGCAAGCGAGCGTGGAGTCAGTGCGAAAGCGGGGTTTCGACTGGCGCGCGCCGGCGCAGCGATGCTGTATTATTCTTCCCTGCTCCGGCGCGTATGACGTCATTGCGCGGGGCCGTACTTAAGGCAGGACCGAACTTGGGTGATCCCACATTATTCCCCCACCGAGACCGTGACTACGGGCGAAAGTAATCTGGGAATCTTACATGACGCCCTGATCTAGTGGTATAACCTGCATTATTGGTACTCGATTTTGGTGTGTCCTGCTTTTGCGGGTCATCTTTAAGTAGGTAGGCAGGCTTCAGGCGATCTATGGTAACCGTAACGCTCTTTCCCTTGATGAGGATCTTGTAAGTTTTCGGCGTTCTCTCGAGGACTTTATATGGGCCCAAGTATGCAGGTTGTAAAGGCTTTCTCACCGTGTCGTCGCGCAGGAATACGTGTTCACTGGTAGTTAGATCTTTGAACACGAATATCGATTTTTCCGCGTGACGTGATGTGGGAGTCGGCGTGATTTTCTGTGCGAAGATCCGCATTCGTGATACGTAGTGTGACATGTCGATTATCGGCTCAGCAGAAGGATTAAACAGTTCGTTCGGGAGGCGCAGCGGTTCACCATACAGTAGCTCAGCTGGTGAAGCTTGGAGATCTTGCTTCCATGCGCTGCGTATCCCAAGCAGTACCAATGGAAGAGACTCTGTCCAATGTTGGTCGGCGTGGCACGTGATTGCCGATTTCAGTTGGCGGTGAAATCTTTCTATGATCCCGTTGCATACCGGATGGTATGCCGTTGTCATTTTGTGTTGTGAACCAGTAAGTGTGGTCAGTGCCGCAAACAGATGAGAAGCGAATTGTCTGCCGCTGTCTGTAGTTATACTCCTTGGACATCCGTAGCGAGCTATCCATCCAGTCAGAAGTGCCTTTGCAGTGGTTTCGGCGGATATGTCTGTCAGCGGTACAACCTCAGGCCAACGTGTAAATCTATCGATGGCTGTGAGGGCGTAGTGAAATCCATTAGAGACAGGTAATGGCCCAACCAAGTCGATGTGGACATCGAGAAATCTTGCAGGGGGCAGTGCGAAGGTTCCGAGTGGAGAGGATACGTGTCGGCTGACTTTTGAGCGCTGGCATGGTAAACAGGTCTTGCTCCAAGATCGGCAGTCTTTCCGTATTCCCGGCCAGACGAACCTTTGTGCGACAAGCTTGGCTGTGGCGTTTGCTCCCGGATGGCTGAGAGAATGCATGGTGTCGAAAACTTGGCGTCTCATGGATTTTACGACGAATGGTCTTGGTGCTGAGGTACTTGTGTCGCAGTACACATGCCGGTCTATATGTGGCAAGTTAATTTTTTGCAGGTTGAGCGAAGATCCACCCTGGATAAGTTGGCGTAGTTCCAGGTCATGTTCTTGTGCTTTGGCTAAGGCCTCGTAGTCAACTGTGCTCACGGCCTCTATTCTAGACAGGGTATCGGCTACCACATTTTGGCTTCCAGATATATGGCGTAAATCAGTAGTAAACTGAGCTATATAATCCAGGTATCTAAACTGGCGTGGAGAGCAGGTGTCTCTCCTGGTTTGAAATGCCTGTATAATACACAAACACATGGTTCAAATCAATCAAATATGCTTAAAAACCAAATGTGAAGTAACCCTATCATCAGAGTTTAGAGAAATAAGTTACGGGGTGCCGCAAGGAAGTGTACTGGGTCCACTCCTTTTTCTCATCTATATCAATGATCTACCACAGGCCATTGATCACCCCATGGTACTTTTTGCTGACGACAGCACAGTTATATTAACTGGAGAAAATCCACAATCATGCCACGCTTCCATAAATAACGCGTTGGAATCTATAATCGAATGGCTTAATCATAACAATCTACGCATAAACTTAGGCAAAACTAAACTTATGAATTTTTACCAGAGGGTTAACAACGTGACTGATTTAACTGTGACATTTAAGGAACAAAAAATTGAGGAAACAGAAAATACAAATTTTTTAGGATTAACTTTAGATAATAAGTTGAATTGGAAGGACCATATTGATATTGTATGTAAAAAATTAAACAAATTTTCATATGCATTGTATAAATTGAATAAAATAGTAAATCGGCCTACAGTACTAACCGCGTACCATGCCTACGTAACTTCTACACTTAGGTATGGCATCATATTCTGGGGCAACTCCACTGACCGAGAATTGGTATTTAGGGCTCAAAAGAAGTGTTTGAGATCTGTTTGTGGACTGCAACCAACGGAATCGTGCAAGTCTTATTTTATTGACCTAAAAATATTAACCCTGCCAAGCCTATATATTTACGAAATGGCAATGTATATTAAGTACAACATTAATCAGTTTTCTGTTTTTAAAAGTATACGCCAGCGACATAAAATTAATTTTGTTCCGTTTAAAACGGCCTTACTCTCAAAAAGTGTATTCGGCATGGCACCGAGAATATATAATAAGTTACCGGAATATATAAGGGAATGTGACTTGCCACAATTTAAAAGTCGTTTATTAACTTTTTTAACGGAAAAGGCATTTTATTCCATAAATGAGTACCTGCTTTAATTATAACTAGGACAATATTTAATTTTAATATTATGATGTAAGTAACGCATGTTGCATGCTTATTCTATAGAACATTTGTATGCCTAATGGCTAAACATAGTGATAAATAATTTTAAGACTGTACCATCCTTACTACCTATGTTTCACAAATAAACAATTTGATTGATTGATTGATTGATTGAATAGGTTTGTGATCGGTGTATACCGTGAACACTCTCGCTTCTAGCATGTGCCTAAAGTATTGGATTGATTTGTAGATTGCCAAAAGTTCTCTGTCGTAGGGGCTGTATTTGACTTGAGAGAAGGAAAGTTTTCTAGAAAAGAATGACAGCGGTTGCCATGACCCGTTCTTAAGCTGCTGCAAGACTCCTGCGATTGCTGTATCCGAAGCGTCAGTAACCACGGACAGTTGTGCATTGCTATCAGGGTGTGCTAACATTGCTGCTTGGCATAGTGCTTCTTTACTGTCCTCGAAAGCGCGTCGTTCCGCTTCAGAAAAATGTATTGGCTGCGAATTTTTTACAGTGCCCTTCAGGAGAGCGTTTAGAGGCGCTTGAAGCCGAGCGGAGTGCGGTATGAAGCGATGGTAGAAATTTATCATCCCTAGGAACCTCCTGAGCTCCTTGATCGTGTTAGGCTCTGGAAATCTTTTTACTGCTTCGACTTTTTCTTCTCAGGGCCTGATTCCTTGTTTTGAAACGTGGTAGCCCAAGAACGTGACGTTTTCGACTCCTAATTCACATTTGGATGGATTGAGGAGCATTCCATACTGTTCGAGACGCGCAAAAAGCTGGCGAAGGTGGGTTTCATGCTCTTCTCGGCTGGATGAAAACACTAGGATATCGTCCAAATATCCGTAGCAGAATTCTAGGCCCCTGGTGATTTCGTCGACGAAGCGTTGAAAGGTTTGGCCAGCGTTACGTAGGCCAAATGTCATCATCGGGAACTCGTAAAGCCCAAACGGAGTAGCTATAGCTGTTTTGGGGATATCCGCTTCATGGACTGGTATCTGGTTATATGCTTTAACCAAGTCTAATTTAGAATACACTTTCGAACCGGCCAAATTCGTGTTGAAGTCGTGTATGTGCTTGATGGGGTATCTGTCCGGCACAGTCCTAGCGTTCAGCGCTCGGTAGTCACCGCATGGTCGCCAGCTGTTGTCTTTTTTTGGCGCTAGATGGAGTGGTGACGACCAGGGGCTATCCGACGGGCGCGTGGTGCCATTTTTCAGCATCTCTTCAAATTCGCACTTAGCTATCTGCAGCTTATCGGGTGGCAAGCGTCGCGGTCGGCATGACACAGGGGGCCCTGGCGTAGTTTTGATAAAATGCTCAGTGTTGTGCTGACAGGTTCTTGGCATTCCTGAGGGTCTTGTTATATTAGGGAACTCGTTGAGAACCGCGTGGAATGCTGTGTCTTGGCGTTGTGCGTTGTAGGTCTTGACAGATGAGATGGACTCCGAAGACTTCACCGGGGAGGCGCTAGTGGCTAGGTTGGTAACTCCGTCGACGAGGCACTGGCGGCGACAGTCTACCAGTAGATTGTAATGGGAGAGAAAATCAACGCCAATTATTGGTTTCGTCACCTTTGCTACGACAAACCTCCATGTGAAATCGCGGCGTAGCCCTAAATCTAGTGAAATGTGCGCAAAACCGTACGTTGGTATGATTGTTCCATTGGCCGCGTAAAGGTTGTACCCAGTTGGGGTATGCAGATGTTTCGCCATAGTGTGTGGAACGACGCAAAGGTCTGATCCTGTGTCCACCAAATACTGGATTTTCGTTTTGTGGTCGATTGCGAAAAGGCGGCCGGTGGGAGAGGGGCAGTCGCTGGCCGCTACTGCCGGCTTCCCGGTGCGTTTCCCGCCTTATAGCAACATGGGTGGGTACATCTTTTGCATCGTCACCGAACTGCCAGTGGTACCAGCATAAGCGCTGACCTGATTGTGATCGTTGCCGCGATGCGCTGCGCTGGCGGGAACGTGATCGTCCTCGTTGATTCTGTCGTCCCCCGGTTGAAAGTTCTGACACACATTTGGTGAGCTCTGCAATTTGTTTGCTAATCTCCATTATGTAAGGTGGTACCGCGTCTCTGCTTGTGCTCGCGGCGGCCACCTGTGGTGTTGGAGGTGCGAGCTCGTAAACTTTGTCGGCTATCTCCGCGATACGTTCAAGGGATTCGGTTTCAGACTGCATTGCAACAATAGTTTGGACGTTATCGACTCGCCCATATTGTGCGAATAAAATCTTCAGCCTTATTGGGTCCAGCCAATCTCTGAAGACGCCTTAAAAATTGGGACGGTGACCGGTCGCCTAACTCCTCTTGTTTGAGAACTTGTTGGAGCTTCTTCTCTTTGGAGGATGACAGTCGTTTTATTAGTTCTGCCTTTAGCTTTTCATACTTCCCAGTTGCAGGAGGAGCTTGGATAATGTCCATCACCTCCGCTGTATTTTGGTTACCGAGCTGTGAAATCACGTGATAAAATTTTGTGCTGTCTTCGTTGATTCTCGCCAATGCAAATTAAGCTTCCAGTTGCGCGAACCAAACGTCCGGTCTGTCAGCCCAAAATTCCGGAATTTTAACTGATACTCTATTGAGGTCCCTCGATGAACCGCCTGAGTGCGGCCCTGGCGGCGGCGATTGCCCGTCCGCTGGTGTTTTATAACCATCTTGATTCTCTGGCATTTTTGGAGGTAGATTTTATGTAGTTAACGAACAATGCGTAAATGTCCTTCGCGGGGTCACCACTATGTGGGATCACCTACCAGGATTATGGAAGAATAGTCCAATATGTCACGAACACGGTAGGTTTATTGTCCACACACAAACACAGCGTACAGTCTCACAGAAGGCACAAGAATAAGCATTAAACACACGAAGGATAGGATAGAAGAAGATAGAACATAAAACGTAAATTATCTATGTACAGTAGTGGGGCAAAAGCACAGGCAAGTTCGCGCGGCAAGCGAGCGTGGAGTCAGTGCGAAAGCGGGGTTTCGTTCGACTGGCGCGCGCCGGCGCAGCGATGCTGTATTATTCTTCCCTGCTCCGGCGCGTATGACGTCATTGCGCGGGGCCGTACTTAAGGCAGGACCGAACTTGGGTGATCCCACAAGTCCATAAACCGCACAAATTTTATTCGCGGCATTAGTCGCATTTTTGCTTTTTTTGTAATAAAACTTTAAAATGTACCGAATTTCTTCGTCACACACGTCCATTTTGATAGCTCAAAAACAATTGAAAAATGCCGGGACCCAGTTTTTTTTTAAATTTTATTGTATTTCAGAATGTTGACTTTTAATGGTATTAAAACCAGCCAGATACATTTAGTATAGACGAAGAGGTTTGATTATAACGTATACGGTCCAAATACGAAAATACTTTTGCCCCGACCTATTATTATAAGCAAAACGGCTTTTGGTTTTAAATATTGTTAGACGCCGACTTCAGTTTGACTAACCTGTGATGATTTTAAAATTCGTTATTTTTTACTTTTTTGGAGTCGGATCATTGTTTTTTTTAACATTTAATTTTTATTACATACTTTTTAGTGATCTAAATTGAAACTAGAATAAATCGCATCAACAACATCGGTCGAGTATCGCTTAATGACGGATTCATGCGGACGAGACGTCACGAGGTTTCCATTTGTTGGATACCAAAACCTTCTCCAGAATGTAACAAATACTTTTCTCAAAACCGCATCAAAATCGGTTCAGCCAAACGCGAGATAATCGCGGACAAACATACATACAAACATACGGGTCAAACTGAGAATCTCCTTTTTTTTGAAGTCGGTTGAAAACTAATAGGCATACAGAGCTGTGGGTTGGCTTCAATTGTTTCAAATTTAATATACTTTCAAAATTATTAGTATCATTTTGAAAGTATATGTCAAAAAGCAACTTATGTCAAAAGCCCATAGTTTTTGAATTGAACTGCAAAAACTGAAAAACGTCCGAAAATTTCGCAGCTTTTCACGTATTACACAAGTTGCACAACTTTTATTGCTTGCAAAATGTAGTTTTACACTTCCCTAAGGGGTCCAACTAACATACCAAAAAAGCAGCTTTACATCGCGCTTCGAGTTCTTAGGTTTTTTTTTGTAAGATTTTACTGGCCAACAGTCGTACCTATAAAACATACTACTTATTGCGTTTTGTGTCACAATTGTCACTTGCCTTTTTAGAAATTCGATGATTTGTGGCTGATTTGTTTAATTCATACAAGCGCGCATATTCTGAAGAAACACATAGAAAACAATAATACCTAATATTTGACTTGTAATAACAACACTTCTTTTCTGTTGTTATTACAAAGTAACGATATCATAATATTACAAAAGTAGTTTCTTAATTATACATTAAAGTTTAGTAATATCTAGTACGAAAACATTAATGATTAATAATATATAGTATCAGTAATAATAATAATATATAGTATTTAATATCAATTGATATTACAAAAGTAGGTTCTTGTATATTTATACATTAAAGTTTAATAATGACAAGTATTAAATCAAGGATATTACTAAAGTACCTACTTTGTAAAATTTACTGAAAGTCAACTAAACATAGGTACCTACCACATCATTTCTCGGAAATAATATGCTTTGACTTGACATTACAAAAAACTTATTGTAAAGTCCATGACGTCATCACTTCGGTAATTAATCTAGCATCTTAGAAATTACAAAACACCATTTATATCCGTGACGTCATCAATATAGGATATTTCTAAACAACATTTACTAAAACCGATTTGTCGTCGTGGGATTTATAAATATTTTTGTAATCATAACTAAGATTTAGTGATACTAAGCTAAGTTTTTTTTAATCCGGCCCTGCACAAAACCCAATTCTTACCTTCAATGTACGATGGATATCCCTAAAGCCTACCCTCATGACATTCCTGTTCCACGGTAGCTGCATTCCCCTCTGTATTTGGTAAGAGCTCCAACCATCCACTCCCTCATATAATGCCACCAGTATGCCCATCAAACCGTAAGGTGAAAAAGCATTATTATTTTCGTTGAATAAACTGTGTTCCGCCAATACTTTTATACCAAATCCGTTGGTAACATCCACCATGTGTGACAGTGGCGTCCTTTCGGTGTCCCATAAATTGATTTGTATAGGGATTCCGTAGTCGGCGGCAGTGGTGGCTTGCGCGGCGAAAAGCACGAGCGCGCACAGCAGACCCGGCGGCGCGGGCGCACGTTCACGCGAGGGCATGTCGGTGGCCGTTCTGCGCAAGCGGCCGCGCACCGCCATCCACCCGACAGCTGCCCTAATCTTCGTGTCTATTGACATTGAAACTAAACTTTTTCGGTGAACGCCCTCCTTGGAACAAATTATGAAGAATTAAAAAAAGGTAACACGCGCTGCCGCCGTTTCTTTTAAATAATGATTCATTCATGAATTTAAATTGTGTGGTTTTCTGAGGCTTTCTAGGTACTTACAGTGCTTTTTGATTGAGATTAACCCGAACAAACACAAAGTCAGCGCGGCGGGGACTTTAATTTATAATATACTAGCTTTTGCCCCCGACCTACAGTGGAAGCCACACTAATGGAAATGCTTGCGTTTTCCCATACAATATTTCTTATGACTACAAATATGACAAGTAATCAAAAAGTTCTTGACCAATTATGTACAGTTAATCCCTGTTGAAAACGTTGTTTTAATTAAATAAGGATTAATATTTGCTTTCATACAACGTATGAATTTTTTTATGAACGCGTCAGCACATTTTTGTTCATTGTACATTAGTTCAAACCTTAGCTTTTAGTTTAAAGTAAATTATAACTAGGAATATAATTAGTACTTAGTACTAATAGTGGAATAAGTAGCTTAGTATTTTTTATTATTGGTCAAATTCGATAAGTCAATAGTTATTTCTAGGCAGTTGTACGTAGAGATCGCAAGCGTTTCTAATTATATTGCCACCACACTGTCACCACATTGAAAAGTTTTGAGCCTAAGGTTGATAACGAAATTAAAAACAAAAAATAACACTGGCACACGCCAGTCTTTAATCAATAAATTGTGTCAATCTTCACATGTTTTCTTATCATTATGCATTATCTTTTGTTTTTCTCCTGTAACAATTGTAAAATTTGTGACGGAAATACTAAACAAGGTATGCGATTTCCATAATAATGGATAAAATTGAGCAACGTTCCGTAAATAATCAAGTACTTACGAAAGAATATTTTCGAAGACATGTGCCAGATATTAGGGAAATCCGCCCCATCATATGCCACTGTATAAAGATGGGTAGCGGATTTCAAACGCGCCAGAGAAGCAGTTCAAGTAGAACCTAGACGTGGTAGGCCATTGACGGCTACTACAGAAGAAAATGCCAATAAAATACTAGACATGATTATGAATGATAGGCGGTTGAAGATCGTAGAGATAGCGGAAGCAATAGCCATCTTTTATGAACGAGCACAGAACATCATCACCAACGATGATGAGGTGATGGCTTTAGTTTTTTGGGACTGCAGAGGGGTCATAATGATCGATTACATTGAAAGGGGTAAAATCATAAATGCTGAATATTACTGTACCCTCTTACAACGTCTGCATGAAGAAATAAAAATAAATAAGCCTGGTAAGAAAGTGTTGTTCCACCAAGACAACGCTCCTGTCCACACTGCAGCGAAATTAATCGCACAAATACATACTTAATTGTGGGTTTGGATTGTTGCCGCATCCACCCTATTCGCCGGATTTGGCCCATTCCGATTATCACCTTTTCCCCAACCTAAAAAAAGGCTTATAAAGACAAAAAAAATCAACAAATATTAAAGTACAAGAAGCTATAAATGCATCTTGGATATTCTTTTTTATTGCATGGAATTCTGAAGTTAGAGGCGAGATGGCAAAAGTGTATAGATAGTTTTGGAAACTATGCAGAAAAATAAAATTGTTGTAATAATTAAAGTCTTTATTTTGAAGGTCAGGTTCAAAACTTTTCAATTCGCCCTCGTACATAGTCTATCAAAAAATGAACCACAGTTAAATAGTTTACAATTATGATTTTTTGTTTTGTAAAACTGGTAGTTTTTTGACTGCAAAGTTAATTCGACATTAAAGTCCAACTAATCGACAATCTAAAAAACTAAATTCATACCTGTAGGCTTAACTGTTTAGATTGTATAAACTTACAAGTACCTTAACATGATTTAATAATGTTTACATATTGTTTTCTACAAATTATCTAATTATGGATGAATCTCTCGTATAAATTGTTGCATTCAGATCACAATCATTCGGGAAAAATGGTTAATAAAATAAGAGATTGCCCTAAATTACATCAATAAGTGAAATTACTCTTAAATTGTTTGTCACTTGTCTTAATTTAATATTTCTACGTAACTCCATAAGTTGGTTAGTTGATGAGCTGTTGTTTAGTAACAATGGTTAAAAGTAATGTTTAATTTTTTTTATTACAACCTTTTTTTTCAAGCTTCAAAAACTACTTTGGATTCGTGATATATTTTAGTAAAAAACACAATATTCTCAACGTGTCGTACACTACTTCGTATATTAATAATTTTCAAACTTGCTTATTTTAATTGTCATTTGATTAAATCGTTTTCTATAACGCTAGCTTAATTTATACCATTATTTATTTATTTATTTATTTACCAGTTTATACGAGTAATAAGAGATAATTGAAAGAAAAGACTGACTGTTGAGTTTCTTGCGGCGCTTCTTCTCAACAGTGGTCTCATCTTGGGGAGCGCTGGTAGACTCAAACATGTAAAAGTGTCTACAGGGCCTACTTACAAAATAAGGTTTTTAATTTTAATTTTCCATCTTGAAGGATCTCGCATTTCTAATTCAGCAGTAAGCGAGATTGGAAAATCATGGAAGATCTCGGAAAAGCAACATTAGAAGCCCTAGTTAAATCCCTTGATTGATGGACTTTCTATCTATGCGACGACCGCGTATGACTTAGACAACGTCTCCTAGCGTAGCGATTTAGGTAGATGGCGTTTGCACGGTCTAGTCGCGTCCGAGAATAATGCGTTACCGACACTTTTTTTTTGGATGTTGGTAATAACCGACTTCATAAATTCAATTAGATAGGGATAAGCGACATGAGTACTCAAAACTTATTGCAGGTAAAAAAGGATAAGCGACAAAGATTTTATAAACTGCAAATAAGTAAATAAGGATAAGCGACAAAGGTTTATAAACTGCAATTAGGTAACTAAATATAAGCGGCAATACTTCAGATAAGGTTGATCAGGTTATTTGATCTAAGCTAATTTATATCTTTCTGAAGGTAGTAGGTAAAAAGTCACAATGGAAAATAAAATCGAATATACAGTCAAGTAAAAAAAGACAAACGACAAGTCACTGGTTAGACGCGACAAAGCAAAACTATCCAAGTGTAGTGTTATTTGTCCTGACAAATGAGTAAAAAAATCTTAGCTTAATTTAATCAAAACACATTTTATCTAACCTCCATCATCTAAAAATGAGTCAAAAATTACGTCGTTTAGTAACAAAATTTGTCCGTATTTCTCAAAATCACCGATGGGATAAGCGACAACAAAGTCGTCAGATGAACACGAGACCTAGCTCATTCGATGCGGAAAAATCAGCCGATTCCAACGATATATATAACTCAATATCACGAAAAATGTCGCTTATCCCATTTCTCCTTTCAAGCGTCGATATTATTGATTAGTAATGACAATACAACTGTATCTTTTTGTTTTTATGGGTCGGAATTAGGTTTTACAACACTCCAAATTAAGACTATTACCGATGGTACGATCAGATAACCCTCGGTAATAGGACGTATGGGAACCTATTACCGACCCATTCAATATTTGTTTGGGTCGGTGATAGGTTCTTAAAGAAGTATCTATTACCGAGGGACATTTTAGACTTATATTCAAATTAATCACAT
Source organism: Tortrix viridana (assembly GCA_963241965.1). Classification (NCBI taxonomy): domain Eukaryota; kingdom Metazoa; phylum Arthropoda; class Insecta; order Lepidoptera; family Tortricidae; genus Tortrix; species Tortrix viridana. Next base: position 37,831,631 of record OY725171.1, on the reverse strand, counting down.
TTAGGGTACTGTAAGAACAGATTTCTTCGATAAAATTGACATTTATTAAGATTTTCAATAGTTGTAAATACTCGTATGAATATGTACAACTATTGAAAATGACTATTGAAAACTGAATCGTATTATTTAAATATGTTTCTCATCTTCATACGTGTAGTGAAAGGAGATGAATAAGTATTACAGCAAAATTGGTTTCCTATTTAAATTTAGATTTATAACATATATTAAAAAAAATCCTAAATATAATCATATTTTAACATTTTATTTATATTTCCTTAAAAAACTTGACGTACAAAAATAATATACAGAACCAAAGCGGTTATTATTTTATTAACCCTCGGTATTAAGATCTGAATCGTGAGTTGGATTTCTATTACCGACGGTAGAAAGTTGCTGCTTTTTTATACCTTCGGGAATGGAAGCTGAATTCGCGGTAATAGAAGACTTGGGTATTTTAGTTTCAATAACTATTTTATAAGATATAATAAAATAAAATGAGTCCAAAATGTTACGACGCTGAGAGTTCAATAAACACTCTTAAATAAAAAAAATATTATCGGTCATTAAAGAGCTTTGATAACCTTAATTTCTTGGACTCATTTGAAAAGTTCCTTAAGTACCACGGTAATAGGCGCACTTACCTTAGTACCGTCTTTCCTTTTTTCGTTACTTTTGAAACAGACAATAGGCTGGTTGCGAGATTTGGTACGCACAGGGAGTCTTCTAGTTTTATGTTTTTATCATCAACTTTTATTTGCACGTTTCCTCTTCCTTCAATTTTAGCAGTGCTGTCATCGGCTGCTAATTAGAGTATGCCATTAGATTTGTTTATTTGTGAGAAACTCTTCAAGTTGTGACACATATGCGATGTGCATCCACTATCAATACACCATCTCTTTGTATTTTTATTTAGTTCCGTAGCTAAACAAATGTTTTGTGCAGCATTAGATCGTTCTTGTTTCTTATGGTCATTACGGAATTGGCAATTATTTGTTTTATGCCCTTGCTTCTTACAAATTTGTCAGAATAATTTACATGATTTTTTTTGTATACATTGCGTTGGTTTCAACTATAATGTCCTCAGTGTGGGATCCCTTTGTCACCCATAAAGTTGTTGTATCGAATTTTGAAAGTCAGAAATTGATTGTCATACTATTTATGCTCATAACTATCGATAGTCATAAAAACTGTAAAGCATAATGCTTAATAATGCTGAAGTGAATAGTCCATAATGTTAAGGATTATAATTTTCATAAGTCATAAAATTATATCTATAACATTCAAAGGCATATTGATGATTAAACATAAATATTTTAAAGCATATATTTTAAACTACTAATTATTATTATTCATACCGTTTCATTGCCTCAGTACATATGTAATTTTTATGACTCCAAATGTTCTTTATTTTTTAATTTCAAATTGATATTATGAATATGATGTAGATGTATAAGGAAGGTCTCCGTTAGGTACGACGACGAGCGAAGCGAGGAGGAGTGTTAGGTAGAACTGCGACCCTACAGCGCGCGAGCTGAGCGAGCGAAGCGAGCGTGCCGCGGCAGCGGCCGGCGAAGCGCCAGAACCGAACATATTTTTTAACTAATACTTACATAATAGTAGGCAAAACTTACATTTTATGTATTTTACTTTTATGATAAACAAGTTTGGACCTTATAATCACTATGTCAAGCAATATTATTACCTTTAACATTATGAGGTGTAAACATTATGATGTAAAAAGTTATGAATAAAGTTTTTATAACTTTCGACAAATATGACAAGGAAAAATCTGAAATACAAATTATAACCTCAAATATTGTGACAATCAATATTATGACTAACAATATTTATGACTAAAAATGTTATGGAATCTTAAAAACGGAACTAAAACTTTATGGAAGACAATATAGACCCCCTCAGTGTGTTTACGAGCTTCGGTTTCTTCTAAAATTTTAATCTTTAACTCCTCTGGAGAAGGCAGTTTATCACGCGATTCGATCGCTATGCGAAAATTCTCGAATTTCAATGATACGGAGTAGAGCATTATGACGGATAAAAGATCTGCATTTATATCGACATTCATGTTGGCGAGTTTATCCACAATGTCTGTTAAATTGTCTAAGTGCTCTCTTAAATCATCACCTTCTTTATATTTTGCAACAATTAATTGTTTGAGGAGTGAAGCCTTCTTAGTAGGTCGCTTACTTTCATATATATCCTCGAGTTTTTGCCATATATTTTTAGCAGTTAAACAGTTCTTTACATATTTTATTTCTTGAGATGAAATTATCAAAAGAAGTTCTGACCTGGCAAGGAGTTCTTTGTCTTCATAATTTGCAATAACCTCAGGATCTTTTTCAGTATTCGGCAGTTTAGGATTTAGAACATAATTCCACAAACCTGCTTTTATCATAACGGCTTTTGCCTGAACCTTCCAAGTGTCATAATTGTTTCTGTTTAGTCAAGTCAAAGTCAAATATTTATTCAGTAAATTGGCCACATAAGGGCTCATGAGGTTTTAATTATAAGTCATTGTTTGTGGTTTTGTAACCTAGGTAACTGTTGGTTGTTGAATGTCATGTCTTAGAGTTTTTTGGAGAAGAATAAAGTTTTCGGTGCAACAATGATTTTACTTATAATTAGGAATATTGAGTTAAAGTAAATAGTAAAGATAGAAACTCAAAAGGTTATGGGCCGCCCCATATTCCTAATTTTCAGTAATTCGGATAGAAATTGATCAAATTATGTAACAAGAACGAAATATGGCTCAGTCGAAAATACAAAAGGTTTGTCGGTTAGAAGATGGGAATAATTTTCATAATTGGAAATTTAGATTGGACTTATTAATGGAGGAGAAAGGCCTTAGTGATATATTGGTTTGTGCTAAAGTAAAGGAGGAAGATAAAAAGAAGGATGCGGAAGCGAGATCGCTAATAGTACAATGCATAGGAGATAATTTTCTGGAAATTGTGAAAGGGTGCAAAAGCTATGATGACATCTTTAGAAAATATTTTTACACGAAGAAGTATTATGAATAAATACATTTTGAAAAAGAGGTTAATAGAGTTAAAATGTGATATTAATGAAAAGTTACAAGTTTTTTTTTTTTTAAATTTGACAAACTGGTAAGAGACATTGAAGTGATGTCAAAAATGGACGAGTCTGACAAAGTTGTACATTTGCTACTCGCCTTACCCAGTAAATATAATAATGTTACGACAGCCTTAGAAACATTGAATGAAGAACTGACTTTAGAAAAGACTAAAAGTACTCTACTTGATGCAGAAATTAGATTGGAGAACATGATTGCATCAAACCAGGATAGTGCATTTAATATTGAGTGCTGGAATTGTAATGAGAGAGGACACACAGCAAGATATTGTGATAAAAATGTACAAAACAGACAGTATTATAGTTCCCAGAGGGGAGCTCCTGTTCGAAGTGGTGAAGTATACAGACGGGGTCGTGGCAGAATGCAGGGACGAAATCGAAGTGTGAATAGAGCATGTACATCGAGAGACGATGCAATAATAGTCCACGAAGAGACTCCAGAGGAAGTGGGCTGCATTATTGATGGAGAATTTAATTTAACTTGTAAGGCATTCTTAAATCAGTCAATTTCCTTTGTAATAGATTCTGGTGCATCACAAAATTTTATTTCTAGTCTATATACACCATGTATGACAAATGTCAAAAACCTAGAACATCCGATGAAAATTAACACAGCTAATGGTGAAAAATTAATTGCATATAAAAGCGGCAGTTTACTAATAAAATGGGGTAAAGTAAAGTTTACTATAGAGGGATTTATAGTGGAAAATGTAGCCTATAATCTCCTATCTGTACGAAAATTACTGGAAAAACCTAACAAAATCATATTTGTAAATGATTATGCAAAAATTACCTTTTATAATGGATCTATTATATGGGCATACAATAATGGCAAACTATATATTTTACAGGGTGAAATTATAACAGAGGACGGAGTCGCAGCTATATGTTCGGCGGATGGCATGTTATGGCACAGACATTTAGGACATACCAGCTCTAAAACTTTGCAAAGGCTACAGCTACCAATTAACAACAACGTATGTAATGCGTGTATGAAAGGTAAGGCAACACGGTTACCATTCAAAACGTTAGAGCGACCTAGGTCACGTCAGATCTTAGAACTATTACACAGTGATATAGCGGGTCCATCCACGACTCCGACTATACAGGGTGAATTTTATTATCAAACGATTATAGATGATTTCTCCCACTTCTGTGTAGTTTTCTTGTTAAAGAGAAAATCAGAAGCTGTTGAGAACATTATTAGCTATATCCGTCGATACGAAAATGAATTTGAGAAAACAGTTAAAAGAATTAGATGTGATAATGGAGGAGAATACACATGTAATAAATTACGTCAATTTTGTGATCTGAAAGGTATAGCTTTGGAATATAGTTTACCATATTCACCGTCTAGCAATGGAGTTGCAGAGCGAATGAATCGCAGTTTATACAACAAAGCAAGGACTATGCTTGTTGAAACGCAGCTACCGAAAAGTTTGTGGGGTGAAGCTATAAAATGTGCAGCTTATCAATTAAACCGTTGTACCTCTGTGGCTATTAATTACAAGACTCCTTGTGAAGTTTTACATGGGACAAGAGACTTAAACAAACTACGAGCGTTTGGTGCAAAGGCGTGGGCTTACATTTTACCTAAATCTGATAAACTTTCAGAAAGAGCACGTGAGTGCAGAATGGTAGGGTATAGCAGGACAGGGTATAATTTATGGGATCATAAAAACAATAAAATAATTGTGTCACGAGATGTGAGAATCGACGAAAACAACATTATATATAACGAAAGTAATCAATCTGAAAGCGAACAAGAGTGGCAAAGAGTAAGTATGTCAGAGGTCAATTCTGAAAGTAATAATAATATTACACAATCTGAACAAGATAATGAAGATAGAGAAGAGGTTATCGTTGATAATACAAATGTTGATGAAGAAATGTTTGAAGATTGTATGGAAGAAAACTTTAGTGAGAGAATTGACACTAATGAACATGTGATAAAAACAAGAAGTGGCAGGATTGTTAAGCCTCCGAAAAGATTAGAAGATTATGAAACACATGTGGCCTATTGTTTATGTACGGGTGATCCAAGTTCTTACAAAGATGCTGTTGAAAGAGGTCACGAGTGGCAAGATGCTATAGACAAAGAATTAAATTCCCTTAAATGTTTGGGAACCTGGGAAGAATCGAAATTGCCAAAAGATGAAAAGGCTATAGATACCAAATGGGTATTCACTACTAAAAAGGATGGTACAAAAAAGGCTAGATTAGTGGCGAAAGGATTTCAAGAAGAAACACTATTTAATGTATATTCACCAGTAGCTCGTATGCCTACAATCCGTTTGATGCTAAGCCAAGCAGTACAAAATGATATGTATTTAAAACAATTCGATGTTCCAACGGCCTTTTTAAATGGTTATTTAAAGGAAGATGTCTATATAAAACCACCTCTAGGAGTAAAAGTTGAAAAGGGTATTGTTTTGAAACTAAAACGATCCCTCTATGGATTAAAACAGGCACCTAAATGTTGGAACGAAAGACTTCATTGTTTTTTAATGCAGAAAGGTTTTGTACAATCAAAACATGATTTTTGTTTATATGTTTTAGAAGATGTATTTCTGTTAGTGTATGTCGATGATATTATTCTAATGTCAAAAAGCGAAATGAATTTAAATAAGTCACATGAATTTTTAAAAACTGAATTTAATGTTAAGGACCTTGGAGAGGTGAGTGCTTATTTGGGACTAGATATTGTGAGAACGCAAGAATCAATTTCAATTTCTCAAGAATCAGCAACAAATAGACTGCTTGATAAATTTAACATGACAGATTGCAAAGGAGCTGAGACACCGATGGAAGTAAATTTCACAACAGAAGACAATGAAAGTATTACCTTGGATATACCGTATCGTGAGCTGATAGGTAGTCTTCTATACTTAGCTACTTCGAGTAGACCTGATATTTGCTTTGCAGTGTCTTACTTAAGTAGATTTTTGGATGAGCCCACTTTATCACTGTGGAATGCAGCTAAGCGTGTTTTACGGTATCTAAAAGAAACGAAATCAAAATCTCTCGTATATAAACGGGATAGCAAGTGTAACTTAGTTGTCTATACCGATGCTGACTGGGCTGGCGACAAAAAAGACAGAAAAAGCGTGAGTGGTTCTGTAGTTTTCTTTGGCAATAATTTAGTGGCCTGGCTTTGTAAGAAACAAAACGTTGTCGCCTTATCAACAGCCGAAGCTGAATATGTAGCTGCGGCCCTAGCGTCTGCAGAATTAATTTCTTTAAAGGGCTTGTTAGGAGATTTTAACTGTCCTTCGATTTCAATGTTACTTGTAGATAACCAAAGTGCAATTAAGTTAATGGAGTCAAATGAAAATGGTAAGAGGTCTAAACACATTGATATTAAATACCATTTCATCAAGGATTTGGTTAGTAAAGGAGATATAATTGTAAAATATGTAAGCACGAATGAAAATGTAGCAGATGTTTTGACAAAGTCTTTAGGAAAACTGAAGCACAACTACTTTGTACAAAAACTGGGCTTTAATTGAATGATTATTTTGTATGATTGTGTTTGGCTATATATAGTTGCTATAATGAGTTATAATATTTTATTTGTTACTGTAATTTAATTGTGTTAATGTAATCGAAGATGAGTAAAGTTCTTGAATTTGAAGGGGAGATTTTTTTAAATGAAAACATATTATACATTAGAAAAGTATCACTTATTTATTTAATGTTTAACCTTTGTTTTCATATAATTATTTAATTGATTCCTATGTTATGACAATTCTTATGAGAATGAAGAATGGTGAATGGTGAATTAGAATTGAGGAGGGGTGATGAGGTTTTAATTATAAGTCATTGTTTGTGGTTTTGTAACCTAGGTAACTGTTGGTTGTTGAATGTCATGTCTTAGAGTTTTTTGGAGAAGAATAAAGTTTTCGGTGCAACAATGATTTTACTTATAATTAGGAATATTGAGTTAAAGTAAATAGTAAATATAGAAACTCAAAATTTTACACGTCAGTAATATAGAGTGAATCTACCAGCGCTTCGGACAAGACCATCATTGCGGAGAAGAAGCGCCGCAAGAAACTCCAGCAGAAGGTCATTTTTTCAAATATAAAATACAATAATACTTAAAAGTAAGTTACATTACAAGGTAATAAAGTAACAAATATTAATTATTAGAACTAGCACAAATGAAAACATTACAAATGTAAGGTCAAATACGTTACACTAAATGTAATGACTAGAAGAACAACACGACGAGGTCTCTTCGTCGTAGCTCAATACGGTACGAGGTGCTAGCCATTTTGGCTTTATATCACTTCCAGTCCCTTTTTATGTATTTTATTCCCATAACCTGATATAAATTAAAATGATCTGGAAGATAATATTGTTGTTTTATTTACATTCAACCATTACATTTTTTTTTAATTTTTTTTTATGGCAATTGTCGGTGCATCGACATTTCTGCCAGCGTCAAGTACTGATAATGAGACATCACGTCAATATAAAAAAATATTCGAAGACGACAAAAAGCTCAAAAATTGCCCAGAAAAGAATTTTCAATATGCGGTCACATTTTTAATTTATTTATAGCCAAAAAATTTGCAATGAATCTAAAAACTGCAGGGTTAGGACACAGAAGGGCTGGCATATGCGTGGGAAGTGGGACCTCCTGAAAAACTAAACCGGAATACAAGCAAGAGTGGTTCAAACGGGGGCAACTCAAAAACAGGTGGTTCAGGTTACCTTCGTCCAAACCACACTCGCATATAGAGGAGTCCCGAATCCTCAGTCTAGCAAGGTGGACAGGGGAGTGACAGTGACCTAGCCGCATGCGAATCAGAGAAGAGGTGGCTCGTTTACCCAATATAATTTTTGAGAACCAGGGCTTTACAGGGATGTTAGGCTGGATCATGGCAAAATTAGCACCTTTCCTCTGACTAGAAGAGCACCACCTTGCGTTCCATTGATTTCTCAGATATGTTTGGGGAAGAGACAACAGGTCATATGTATAATTTCGAAAAGGGTCTTTGTCGTCGCAGACAACAGCTTTCGCCAAACAGTCAGCTTTCTCGTTACCTGTGATACCAGAGTGGCTGGGGATCCAAGCTAGGACTACCTCATATCCCCTTTCATAGCAACGGCTAATTGCCTCTTTTATCAAGAAAACCAGGGGACTGTGCAGATTGGATGTAAAAGGGTTAGAAAGAAGACATTCTAAGGCGCTGCGAGAGTCCGAGAAAACAATAGAGCGATAGAGCCTGGCTAACAAAATATACTCTAAGCATTTAAGAATACCCAGGCATTCTCCAGTAAATACAGAGCTTTCTGGTGGGCACTTGATTTTCTGTACAATTCCATACTGTGAGTGGAAGGTCCCCACTCCTACACAGCCGACTGGAGATAATTTTGAAGCGTCAGAATATAAATAATGCCACCCTTTCCAGTCCTCACCTAAAAGATCCTTAAAATATTCCTTAGCACAAACATCACCCTTCATCACACTAAAATCCAGGATAACACGGGGCTGAAGAATGGTTACAGCATAGGGGAATTCAAACATTGGGAGATTAGTAGAGTGATAAGTTTGGTCCTTAATAGCCTTAAACCTACGAAAACTGACAACCAAACAAGGGGTAGATTTATTGGCCCAGAAAGGGGAATTACGGTGAAGATCATCCAATAACATAATTTTAGGTAAGATAGGGTGAATAGAATATTGGAAAGTACGAAACAAATAGCGATCTGCTAAAAACTGGCGGCGAAGGTCGAGAGGGGGTTCTAAGCATTCCACTTGGAGAGCATTGATTGGGCTAGACTTCATCGCTCCAGAGATTATTCGCAGGGCTTTAGACTGAATTAAATCAAGACTACGTAATCCAAACTTGCTAGCCGGCTCCAACAAGAAAGTGCCATAGTCAAGCACGCTTCTGATAATAGCATTGTAGAGTAATTTAAGAGCAAAGGGGTGAGCCCCCCACCACACTCCAGCTAAGCATCTGCACGGCTAGCACATCTGCCCGCGACTCGCGCGACAAGCGAGAAAAAGCGCGACATAGAGCTATCTCGCGAATCGGTAGCATAACACGCGCGACATAATTTGGTGACTCGCGGTCAAACGTCAAAGTGACAAATCTTTGTCGCTTGACAGTTAAGGGCGACATACTCTCGCAACTCGTAGCACAAGTGTTCATAAGGCGACATAATATCTCGCTTACCAACGTCAAAAGGCGACAGGTTGTCTTCGAGCTTTCAAGCGCGCGAGATATATCTCGCTCTAGTCGCATCTCGGATTTTAATAAACGTTTTGGTTAATCTTACCCCATTTAAATAGTCAATGTAAGTTTATTTGTTCACAATTATAAATTTGCTTAAATGCTATTTATATCATCCTTTATTTTAACGTAATTTTACATGTGAGTACCTAGTGACGAATTTGTAATTTTTCAGAATGGCATATTTCTCTAAGATTTTTCCTTTTTCGGGACGAGAAGCTCCGATAGAGGATCCAAAGGAGGAGGTTAAGTGATGCCAACAACCCCTTCGAGCTGCCGGACAAGGAGTTTCAACACCTGTACCGCATCAATAAAGATATGGGAATGTACCTCTGATAGTCGATTGGGCACCAATATGTATGCACACTCTCAAAAAATATGTATAAGTACATCCCTTATTACTACGGTAATTAAATTTACGTTTAGGTACATATTTTTGCAACTTTGTGTGGATATTTTTTATTGCCCTTGACTTAACAATGTTATGGAAATGGATGGTAAGGTGTATCCATATATACAACTACAATAACAGGCAAGGGCGTAGCTAGGATTTTGTTAAGAGGGGGGGGCAGGGCAATATAATCAACTTTGTTTTTGTTTATTAATAGGCTACCTACGGTTTGTGAGCATTCCTGCATCTTCTAGGGGGGGCAGCTGCATTTCGTTTATCTCTGCACCCTCGGGAACTGTACATCAGAAGTAGCCTATGCGCTATTCCAGACTATAATCTCTGTGCCAAATTTCATCCAGATCCGTCTATCCATCCATCAAAACTTTCACATTTATAATATTAGTAGGATTAGTAGGATAATATTCCTAGTTACTCCCTCTTTTTATTGGTGAAAACCATATGAAAATCCGTACAGTACTTTCTGAGATTACTCTGACAGACATTCACAGGACTTTCATTTATAGCATGTAGATAATATTAATATTGGTTTGCAGAGGAGAGCTGAGGGAGATCTTAGGCAATGACGAAGAAGTCGGAGAGAGCTCGTCGTCCGCTCGCGCCGCGTCGCGCCGGCGCTGTTGCAAGCTGCAGTGGCATGTCGGGATCAAATAATACAGAGACATTTTGATTAAGAACAAAGTTTTTTTATTAGGATATTTAAAAAATAATCTGCTTAAAACTACACCGAGCGTATGCCGACCTTTTATAACTATATTATTTCTTTTGTTTTAAATATGGCGGTGCAGTGCATCCACATAAGGAAAATAATATTATTGTATTTGAACACAGGTAATGTATTGCTTTCTTTAAATAGATACAGCTAAACTGTAAACAAAATACTATAACATTTACTATGATAATACAGATAGGGAACTATAAAAAAATCACAGTTATTATGTACATTCTAAATCAGTGAACACAACTTGCAAACTCCAAGTTTACAAGTGTTTTAAGAGGCGATTCATGGCACTTCTCTCTGCTGCATTTACCTGAAATAAATTATGTATGAAATTAATTATTCAATAAAGGAATGTAAAGGTGTCCCCTGTGTTACATAGTTGCCAGTGCTAGCGAGCTGGAAGTGCTAAAAATTTAATCTAATACAACATCCTCACTAATATTTTAAATGCAATAGTATGTTTGTCTATTACTTTTCTTAACCACTAAACAGATTTTGATGAAATTTGGAATGAAGATAGTCCAATCCAACAATCGTTTTTATAAATTATATCTGAAAATATGATAGTTTTCTGACCACCTATTGATACAAGTATGTGTAAGTATCATTTTACATATTGTAACTGGTTACTTTTATAATGAATGCATGATAAACCTTGGACTATTGCTGTAAGCTAGGAACATGGTTTAGGGTGTTTAATTTCCCAAACCTTGTATTTTCTAATGACCGCTCAAATCCTTGGTCCTAATTATCTAAAAAAATCATTGTTCAAAATTTCAATCAAATCGGTTAGCACATTTTGACAACTTTTTAAATCCGTTTTCATATTTATGCAATACATCTAAGCATAACATACCGAAAAACCAGTGATGATAGTCGAAAGCATTAGTGTTTAACATAAGTCAACAGAAAAATTAGTTATTGTTTAAAAAAATCAACATTAAAAATTTGCTATCGCTAAAGTGCTCAATTTGGGCAACCTCTAAATATTATCCCATTACCTTTAAATTTCATATTTAATTTTTTACATTGTATAGACTCGGGGCGTAAGCAGTCTGCAAAAAATATGACATTTATTTTTTCCCATACAATTATGAAACACCCTTACATAGTTGCACGAGTCTATAGTAGGCGTGAATCCATGTTTTTATTCCGTGCACTGACGTTTAATAGTGAAGTACAACGAGGAGATAAATTTAATATACTGTTACTTACATGCTTTGACGGACTTTTCGGGGCCTTCTCCGTTAATAAGTAGGTCTTTTAACTTAACACCGAGTGGGCCAGTCAATAGGTATATTCTCCCGCGGCAAACGCTCAAGCGTGGCGTCAGTGGCGTGCTTCTTACTCTGAAATAACATTTATAAAAGAAATATTTGAAAAGAAAACAACATAACGATGTTTTACATTTATCACAGAACCGGTGAGAAAAGCATGAATTTTTATACCAGTAATACAGTTATTTACAATATTTCGCCAAAATAAAAGGAAATAACTGTTGCGTAATGTCAGAAACCACTAAAATAATAATCAGAATACTTACAATCAATTCAATTTTTTGTTAAAAAGGCGTCTGTCCATGAGGACAATTCTGCCAATGTCAAAGTTTTAGGTTACATATGATCGGTTCTTGAAAATGTTATTAAAACATTTAGAGTGTTATATTCTCCGAGATCAGAGGCAAGAGTGTCGGCCGCCGGTCGCGCTGACCACTCCACCGAGCTCTTCAACACCACTGAGGCACCAAAAAACGCGACAAAATAATCGACACGTGCAGCAACCAACACTCTTGTCACAGAACTCCTACTTACAATCTGCGTGTAGCGACTTTAGCGTCCATTGTTGATAAGCAATTTGACAAATGACGTCTCACGAAATTTGACACATGACGTTACGTACATCCCCCCGCGACCCGCGTAAGGCTTGCCGTACACTCAATAAACGAAGGGAAAGGCACATTTTTATTACCGATTCAGTGTTGCCACAGAACAATATCGCATTAGTAGAACATATTCTTCATAGAAGGCAACACATACGTCCCGCCCGCGAGATAGCTTTCTCGCTTGAAGGGAATTTCTCGACACGTCAAGTTGTGCTACCGAAATCGAGAAAACTGACAGCGGAGAGAAAGAATTGACAGCCACGACAAGGGTTTCTCGCGCCGCGAGCTATGTCGCTTGGGCACATGTGCTAGCCGTGCAGGAAAAGACAATCAAGTTGCAGACGCTCTCTCTCGAGCCCACAGTCTAGCTTCGACTACAGCGACGAGCGGCCTGCTAGAACTCCACAATACTCTCTGTCATCCGGGAGTTACAAGAATGATACACTGGGTACGAACTAAGAATCTTCCATATTCGATTCAAGATATTAAACAAATGACATCTGTGCCGAAATAAAGCCAAAGTTTTATCAAATTGACGGAAAACTTATTAAAGCGATGTCACCATTCGAAAGAATATCGATTGATTTTAAAGGACCCCTGCCAACAGAAGGGTCTAGTAATAATCGTTGCATTTTAACTATAATTGACGAATATTCTCGTTTTCCTTTTGCTTATGCGTGCCCAGATATAAGCACTGACACAGTGATAGCGAAACTGACAGATCTTTTCGTGGCCATCGTGGCTGACCAGCCCAGGGCGAGTCCTAATGCGAAACCACCAACGTACCAGCAAATATGAACCCATCGTCCAGGAAGTAGAATTGTTGGAAGCCTACCCACAGCATTCTAGAATTCGATTAGAAAATGGGCGAGAATCCATTGTTTCCAATGGCCACCTAGCACCAGCAGGATACAGAACATCCGATGAGGAGGAGGATGATGACGTGTATGAGGACGCTGAGTTAGCAGAGGGGGAGCAGAGTGAGCCCACCGACAGCCCTACCGTCCGCCGCTCTTCCCGGCCACGCCGTCGCCCGGCGCATCTCGACGACTACATTACTACCACCAGTCCTTGAATGACGCTGGGGAGAATGTGGTGATTATGAAGAAATGCATTGTCACTGTCATTCTATCTATCAATATGATTTCTGTATTACGTGTGCATTTCTGTTAAATAAAGCCTACCTAGTCAGTATCAGGTTTACATCATTTCAGTACATGATGGCAAACGAAAGAATACCTATAAGGACATATCTTTCTAACTCGTTATGAATGCCATAAATAGAAAAAAGTCAAATATACGTCTTTTGTTGTTTCTTTTAGTCCGGTTTCTATGATAGTACTTATTATGTGTATTCTTTTTACTTTTAAAGGGGCATCCTGACAATACAATTTGATTGTCCAATGGAATTGGCTACAATCTGATTGTCCGTCCACATGTACGTTGAAGATCGCCAATTTAGTTTTATTTCGAATCGAGCGTATGCCCTTCAATTTCATATTCTATCCGCACTACATAATTCGATTGCCAATCTAGTCAAATTGGTCGGAAAATTGTATCGTGTGGATGCCCCATAAAATTGTCATGAGATTTTGAGATTTCGGTAGTCCCCACAGAATAAGTAGGTAGGTACCCTCCATAGAAACCCACAGAATAAGTACTTTAATAGAAACCGGACTATAAGAAAGATCAAAAGACATCTTATGGTATTTGACCTTTTTCTACTTATGGTATTCATAGCGAGTTAGAAAGAGATGTCCTTATAGGTATTCTTTCGCTTTCCTTCGTGTTGTCACAAAGATCTGTGAACGCGAGTGTTGTTGCCGAGTCGACAATAATATCGATATCGATTCAATTTCGCAGTTGTTATTTGTACTAATGATTTAAGGGCTGATAAAAGCATGTGGCAGTGACATTATCAATTTCAAGCATTCAGCAGCAGCATCATTCAGCAGCATTTTTTTTACAAGCTTTCATTTAGTAACTTGCAATGTTCCAATGTTCATAATAATAAGGTACTTGTCCATTTCAAAAGTTGCAGACCATTTTTCATCTACTTCCCGGTGTTTAATTGAACTGAAGTTTGGCACAACATCAACTAGCTGACCTTACCACCATATTACTAGGGACAACTGTAACCTAACCACGTACGGCCCTAACAGCCCTACACAGCCTAGCCCTAGTCATAAATAGTCAGTACATAGAATATACATATATGTGCAGGATACCTGTACCATGCGACCTAAGGCAGCAGGCGGAAAGTTGGAAGTAACTGGGTGCCAGGTCGGATACTCACTGCCAGTCACACAGACTCACATGACTGATCATGGCTAAAGGTAGTCTTGGCTACAGTGAGGGTTTGTGAGGGGAAAGGATAGCTCCCAGAAAGTGGCCCTGGGCGAGCATGGTAGTCGGGGAGTGAAACACCAACGGACAGTTGATGTCTGATTTAATAATTGAATAACATCCAATTTATATTATTTACATTTATACACACATACATATGTTTAAATTTAAAAGATGAATCAAAAGAAACCAATACGAGACAAGATATCATACACCAGGCAACCACTTTTTATCAAGAACTATGTATACAAAAGCAAAGTAGACAACATCGAAAAAGCTACGGAAATAATTCAGGCTAATAGCACACAGACAACTATACCTTTAGATGAAAAAGAAATATATTTACAGCTGAAACAATTAAAATCAGACAAAATCCCAGGTCCCGATGGAATAACTAACGAAGCCTTAAAACATGGTGCACCAATTTTACTGGGCCCTCTCACAGAATTATTCAACCTGATACCAGAAACTGAAATTGTGCCAATTCAATGGTGTACGTCGGATATTATACTGCTACATAAAAAGGGAAATCTACTCGACATCAACAATTATAGACCAATCAGCTTACTAGCAAATATATATAAAGTTTTCTCGTCAATACTTCTAAAACGCATAACACAAGACATTGATAATGCACAACCTATAGAACAAGCAGGGTTCCGCTCAGGCTTTAGCAGACTCGACCATATACATGCATTAGAACAAGTTATCGAAAAGTATGTAGAATTTAATAAGCCTCTATATCTAGGTTTTATTGATTATAGCAAAGCGTTCGATAGCATTAGCCATAGTTCTATATGGGAGTCACTAAACACTCTAAATATTAACCCAAAGTATATAAACATCATAAAGTATATCTATAATAACAGTACAAGTAATGTCAGATTAGAGTCAAAAGGTGAAGCAATAAGTATTGAAAGAGGAGTCAGACTGGGTGACCCCTTGTCACCTAAATTATTTATTGCTGTTTTAGAAAACATATTCAAAAATATAGACTGGAAAACAAAAGGTATAAAAATAAACAATTACTATTTAAACCATCTAAGATTCGCTGATGACATAGTCATACTCTCAGAAACATCAAAAGATCTACAAGAAATGATATGTTCACTAGACCATGTAAGCTCGAAAGTAGGACTAGAAATGAATGCTACCAAAACTAAAATAATGACAAACAGCAATAAAAAACGCATTAACGTAAGAGAAAACACAATATAATATGTAGACAGATATATATAGCTACCTAGGTAAACAAATATAATTTAATAAAACAAATAACGAAGACGAAGTTGAAAGAAGAGCAAACATAACGTGGAAGAAATTCTGGTCACTCAAGAATGTCTTAAAAGGTGATTACTCGATAAATATGAAGAAAATTATAATAGATACCTGCATACTGCCCTGCCTGCTGTACGGCTGCCAATCTTGGGTATTCACTACATACGCCAAACAAAAGATAGAAATAACACAAAGAGCCATGGAGAGAAGTATATTGAACATAAAGAAAATACACAAAATCAGAAATGAAGTCATTAGACAAAAAACCAAGGTAACTGATGCCCTCACGCAAGCCCTAAAACTGAAATGGCAATGGGCCGGCCACGTATCACGATACAAAGACGGTAGGTGGACAGCTAAAACTACAGAATGGAAAGGGCCAGAAGGGAAAAGAAGAGTAGGCAGACCGAAGAAAAGATGGGCGGATGACTTAAGAGATACAGTAGGAAATGATTGGCAGAATATTGTAAGTGATAGGGTCAAATGGAAGAAACTGGAGGAGGCCTTCATCCGAGGAGGGGCCCATATTCCAAAGAACAACATACTAACTTAGATTATAAGATTTAAAAACTACTAACAAATTAGACATAAAATATACATGTATTATGTAATGTTGCGGGAAATGGGAAAATAAAAGGCTTTTTTATTTTATTTTATTTTATTTTATTTACATATGTTTGGCATAGTGAGCCGTGCGTGTAAATAGCCGCTGGAGCAGATCTGTATCTGGGTTATGTGTCAGCGGCGTGTTGGTCGTGTCAGCGGGTTGTAGGTGTGGTCCAATGGTCAGTCAAAGATGCTGAGACTGAACAGTCGTCAATAAAAATTGTCCCGAAATAAAAAATTTGACATCAGCTTTATGTCATATGAAAGAAAAGAAGAGAGCTAAAATTTATCTTACAGAAAATGTTATCTGGAGATTAAAAAAATCGGCCTTTAAACATTATAATTACGTTATGCTAATCTTTAGCAGCTTAAAGTTATAGGTATTTGAAGTTTTTTATTCGTCAAGGATATTTCAAATATGTCCTATAATTCAACAATGTTTTATTTAAAATATTGGGTCTGTTCCTTTGCCATGGTTTGCTGTATCTCTTCGGTATCTAATTTTCCCTGTCTACTCGCCGAATCCATTCTGCTATCAAGTTCTCATCTCTTGGAAATCTGAAAATATCGATATAATATATTCACAGCATCGTCAAACTAATAAAGCTACTAAATGTAAAAGTCACCCTGACACAAAATTAACTATTCGTGTATTGACTTTTTAATTTGGTAGTACTGGAGGTTCGTATAGGGGTCCAATAGCGGTCCATTCAAATTTGACGTCTAAAACCTTTTGGCAACACGAAGGAAAACGAAATAATACCTATAAGGACATCTCTTTCTAACTCGTTATGAATACCATAAGTAGAAAAAGTCCAAATATACGTCTTTTGCTCTCTCTCTTATAGTCCGGTTTCTATTAAAGTACTTATTCTGTGTAGAAACCGGACTATAAGAAACAGCAAAAGACAAAATATATTTGACCTTTTTCTATTTATGGCATTCTTATAGGTATTCTTTCGTTTTCCTTCGTGTTGTTACAAGGATCTGGCAACGCTAGTGTTGTTGCTGAGTCGACAATAATATCGATATCGATTCAATTTCGCAGTTGTAATTTTGTTCTAAAGCCCGACCGGGAAAATAAAGAACATCGCCATATTGCGGAAAACTATTGGAACTAATTTCTTCAACTGGCAACAGTAACTTGTAACTTTTATCCTTGTGACAACATGAAGGAAAACGAAAGTATTACCTATTAGCTATGTCTACACCAGTGCGCTTTCACGTTCATCTCGCGTTTTCCTCTGACGCCTGTCTTTACAACCATAGCGCATGCAATAACGCATGCACTCAAACTGGTTTGACAGCGGCGCATGCCCGTAGCGCAGGTTGATCCGTTACCGTTGGGTTGACGTTCAACATTTTGTGCCTTTTAGCAAAACGATCAAGATTCTCCTTTTTTCGTTTTTTCCTTGCACTTAACACTAAATATGCCGCACTGATAGCTACTTGTTCCACGTCCATCTTGACGGCTAATCGAGGCTCGTGTGTTTGCTGCATGCGTCAAGCGCACAGGTGTAGACAATAAGCTGCATGCGTCTTAAGGCAATCGATATTGCATGCGCTTGACGCTTGGCGAATTGAAAGTTGAAAGCGCAGTATTGATATGTCTACACCTGTGCGCTTTCATGTTCAACTTGTGCGCTTTCCTCTGACGCAGGCCTCTGCAACCACAGCGCATGCAATAACGCATGCGCTCAAACTGGTTTGATATCAGCGCATACCCGTAGCGCACGCTGGTCCGCAACCGTTGGGTCGACGTGCAACATTTTGCAAATAAAATGGCGGAAGATAAAGTCAAAACATTGGATTTTATTGAAGATTCAGTGTCACCCTCGTATTGCATTCGCTTGACGCTAGACGAATTGAAATCTTGAAAGCGCAAGTTGAACATGAAAACGCACAGGTGTGGACATAGCTTATGATCCATCATCTTCATCATCTTGCAATTTCCTCTGACGCGTACCTCTGCAACCATAGCGCACGCAATAACGCATGCGCTCAAACTGGTATGACAGCAGCGCTGCCCGTAGCGCACTCTGATCCGTCATCGCTGGGTTGAACGTGCAACATTTTGTGCCTTTTAGCAAATAAAATGGCGGAAGATAAAGTTAAAACATTGGATTTTATTGAAGATTATCGAACATATCAAGTTTTGCGGGACCACAACCCCAAAGATTGCACAAATAAAATAAAACGAAACGACGCGTTGATTTCTCTGAGCCAAAAACATAATTATGTTGTAAAAACCGTCCAGATTCTCCTTTTTTCGTTTTTTCCTTGCACTTAACACCACATATGCTGCACTGATAGCTACTAGTTCCGCATCCATCTTGACGGCTAACCGAGGCGCGTGTGTACGCTGCATGCAACAAGCGCACAGGTGTTGACGATAAGCTGCATGCGTCTTATGGCAATCAATATTGAATTCGCTTGACGCAAAACGAATTGAAAGTTGAAGACGCAAGGTGAACATAAAAGCGCACTGGTGTGGACATAGCTATTAGGACATCTCTTACTAACTCGTTATGAATGCCTCAAATAGAAAAAGGTCAAATATACTACTCTGTCAAGAAAGTACCGGGAAAAGATCAATAATACACAAACTGTTTGTTAATCATCCAAATTTATTTTATCACCTTCAAAGTATGCTCCTTCAGAAACGATACACTTACGCCAACGAATAATCCAATAATCAAAACATTTTTTAAACGCTGTTTCCGGAATTGAATTCAGTTCTCGGCGCGAATTCTCCTTTATGTCTTCTACCGATTGAAAACGGGTGCCACGAAGTGGTAATTTGAGTTTAGGAAAAAGAAAGAAGTCGGCAGGAGCCATATCTGGTGAATATGGTGGTTGCTCGATGGTATTTGTTGAGTGTTTGGTCAAAAATTCTTTCAAAAAATTAAGACAAACTCTTTGTTCAATGTTTTTGTCCATTATGAAATTCGCAATACACACTAGATATGATATAACTAAAAACAGCACTGTATTTAATATAAATAACAGATGCAACTCAAACTCCGCGCCAAAATAGAAAACAGTTGTGCCAATCTAACAACAACAAAAAAAACAAAAATTTGAATTTGGAACCATAAACAAATCATCCATTCCCGATACTTTGTTGACTGAAGGTATGTCGTTTGCTGTTTTTTATAGTCCGGTTTCTATGCTAGGTCTACCTATAGCCTGGCAAAAAAGTCGAGCGTGTAGGGAAACTATAATATTTTCAAATGGCAACCCGCGCAATTTAAAGTAAACCTTGGATCATGTTGCCAATTAAATTCCGAACAGCACTCTCATTTTTTTGCTTGACTTTTTTGCCAGGTTATATTATTATAATATCATATAATATCTCAAAGGTATACGCGGAATCCAAGTCTATTTTATACTCTGTTTATGCTATAATGTAATGTGACTTCATGTCGATTTACATGATAATCATTGAGTTGGGGTCCCATTACCAAAACGTATCGCGATGTCAAGAAGACGCATAAAGCTAGTGGTCCTTTCCCAATTACCGAATTTAGAAGTTTCAATACGTATGTTCCTTCTCATTATTACAATTAGGCCGGCCTTACACACTCTGAATTAAGAATCTGAATTCATAATTTGAATTCATATTATTAATTCAGAAAGCACGGAATTGCATACAATGTAACTATTATCCACACACAATGTGATTTTTTCAGATTATGAACTTCTCAGATCAAAATCAAAATACATAGCTGCAGTAAAAATATATTGAACTGCTGTCAACGTACCTGTCCCACTATTCTTAAAGTTGAAAGCACCAAATATCGGGGAGTTCTGGTGGATCGGGGACTCTCTTGGTATCAACATCTCGAATATGTCATTCTGAGACTGCGGAAGCTTAAATGGATTTTTAAAACACTGGGACATGTGGTGCCAGGAGCTGTCCTGGGCCCGCAAGGCCGCAGTAGAGACTTTTTAAAAGAGATTTATATAACGTTGGTGCAGTCCATATTAACTTACTGCTTGCCTATTTGGGGCGGCGCAGCTAGGACTCGCTTCATAGACATAGAAAGAGCTCAGCGAAGTCTTCTTAAAATTATGTATTTTAAGAAGATGTGTTTCTCTACTGACGAGTTGTATAAAACGTGCAAGTTGCTCACAGTAAGGAAATTATATATATTAACCACTGTTCTCACTTTCAACCACCACCACACCACACCACTTTCAACTGCAACCTTTTAAAAAAAAGGAGGAGAGATATTGTTATGCATCTACCAAAAACCAACACCACTTTTGCCAGCAGACAATATAACAAACGCTCATCACATTTATATAACATTGTCAACAAAGAACTAGATATATACCCAAAGCTACAATATGACCTTAAAAGTAGAATAACAAGTTGGATGGAGGAGAAGAACTGCGATCAAGTAGAAGATCTGCTAGGAAATATAGCCCGACACAGACACACACACGGAGAGAGAGAGAGAGACAGACACATATACACATACACGCGCACTCACACATAAAAATTAGGAAAAATAGTTTTAAGAACTAAATATAAACTGTAGATATGGAAGAGCGGTGCCTCCTGGCACAGGTTATTTTGAAATAACCTACAAGGAGACGCCGGCCATCATAAGATTTGTACTGGTTTGTTAAGGATTTTTTTTTTCAGATTGATCTGACAGAACGCACCTCTTTCCATACATTATCTATGGACGAGCACACACACTCTGGATTCAGATTATGAATTCAAATTATGAATTCAGATTCTTAATTAATTCAGACTGTGTAAGGCCGGCCTAAGGGTCTTTAGTAAAGAGGTAGGTGATGGGACGTTGTGAAGAATGCTGCCAGTGAGTACCTACCTACGTAGGTAATGTACTGCCTGTACAGCGATAACCATGCTAAACTGCTTATAAATTAAAAGAAAAATGTTATAATTCTCATTTTAAATGATTGTCATAGATTTTCAATTATTTTCCTCTTGGTGTGAATTTCGCCATTGTAATAATAGTTCAGAATTTCGTTATCTAATTTGATAATTTACTTATAAGTGAACGTAAATATTGTGATTTAATTTATCTCAATTATGTTTTGCTTTAGATTAAGTAAAATTGGAGCTTAAGTGAAGGCTTCGTATTTAAAAAGGGCGGTCTTCTTTGCGGTCCTACTATTAGGGTTTTGACCAGAGTAATTAATGTCTTCGAAAGATTACTTATTTGCTACAATATATTATAAGAACTGTAGAAAAAAAGTTATTTATTATTTTTCCGATTCAATATTGAAGTGTATAAAAAAACCGGCTTGAAAATAGTGTGTCATAAACACTTTTCATAGACTACAGACAGAGTAGTAGAGGTTGTTCCGTCAAACTCCCTACTTATCCTTTCTATCGCGATCCAGCTAAGATGGGTGAGTGGTATCTTGGTTTTTCTCTGTAAATCCACGAAAATCTCATGCAGTTCAATTTTATTTTATCCTTGAAGTGCTTTCTGATTGTCTACTATTATTGTTTTTGCAGTCGGATTTAATATTTTTGAGAAGTTATTATGATTTCTAGTAGATGATTAACATTGGTTTGATTAGTGTGGCCGCCGTTAATGCTCTATATTGAAGATTGTTTTTTATTTGGTCTACAGGTATCAGTCGTGATCATTGGCATAAACGAAGGGCTACTGGCGGTAAACGGGCGCCCATTCGTAAGAAGAGGAAATACGAGTTGGGTCGCCCGGCAGCCAATACAAAGGTAATGGTTATTTCCTTTATTTAACTGCAACCTGCCTCATAAGCGTTCTGTAATCTTGTTTTGTTGTAGCCAGTCTTGGTTACACACGCCCGTATTATTGTGACAAAAGCCTCAAAACATGTTATTTGTGAAATGATCATTAGGTTGACAGCAGTGCACAAAGTTTTAGTAGAGCGAATTAATTGTGATTTTTTATTGTTTATTGGGTTCGCTTGTTTTACTGTTTATTTGAAGTACTTAGTGTTATGACCATTGGTCGGAATAGGTAGAGCTATTTTACCTAAACTTGATGCATGTTGGTGTTCAATAATGTGTTCCTATCTCATTCACGCATGAATGAACACGAGTCAAGTTTAGGTTAATTAGCTCCACCTAATCCGACCACTGGTTATGACACGCTCTCGTGTTGCAGCTTGGCTCCCAGCGCATCCATGTGGTGCGCTCGCGCGGTGGCAACTCTAAGTACCGTGCCCTGCGTCTGGACACTGGTAACTTCTCATGGGGCTCAGAATGTGAGTTTTATTTTTATTTTACTCTGTCAATAATGCTTCTGCAATTTTTTTTGTATTTTGCATCTACTACAAAAACGAACTACAGCGAAATACATAAAAGAAATCAAACTACCTAGCTAGGTAGGTCATTGTGGGTGATCCGTGATTTCCGTGATAGCTCATATAAACACTTATTACTAGAGAGCAGATGTTTAGGAGTTCACATAATCTTGTGAAAAGTTTAGTAAACATGGAGTTTGCTTCTTTAAATTATTTATATTATTATTATGATTATCAAACTGGAGTGCCATAAATCATTATGATGCTGATCTAATTACATGGTTTTTACCCAGAAATAACCTTAGGGTTACATACTTTTCTGCACTTCTTATTTGCAACTGATCTGTCATAGATATGTTAAAGCTCAAATTTAGGGCGCCTCCATACAAAAATACGTGATTATTTCGGCGTTTTTTGCTCGACCCTTGTATGATGGTTTGCATTCCGGTAGTGGGTAGTCAACATGGAAAAAATGTTCAATGGTTGGAATGTCCAGGGGTCAAAATCTCCAGATGGACTGGCTGTCTATGTGGCAAAAAGTATGAACGTCACAATGCCCCAGTGTCAAAATGTACAGTCAAGGTCATAAATATGTATACACTTTAGTACCTTGTCTATTTAATGTCATGTTTAAACTGCCATATATTAATGTCACAGCGATTAAAGTGACAAGGCACTAAAGTGTATACATATTTATGACCTTGACTGTACATATCATCATGGTCACAATGGTTTAGTGACAAATGGTACACATCTCAAAATGCAAGTACAACAAAAGGTGTGATAGACAAAATGCTCGATTGCTATACATGCTTCAGTTTAAATTAATAACTGTCAAAAAGTTCAATGTCCTTGTTGTGTTATGGAAAATTATTATGCTACATTATTACAAATTATTTTATTTCAACTTATAAGGTACCGTAAGTTACGAACAGGCACTATAGACTTTGAGGGGACTGTAAGTTATCCTACGTCATCAAGTACACGAACCCCCTTACTAATAAACGTTGAGTAACGGCTGAGTAGTTATACAATGCTTTGTCCTTATCTGTCATTGTGACATTTGAATTCGACAGATCAGGACAAAGCATTGTATAACTACTCAGCCGTTACTCAACGTTTATTAGTAAGGGGGTAAATGTGCCACTTTGTAGCGAGAGGAGTGGCCTATTAGACCCATAAAACTTTGGTCTGCCAATGCGCAGCCTGGCAGTTTCGGTACAATCGAAGAGAAAAATTGGTATTTTTTCGACGTAATCTACGTCATAGAGTACACGAATGAAACGTTTTCGTAGCAATAGAAGTTACTTATAAAAGTAAAAAAAAACGGGTCTGCCTTACATCCTCTTGGCAGTTTCGCTAATCGGACCGCATTATGATCACCTAAAAGTACGACGAAACTACGTCATCGAGTACACGAATGGGATTACCGGGACATTGTAGTCTAGACCACCCTATTGACAATACACCAAGTCTGCCAGCGGTCACCCTGGCAGATTTCGGGTCCGATCGAATTTATGTTTCGTAAAGGCCATAGTCTGGTTTCCATAGTAAGTCATGAAATGGGCTAGGGTTTTTTTTGTGAGTACTTCTTGTAGTGAAGAATATTTTAGCCGAGTATGAACATCCTACTTGTGATAGTTTTTGACTTGTGATTTATTCAAGTTTTTTTTTTAAATGTTTGGATTTTCAGGATGTAGTCAAGCGATTTGCTTCAAACTTTGAAATGATGTTCTTTAGATAGATTTGCATCGCCACCAAAAAAACTAATACTGGTTATCATATAAAAAAAGAAAAAAAGACCTAATTTAAAAAAATAACATTTTTATGTGGTTGTGAAGTAGTGACACCTCTAGATTTTTTTCTCAAAATAGACCATACATTGGCCTACTACTTGCCTAAATATCAAAATTTTCCAGGCGGTACTTCCAACCAAAAATGCTCTTGACAACTTATTGTCATCGTGATGCAAGATGTTTATTGCATTATTTATCTGCCATTTATAATTTTAAATAGCATAATTCGATAATATTTAACTGCAATGAATCTGTTTCATATAATACTAATAAAAAGTTCGTTTATTTCATGAAAATAAATATATATCACATAAAGTCAATAAATAACGCCGATAAATAATGCAATAAACATCTTGCATCACGATGATATTAAGTTGTCATTATCATTTTGCTCTTAAATACAACAAACTGATAAGAAAACTCAAACATAATCGAAGAGTTTGTATACTACATTGAAAAACACCGATTGAATACAGAACTTGGCCACACATTTTGCTGATTTTTGGTAGGAAGTACCGCCTGGAAAATTTAGATATTTAGGCAAGTAGTAGGCCAATGTATGGTATATTTTGAGAAAAAAATCTAGAGGTGTCACTACTTCACAACCACATAAAAATGTTTTTTTTTTAATTAGGTCTTTTTCTTTTTTTATATGATAACCAGTATTAGTTTTTTTGGTGGCGATGCAAATCTATCTAAAGAACATCATTTCAAAATTTGAAGCAAATCGCTTGAATACATCCTGAAAATCCAAACATTTTAAAAAAAACTTGAAAAAATCATAACTCAAAAACTATCACAAGTAGGATGTTCATACTCGGCTAAAATATTCTTCACTACAAGAGGTACTCACAAAAAAAACCCGAGCCCATTTCATGTAAGGGCCGACTTACTATGGAAACCCGACTATGGCCTTTACGAAACATAAATTTGATCGGACCCGAAATCTGCCAGGCTGACCGCTGGCAGACTTGGTGTATTGTCAAAAGGGTGGTCTAGACTACAATGTCCCGGTAATCCCATTCGTGTACTCGATGACGTAGTTTCGTCGTACTTTTAGGTGATCATAATGCGGTCCGATTAGCGAAACTGCCAAGAGGATGTAAGGCAGACCCGTTTTATTTTTATTTTTATAAGTAACTTCTATTGCTACGAAAACGTTTCATTCGTGTACTCTATGACGTAGATTACGTCGAAAAAATACCAACTTTTCTCTTCGATTGTACCGAACCTGCCAGGCTGCGCATTGGCAGACCAAAGTTTTATGGGTCTAATAGGCCACTCCTCTCGCTACAAAGTGGCATATTTCGTGTACTTGATGACGTATGATAACTTACGGTCCCCTCAAAGTCTACTACTTCTAATAGGCACTTACTTAAACTAAAAAAATAGTTAAATTTGTGTAACTAGTATGGGTCATACACAGTCACAGAAGCAAAAGTTGTCTCTCCTGTTCCAGAAAGTTAAGGACTTTGAAACCAAATTTTTCGGGTTAGGATATATCCACGTGATGGGAGTCTGGTGTAGTTTTGGCCTGTAAGGCGCAGAGAATAAGAAAAACCTGGACATAATTCTATAACTGTAATTTTCTTTTTCTATGATATAAAGTATTGTTTGTTATAGTTAAAATAAAAAGAATTAACATTTTAAGTCTCTGCGTCAATGTAAAAAAAAACAAAAAACTAAATTTTAAACACATTTTGATTTCATAAGTACAGCATAATAGTTAACTTTGTAAAAGTACCTCTATTATGTTATGACACCTGCATTCCAGTTAAAGAAATCAAAATTAAACTAATTAATCAATCGGGACTATCATTAATAAAGAAGATTCAGTAAGTTACACATTTTCTGGCTTATCTTACCAGAAATTATAGATAACTGTAATTCGACAATTTATTCTGAATAGTATATTGTGTGTTGATAAATTATTAAAAATTAAACAGATTCTCTTTGCGGATCTCCAAAGTCTAAAATATTGGTAATTTTTGAAAAACCAAAATACATAACTACTTCCAAAGTGTTTAATTTATGCCGTCAACATATTATTAGTACTGTAAGAAACAAATTAAACAAAAAATATCCACGGTTATTAATTAATTGATAAGTTTCCTTATTTACGTTTTAATATGAACGTTATTTATTGCAGAATAAGGTCTTCATTTCTTTGTGCCTCAACTCCCGACCGTGCTATCGCGAGTCGCAAGCGATTCTCGTCTAGTAGTCGGGCAATTCTTTGAGCGTTTCAACCGCCCTGATTCCCGTGCCCGCATTAATGTCTAAATTCCTGTAGCTTTGGATGCTATTTTCGGTTATCTTGTAGAGTGTCCTGACTTCTACAAAGTTTAACTGAAAATGCTTCCAAAGCTACAGGAATTTAGTAATTAATGCGGGCACGGGAATCAGGGCGGTTGAAACGCTCGAAGAATGGCCCAGTCGTCTCGTGCATTCATTTATTATACTCGTAGGCTTTTATAGTCAATGATTGTCAAACTTTTATAAACACGTGGGGTGCACCACGGTTCGGCTAGGGCGGCGGAGATGTTTTGACATATTGTGTTCATTAAATCGATAATAACTAAATTGTTCAGGATGAGATAAATGATTGTCGTGAAATCACGTTTACCTATTTATAAGCTCTCAGTTTTCTGTACAGAATGATTTAAATAAAAACATGTTAGGAGTCACGACGACGTGTCGTGAAACGGTGCCGCAGCGGTGCTCAATTTTTTGCCGCATGCGACGTCACAGGTAAAGGATGGTGTCATGCAAACTTTTTTAAACCAAGCAAAAAATTTTTTACAACATTAAATATTTTTTCAAATTTTTACTTTACGATACTTAGCTTTAAATATATCATTAGAGGAAATTGATGCTTATTAAATGTTTATACCTACCGGAAATCAGGTAATATAACTTTAACTAGAAAAGTTGATAATCTCCAAAAAACAATTACGATTAAATATTACAGTACAGTACGTTACGTTGTATAATACATATTGGTCACACGTCATACTCAATCGGTTATAGTGATTATGATTAAAAACTACATTTTAAACGATTTTTAATCTTAATCTACTTTTCCCATCACTAGTAAACTCATTAAACTATAGACAATATCAATATGGCGCTTTGTTAACATCGTTCACAAGTTCTATAGATGGCGACTTTAGTTCTAAATTTGAATTCAGGAAAAATAAAATAATAGTTATGATTATTATCAGTGCAAGTCATAAATATCCCGGAAACTAAGCATAATAAACTTATCTCCATGCATTTGCACGTGCGACGTTAAGATTTTGTACAAAAGGTTGGCGAGGTAAGACTCGAAACCGAAGATAAGGATTATCAGCGAATTTCACATTGTCTTTTGTAATTGCGGCAGCCGTTGTTCGCACCTTCTGTTTTTTTAACAATAGAGTGATAAATACATATTTAAAGTATTTTCCACTGCGATACCTAGAGTATTCTTTCGCTAAAGTACTAAAACTCCGTCATCATCATCATCATCATCAGCCTATATTAGTCCACTGCTGGACATATAATAATAAATACTGATTCCGAAAAAGCATTAACTTGAACGTAAAGTTGGTTGAAAACTTAAATTCAATGATTTTCTCATTAACTTGTTTAATTATGAAAGTCAATAATACAGAGGCATAAGGGATAGTGTCTGCCTGTCGCGTATAGCTCGACTTTATGTAAATACTTTTCATAAACCTGCTTTTGTCATAAAATCGCAAACTTTCGCTAAATTAATTATGCTATCGAAATGATTGTGATTGTTTGAGTGACCCAACAATTGAAAGTGGCCAAACAGTTTTTGCTATGTTTACTGTCTATACTGGGTGGACGCAGGAGTGGGTAATCCGAACAATAAACATTTTTTTACGTGAACGAACCCCTTTGGTTGCACTCAAACAAACATATTTAGAAGTTATCGCTTTTGGGCCCAAGGTTACGTTCAGACGATTATCGCCCTAAAGGTGGAACACCGCGAACGCAGGCGATAGTACATAATTGAAATGAAAAAACTCGTTATGACAGGGGGGAATAAAAGAAACGTTTAGATGGTTCTTTGTCTATGATATTTGAGGTTTGTTCCGTCAACTTCCGTCCAAAGAGTACATACCTAATAAAGACGTTTTAATTAATTTGGCAGACAAAATGTCAAAACATACTTCTAATGATAGAAATGAAAACGAATGATGTGGACGTTTTTAATTTTTTTATCTCTCGTGCTTCAAAAATACAGTTTCACTGTTTTTGCTCACTTTCGAGTGAAACTTTCGAGCGCTTGAAAGTCAAAAATCGCCCCCCGTCCGCCGTATCTCGCTCGCCGCTGGCTGGCGCCCCGCTCTCTCCCCGCCCCGCACCCGCCGCATGCATCCCGCTCTCTCCCCGCCCCGCACCCGCCGCATGCATCCCGCTCCACGACAAGTTCGCGCGTATTTTTAATTAAATTTTCAATTTCTTAAGCGTGACATTAACATGTTTAATTTTGATGAAAACATGATTATAGTACACAAAAACCTATTAATAAACAAAAATTTCACAGTTACGATTTTTAGCTACTGAGTAATTCATTATTATTAAAACTTTAAAAATAAATGTTTAATTTTTGTCTTAAATGTCTTATAAGACGCAATATAGTTTAAATAGATACAATCATCATAGTTACCATTTTTGCTTATCTAGATATTGAGATCAGATGAAAACTGTGAAAAAAAACGTACATGCAGATTTGGTTTCAGTTTAATTTTGCTATTAATTGATCGCATTCGAATGCACCTCAAAATTATAGTAACAAGGTATTTGGTTATCTATTTTGCTTTCAGCAAAAAGTTAGGTAGTTTACAATATCTCATGATTTTTATAATATACGGTTACGACCGCGGATTTTTTAATTAATATAGCTATTTAGTATTTGATACTTAACATTAATATCCGTTAAAATAATAAAAACAACGGGTTTTTGAATTATGTCCAGGTTAAGCTAATTTGATGCGACTATGTATCGAAATTATACACGTTAATAACTCCCACGTCGTTAACCAGGGATTGTTACCGGTATTCTAACTACCGGTTTTAAATAAGGTTTAACCGGTTATAATTAATTTCAATATTTATATCGCTAAAGATCTGATTAGCGGTATAATCAATACCGGTATTAACCTTTTGAACGCCACAGTCGGCTCTGGCCGACAACGGAAAGTCGTGCCACTGACGCCACGACGCACAGTGGGGTATTTGACCAGAAAAGTCGATTAAAAGTCCGAAATCGCAAAGTATCAAATGTCACATAAGCGCGGCTACCTGAGTTAAGACAAAGGGTGGGGGAACAATAGACTATAATCCTTTTTTTTAATCGCCACCCGTCTTTGTATAATCAGTCGTCTTTTAAGCACATTGCTGATCGCACGCACTATTACGCAGTTAACGTATAAACAAGTTTTGAAAACACAAGTGTTTTTACAATTGAGTTAAGTGAGTTGTGGGAAACAAAAGTAATGGATTTTGTAGAAAAAGGTATGTAGATTTTTAAATATATTTTAGTTTTTTAATTAATGTGAATTTCTTAAATTTCTACTTAATTCAGCCAAGTACATAATTAAGGCAGTCACTTTTTTTGATCACTTTATATTTCTAAGTCCTGTTGTTATATTTCCCGGCTTGTCGGGGGTATGATTTCTTTACTAACTATTAGCTCAATATATAGCCTTATGGTATTAAAAAAAAGTAGCTGCCAGTAACTGCCTGTTCGGCACTTATTGGAATTTAGCCGTAAAGTGATTATGCAAAGCAAACTTTATTTTGCGGTCACTTTATTTAATAATGGTTTTTCTTTGTTATAGATTCTTCTGGAGTAAAGATCATGACGCGAAAGCAGTTGTATCTAATGGCACAAGAGTGCCAAGAAAGAGATTTTGGAATAAAGTTGGATATTGTGGAACAAAATATAGTTCATGAACCTACTTTCCCAATCGACCAAAAAACAGTCTTTATACAAAAAATTTAACGTCTTAAGTCTCAAATGAAGTTGAATTGGTAGAATGCTAACAGAGCAGAGGCAGTGTTTTTAAAAAAATCCACGACTGGTTACAAGGAGCCTAAATTTAAATTTGGAAATTGGGTTGTCAATTTTACATGCTAGGATCAGG
Organism: Tortrix viridana; assembly: GCA_963241965.1. NCBI lineage: Eukaryota > Metazoa > Arthropoda > Insecta > Lepidoptera > Tortricidae > Tortrix > Tortrix viridana. The sequence continues at coordinate 37,800,794 of OY725171.1, read as the reverse complement.
TTTTTTGAATCTTTATTGCACATTTCCTATAAAATTACTCTAAAAAAGTGGCAAATAAGAACACAAGCCGAGAAAAATAATATCAAAGAGAAAAAAGCAGAAATTCAAGATTTTTTTTAAAATGAGTTAGGAATAGTTAGGATTAATTGTGGACGTACAGTCACAACACGGGATTGTTGAGCCACTATAGAACCCTCTCACAGAAAGTCGACGGTAAATTTTGACTTAATTTCTTTTGCGTGATTTGACGCTGTCATTGTGACAGGGTTCTATGGTGGCTCAACAATCCCGTGGTGTGACTGTAGTAAAGGCAAATTTTGGGAACAGCAATGATGGCAACACAATTATACTACTGCTAATAGTAGATGGTCTGTATAGCCGGCTATACAGCCCCGGTACAGAAACGTTAAACAGTGTTGAGTATTCAAATTGTTTTTAGTACAGCTTTTATACAGTTTGAAATGCTACTTGGGAAGCAGAAGGTTATTCAGCAATGCAGAAACGTCAGCAAACATGACTGGAATCGATAAAAATTTAATTGATTGGTTTGCAACTATTCTCGAAGTAATATCAAGTGGACACAAAATTGACAACAGATACGGCAAAGTTCTAAGTCCAGTTATATTCATGGTATCCTATGACAACCAATCCTACCAATTGGAAGTCTGTCAGAAGAAGCAGCCGAGGCACGGAACAAGCATTTCCGGCAGTATAGGGAACGATATAGCAGAAAATTTTGTAGAGTTTTGAACAGACTTTTACTAACATCTGATCCGTATTTAAGCTGCATTAGACCAAAGGTTCCAAAAAAATTAAAACCTTTCAAAGTTGAAAGTAGGGAAATGTTTATACCATATGAAGAGGTGGCTGACAGTAAAAATGCCGTCGAGTCCGATGAAGAAGGATGGAGTGCATCTTCAGACTAATTAATAAGATTTATAAAATTCAGTAGCTCATTTTATGTCACAATATATGGTAATTAACAGCTTAAATATATATTTTTTTTACATATTTTGACTTTTATTTTATAATTACACAACAAATATTTTTTTTCGTTGTTGTCAGTTCAGCTAAAATGAAAATAAAACTAAAAAAAGCAATAAATAATTTTGATCGGACTTTTCCGATCAAATACCCCAGTGTGCGACGGCTACAGCCGCGACACAAAGTTTAAAGTATATTAGTGGTTTAGCCAATCAACAACAATACCTCTATACAATACTTTACCATAAACTATTACCGGTAATATCCTTCAGTGTCAATGTCAATACTCGTTTATTTGTTTTTGTAAATATTTCGTTTTAAAATGTAAGCATATTTCAAGATGGGTATTTTGGGCACTTTGTAATAAATTAAAAAGAAACTTGAATTACTTGAAATATTTACTTCCAAAAGTGCAAAATGCTTAATCTAATATTTGCTTACTACCTATTTTAATAGAGAGTAAAATTGAATTCCAATTTGTGGATTTAAACCGATTGCTTGATTTTTTTTCCTTTTTTTGCTCTCATATTTCGTTTAAAGACAAAATTAAAAAAAAAACAAGTCAGTACGTAACATCTACAAGTAGAATGAAGAAAACGAGAGGGACGGGGTACTATACGACCTTCGAATTTCGGACTTTGGAGTAGCCAAGCAGTTTTTCTGGTAACCCACCTCAACCAATCGTTGTTAATATCTAGATGCTAACATTTAAGGGATATTTTAATGCAAACCTACACGTTAACAGTATTTCGTTTACCTCATACTACTTTAATCCAAGAGGCTTTTTGCATTTTCCTGTATTCAAAAGCAGAAAAAGCCAATATATTTTACCCTAGTATGAGCTTTTCATTGATTTTAACAAAAGAAAGTGCACCTGGTCGCGAAATTTGGAATATGGGTGATTCCACGAGCGTTTCAACCGCCGTCAGTCCCTTGATCGCATTAAAGTCGAAATTTCTGTAGCTTTGGGTGCTATTTTCGGTTATTCTATAGAGTGCCCTGACTTCTACAAAATAACCGAAAATGGCATCCAAAGCTACAGAAATTTCGACTTTAATGTGATCAAGGGACTGACGGCGGTTGAAACGCTCGTGGAATCACCCGTATGTCAAAAAATTATAAATAATTAGTACTAAAATACTGTGCGAGGATATTAGGGTTTTCCTTGAAATTTCAAACTGGTATCTAAATTTTTCATTATACCTATGCTCCATACATTTTTTTCTAAAAAAAATCATTACATTTAGTTTTCATGCCAAATTGTCTCATAATGAATCATTAACATGATAATGACGGGTAGAATACTGTCAATTCGTAGATTTTAATTAAATATCGCGATAAATAAATACTCTTATTATTTTCTTCAACAATATATTGGTTTACCTTTCGTTTCCGCATAATTATTTTTATTCATAATATAATGTGATGCATAATTATCATTTTGCATAGTTGTCACGTACACAAAATAAATGCAGTAATTTCAATAAAATGCGTAACATTACATTAGGTATAAACAAAAATAATTATAAATTAGCAAAACATTTATTTAAGGTGGATAAATCATTTTTACTTCATCATCGTGTTTGTGTTTTTTTAAAGCATCAACTATTTTTAAAACGTCTATTAACAGTTGACCACATGCACGATGATACATTTATTTATTTATTTGTCCAGTACTAGCAGACACTTCAGCCAGTCATGCACAATGTTATTGAGTGACATTACACCTATTTGTTGTGCTTCAATAATATAATGTCTACTTGACTCGTTATCTATCAAGTGCAACGAATACCGGTATTGAATAGAAGTATTGAATATTGTTAATAGTGCATACCTACATAGTGAAAAAGACAAAAGCGGAATTACAACAATACCTCTAATTCGAATACAGGTATGATTTTTTACCGGTAATAGTTTAACCATTTATATACAGGTATTCAAATCAACCGGTTTTACAATCCCTGTCGTTAACTTTTAGGAACAGAAGGGACAATTTTGAACCTAACTCTGTGTATGACCCGTATTGCATTTCTTCTTTATCTTCCAATCTAATTATTATAGTTATTGTCACTTTGCTTCAACTTTACAATACACTTCAAAAATTAATAATAGTAATATCTCTGTTTTGCAATGGATGTAACATTTTTTTATATTTTCTATCAAATAAAATGTCGCATTTCCTTTTCTTTACATTTTGAAAAAGCACATCTTTTGCTTTTGATTCTTGGTAAAAAATGGCTTCCTTTCTTAATAAATGAATAAATTGGAATAAGCTTGGCTTGGCCCGCATTCTTTTATATAACCGACTATGCCACCCCTCCATCACGTTAGTGCAGTGTCTCTCACCTGCACAGCTGATTTCTGCCAGAAGTGATGTTGACAACCATTGTTTCGAAAAATACTCTTCGAATTTATCTATTGCAGAGGGTCTGATGTAATATTAGATCAGCCGGTAACAATGGCAAATATGACGCTAATTCTGCTAATTTGCGGCCATCTTTAGTCTCTTTTAGTTAAAGACCCTCGGTTTTTCTCCATATAGCCCTGTTAGAATGAAAAAAACTCATTTTTCAGGTAATTGAAGAGACTTAAATATGTGTTTGTGGTTTTATCAGAAAGCAATGCATATAACATTGGTATGACATTGGTTTGCTCTTCTGTGCTATTTACATCCATATGTATACTGAATAGAATAGCTGCTTAAATTGTGGAGGAGTTGCTTTGAACGTTCCATCACCAAAGAACATTTTGTCATCCCTTTTATTTTTTGTCGCGTATTTGGTGCCGAATAATAAATTTTTATCATCATTCCCATCCTCCCGTAATAAGAATTGTTGTCTTTTTATGCATTTCCATTGAGTGGACCCACTTGGATTATGCTCGCTCAAAGTATATCTATATACAGCAAGTAACAGTGAATCACTACCTTTTTGAGTTTTACTGAATATTATTTTCTCGCTTTCTTCTTGCATTGTAATTTAATAATTCCGAGACAGATTACGAAGTGATATTAAATATTGTTTTGTTTTACCATATCAGTCATATGCAAGTTACTTTTTAATCTAAAGAGGCCAATATCAATTGACAGAGATAGGTATAATGCTTTGAAAAGAGTAGGTACCTACGTAACGTAACTTAGTCATAGTATGGTTTAAGAGCGAATGTCGTTATACAGTAGTATTTCTGAATATCCGGCAATATTTTTTTACGTATCGGGATAAATATTAAATAGCCCATATAACTTTGCAGTTTGCATGCATCGATCTCTGAGCTGTTACATAGGACGACACAGTAGGTATTGGAAATAATAAGACTAACTTATTTTTAACCGACTTCAAAAAAAGGAGAGGGTTCTCAATTCGATTGTATTTTTTTTTATGTTTGTTACCTCAGAACTCCGTCATTTATGGTCCGATTTGGACAACACTTTTATTTTCGAAAGAGTATAGTACTACCCGATTGGTCCTATTTTCATCAAAAACCAGTTCTGCCCGCTCTGCCACCCTAATGTTATGCCACTGGTTCAGGCTATAGGCAATATACTGTACGGATTTTCATACAGGTTTAACCAATAAAAAGAGGATTTTTAAGGCTATAATAAATTATGATAATTATAGTGCAACCCGTGCGAAGCCAGGACGGGTCGCTAGTTTATCATAAAAAATGCTAATATTAAGCATTTTTTATGATTTGCATTTGCATTTGCGGCTTTCAATTTGTATATATGTAGTTTTAATTATAAAAGTATTAGGTATTTAGTTACGAGTACTCTGACTAGGTGTAACTTATATTTTTCTTTTGTATTAAATTTTTATTAAAAATCATCTCCTTTGCTTTGCGAAATTGGGTAAAAGTATGTATGTATAAATGAATAGGGTGTATGCATGTCATGTAGCTGCAACGAATTAGCTAGCTCACGTTGTGTTAAGTACTTAAGCATTCTTATCGACAGTGCAATGAGTTGGAAGGAACAGGTTTCGGTAACAGTATCCCGCATTAGAAAATTAATATTCGTCTTTAAAACAGGGCCGTTACCGACCTGCATACTTTGAAGATAGTTTATCTCTTGCGCAATCCATCTTCTATTGTATCGCGGCGTGGAGTGGCTGTGCGAAAACTTGCTTTCGGTTGGAGAGAGCTCAACCAGCTGTTCTTAACCTTTTCAACGCCATGTCAAATACACTCACACGCCAATGACAGCTGAAAACCAGAGCTCATTTCAACCTTACGTCATAGACACTCGGGTCTATTTTTCGCTGTCAACCGTAACGGACATATCCGTCGTTGGCGTTGAACCAGTGGTGCGGATATATCCGTCAATGGCGTTGAAAAGGTTAAAGTAATGACATTTAAGCCAATAAGATTTCTGGCAAGAATTGTATGCAATTAGTAAGGTTTTGACTATTAATGCGCATAATTCTGCACAACTTCCATATAATCCCAATTGTAATCCATTGATTTAGTATATACTAGATACACAATCCCGCACAAAAATGTTGTTATAAACTGTCCCAAATGACATTGACAACTGTATTCAGATACATGCTAACATCGCTATTTTTACCTTAAGCATTCATGCAAAAAAAAAACTCAATACTAGCTGTCAAGTGTCAAATTTGCAAACGAACGTTTCAAAATATTTAAAACTTTTTAGTCAAATCGCCATTGTCATAATATTTACGATAAAAGTGAACATCGGACGAATGGAGTCGCATTTCTCATTTTTATATTGTATTAATTTTAACGAAATGATAAATTATAAAAAAAAAACACATGAACCCTGAAAACATTTACATTACACTCTTTACTCCAAACAAAACAAGATCTTATCCTAACTAGCTAAACGTAAAGTAAAACCTAATTTCTTTGAAATAAGTTTAATTTATTAAATAATTGGCTTTTAGACCTACATTTACTTAAGATACTTTCTTTTTTTTGTAATGTAATGTAAACGGACGGTTAAATATCGACCGGTAATAGATTTAATTAACAGAATTCTATGACTATTATTGTGGTCTTCTTCCGTAGTTCAAAATATCTAATTGCATAAAAGATTTTAGAACATTCGATATTATTATAGTATGGTTTCTGTGTTTCTCCCGTTCGTATGTTATTTCTAATGAATGCTTCTGTTTTTTTGCACACAGCAAATCATCTTGAGATTAAACTTGATTTTGATGTTAAACCGTGTGTCGGCTGTAGCCGCCGTGGCGTCAGTGGCACGACTTTTCGTTGACGGCCAGAGCCGACTGGGGCGTTCAAAAGGTTAATAAAAAACTTTACAAGAAAATTGATGGAGTTTTATAATTGCTTTGCAAGTCTATATTAGTCTAAACCTAAAATACATTGGTTATAATACCAGAATTATGAATAAATCCACTTTCTGTGAGACTGATTTAATGCAGTAATTGTCACTGCTTACTACGCCAACGACGGCTCCAGCCGGCACATAGTGTTGTGACCGCCCGCTGCGTTTTGTTTGGAAAAGTGTAAGAATAACTATTACAGTCATTTATCCATGATAAATTATTAAACTACATAATCCAAATTTATCATAAATTACGTAAATATTATATAACAATGGTATCCCATTTACTCTGCACGCAGTAATGGTACAATAATAGTTCACCATTTAGTTAATAATAACAATCGACAAACTGGTTTTGCACACCTCAAGTAAACAAGTGCTTATCAGTGTCCTATGCGCCCCCGTCGGCTGTGGACGCTAATCTGTGACGTCAGAGGCGCGACATCATCTTGAACCGTTTTGATCACAATGCCTACGCCGCAAAACGACTTTGGAGTATTACGCCTAAAACGCTATATGACTAAGAAGCAAAATAACTAACGTTTAAAACGGCTATAAAGCAAAATGCCTCAAATTAAAACGACTTATCATTACTGTGCCTCTACTGTAAAAGAACTTTGTAGTAAAATTTCTAAACATTAGAATGACTATGAACTCAATAAGACTAAAATGCAAAACATCTCAATTGTAAAATGCCTGGATATCAAGATGCCTAGGGATGCAAAATAGCTCAAATGCAAAACCACTCAAAAAAAAGGAAACCTCTGTTTCTCGACACCGGTGCCGTAATTATCTCGTGTATTATTTTATTTCAAATTAAATTCACAAAATAAAATAATTGTAACTCCGCTTATATACAATACAAATACTCAAAAGAATAAATAGCTATATAGTAATACATATAAACTATTAGGTACTTATTCTGTGCTAATGTATAATAATGGAAAATTTGCCTTTTGACCTTAATTTTATTTTTCATAAACGTGAGTGGTGTAATGTTCTACTGCACTCATCTAGTTTTTAGGGTTCCGTACCCGAAGGGTGCCAAACGGGACCCTATTACTAAGCCTTGCTGTATCTCATTAACCATTATCAATATGACAACAAATAATAAAAATTAAATTAAATTAAAAATTAAAGGGGTCCCTAAATATAAATGATGGGATGATTGGGATGTAATGAATTTAGACAATTACCTATCTATTGTTATAGCGCCTATCTTGTTTCTTTTACGAAAGTACCTACATAGTATTAAATCTTGTAAGTACATAGTATGAAATCTTGTACCGATGGTACGGAACCCTTCGTGTGCGAGTCAGACTCGCACTTGGCCGGTTTTATTTCAGTTCCTTTTTGTGTTTATTGAATTCAATGTCGGTTTTTTTCTCTATTTTTTTTCAAACAAAGCCGCCTTAGTTTTCACGTTTTGCCATTTTGCTTCGACCAATAATTTTTCGAGAAAAGGTAAAAATGTTGTATTTGGTGGTATGCGAGCATTTATCCTTCGGTGCCATTCTTCCAACCCGTTATTTGTGAGGTTCGTTTCTGAAGCACAACTTAGAACTTTTGGCACTAATTTCAGCTACTGTCTTTCAAAATATGCCGTGAAATTTTTCATAGCATCACTATATTAGACCATAACAAAGACTGCCCACGCCCACCTTTTTGATTTTTAATAAAAACCAGCTGTTTAGGTTCCTCAGCCATTTCATTACTAAATTCTTCCTGAGTAGTGTAGTTTCTATGTCACTTTTACTTACAGATAGGAGAGTTTGCGTACCTATGATATTATATGTATGGTCAAACTCAAATGTTACTGAACATTTTAGCCCGTTGGAGTATACATAGGTGAACAACACATCGTTACTAACGGCTTCCTTTCATACTGAGAGGATATTAAATATTATTATGATGATTGATTATGGCATACCTACTTTTATTTAAGTTGCAGTTCTATAAATGAAACTATATTTTAAATAGCTCTTATTTTTAGACTATTGTAGGTTGCAACTTTGGTAAACTGCCTAATAGGTATAATATTAATTTGAGGCAATTTGCTTTATAGTCGTTTTTTATTGCGAGTCATTTTGCTTCTTAGTCCTATGGCGTGTTATGTATAATCCTTCAAAGTAATTTTCTTTTATGAGACATTATGCTACATAGACAAAAAGAAATGTAGGCGTATTGCGACATTGGTAAACCGCTGTAGAGGTATTGATTTGAGGCATTTTGCTTTATAGCCGTTTTAAATGTTAGTTATTTTGCTTCTTAGTCATATAGCGTTTTAGACGTAATCCTTCAAAGTCGTTTTGCGGCGTAGGCATTGTGATCAAAACGGATCTTGAATAGTGTTGTACAGTGTCGACGAAATGTGAGAGGAGTCTTATCGTACGAAGGAGTTGCTGCGAATTTAACTAGGTGTTGATAACGCCGACGATGAAATTCCAGAATTTGTATCGGAACAAGTTGAAATAGATTATTTAGAGGGAAGTCTTTAAATTTTAACTAAATATATATATTATTATATAATGTAATATTATTAACTAAGCATATGAAAATTCATTTTATTTAAAATCAATAGGTTATCGAAAATAGACCAGCCAATGCTATATTATTAATAATTCTAGTACCTTTACGAAATAATTTCTAGGGCCGTAAAACTTCTTTGTCTCGCTCACACTTACGGGGCTTATGGAGCAGCATAACGAAGTACTAATAATAATACTATTCTTTGTACAAAATCTGCCTCAAAATTCGCTAACAAAGGTCGGTCAGGTAAAACCGCGGTTTAAAGTAATAATTATTAACAGTTGAGCTCACAATCAGGGTACTTTTAATTGTTGCCGCTATTGCTCCCGCGGTTTTTCCCGTTTATTGATACGGGCAATTCTTAAGACGTTCAGACGAGCAACATTTTTACGGAAATGTGTGGCAAAACTCGTCGTTCATCATAAATCATTACACTTAAAAAACGCAATTTTATTTGGACTTTAATATTATTAAGATTCTCACTCAAAGATATCGATATGAAAGTTAATGCCTTACACAGTTTCTCAACTCTAGTATTATTACAATTTCCATTGCCTGTGACGCCCGTGTCGGCCAGAGCCGTCAATGCGTGACTTCATCACCTCGTAAAAAGCAAGTAGTGTTGTGACTCTGTTACTAAATTAAAATGCATGTCGTGCGAACATTTTGGTGTTTTCATACTTTATTGTGGGTTTATAATGTTAATAAAATATGAAAATGTAATAACATTTATAGTGAAATATTTGTTAAGTTTTCCGATACTCAAATACACATACATTAGAGTCAATTACGGTATCGATATTTCGTTTTGGAATCACTACGTTTTTCGAGATCGACTTGTACGTTTTTGTTGTGGCGTCCGGTAGGCAGCGTTTTGTTTCACAGCTTGGCGTTCAAAAGGTTAACTCTTTCGGCGCGAGCGCCTCCTAGCGCGCTGCAATGCTCACACGCGCGGGCCTCACTGCGCGGTGCAACCCGCCCGCGCGCACATACATTTTGTTTCGTACTAAAAACCATGATGCACCCTGTGCATCATCGCGCGCCGTAGTACCGCACACTTTTTGCCGCCTCGAACAACAAAGGAATGGATGGCGTCATGCGCTGTTTAGAATAACCAAACACAAAGTGTTTATTTTCGGGTAAAAGAAAAAAATTACTTTTATATATTTTTTTTTTTTACTGTAATGAAAAATTATGACTGTTATTTATGAATATGTGTTGGATTAGGTCCTTTTGTCAGTGTTGCAGGTGCAGATATATATAGGCCCATGCATTGTTTTATTATAACCAAAATGTGGGAGCGAAAGCGGCGATGATAAAAGAACCCTTTCTGCGACCTATATTTACTGATAACGATTTTCAACCGGAAACGGGATTTTACCTGCAATGAAACACCTGTGCGACTCACCTTGTTTAAGTTTACTCCGGTTTAAATCATTACGTACTAATTTAATTATTTTTTGTTTTGATACCGGCATCGGCTTGCAACCGTTTATTGACAGCAATTGGAACTTTTGAACTTATTTAAACTTAGCATTCTCCAAATGAATGTATAAAAAATAATTCCGCTCACTGATTGGTTTAATATTTATTGATCGGGCTCTATGCAAATTCTACAATTTACTTCAAAAATTGGGCTCTGAGAAATTACATAATGCATGATTAAAAGTTTAATTTAATAGGAAAACCTGATTTTGTCGTAAAATCGCAAACTGTTGCTGAATTAATTATGCTATCGAAATGGTTTTGTTATTGTTTAAGCAGCCAAACAATTGAAAAAGTTCATTATCGTTATTCTCTTTTTTTAATTCAAATATTATTAAATAAGTAAATCTATATTGTTCTTAAAAATATAATAATAAATTAGGTAACTGTCTATAACTAAACTTGATCGATGGTTTTGTCATCAGTATATCAATTATTAAGTATAAAAATAAATAAAATAACACTTCGATAGCCTTTTCCGTTGTGAGAGAAGATTGAAGTGTAAATACGATCTGTTCCTAACTTAGTTTTTGCTATGTTTACTATCTATACTGGGTGGACGCTGGAGCAGGTAATTCGAACAATAAACATTTTTTTACCTGAACGAACCCTTTTGGCTTCGGGAAGTCGGCTTGTCTGGTAGAGTGGGAGAAGGTACACTCCACCACCACGTGCATAAAATAGCGCAAAATACGACCAGTTAAGAGAATTACACAAACAAATAAGTTTTAACGAGCTGATAATAATATATTAGTATCGTCGCCTCTCCATTGCTTATTGTTAGAAGCATTAATTATCCTTAGATACGGCCCGTAACTTTCACTGATCAGATATATTTTTAACTCATACAAATAATCCTACCAGAATGAACAGGATCTTCTCCATTGTTCTCAAGAACAAAGGAAACCGCAACGTTGTGGTCAGGGACCGAAGATTTAATTTCACTTCATAAAATAAAAACTAATATAACGTTATAAACATTTCTTGGTTTCTCTGATTATTGTATAGTGTTATCCACGAAGACGAGAACCGCGCGTGTTAAAGAAAAATCAACCTTGAGGCAGTTGCAATAACGTCTAATATCGTACAACGCGGATACTATTTGTTACATTTTAAACTCGCTTAAAAATAAATGCAGTACGCTCCGGCGCAATGAAGCACCGTGGTTATCATGGCATTTTAAAATGAAAATATGAATATAAAGTTTGTTTATTTATATGAAAAATAACTTTGAGGCCTACGCTTTCGGTTTGTCAAATAAAGAAGACAACGTTTAACCAAATACAGATAAATAATGATAGTCAAATTTCAAAGTAATATTTTTCTGTTTATAACCGGGAATAAACAAAATATACTTATGACATTATATTATTTACTTACCTATTAATCTAAATCAACGAAAAACTACTTAATTTTTGGGCAAAATAGTACATTTTCATGAACATTTGTGATGAAGCACATGTGCATCATGCGCGCTCAAGGACCCGCAATCCCATGAAGCACATGTGCATCATGCGCGCGCGAGAGGGTGCAATCCCATGAAGCACATGTGCATCATGCGCGCCGAAAGAGTTAAAGGAAACCAATATTAACAGATTAACACTCGTCAATGAAGTCATGAATTGGAATACGTATAAATTTAAAAAAATTGGAAAAGTAAAAAGCGTTCGCGAAAACCAACTTTCCGCACGATATACAGCTACGAAAAGTACCACTTTTTGAGCAACTGTGTTAAAAAACACATTTTGCGCTCCTCCGAAAATGTTGTATGTCTGAGTAATAAAGCAATTAACAAAACCATCAAAACTACATTATTTTTAATTTGCTTTAATGAATTTTTTGTTCACAGGTTCCACGCGTAAGACACGCATCATAGATGTGGTGTATAACGCTTCAAACAATGAGTTGGTGCGCACCAAGACGCTGGTGAAAAACGCTATTGTTGTTGTTGATGCAACTCCCTTCCGCCAGTGGTTCGAATCACATTACTTGTTGCCACTGGGTAGAAAGAAGGGTGCCAAATTGGTAAGTACATTAAATAGTATCAAATAGCCTAGCTACATTTGCCCTCGGGATAATTTTGTCCATCTGAGAAAACCCATTAAAAAAATAACTTAAAATCTGCATCAGATACTCTCTCTCTCTCCCCTTATTTAAGAGCCAAGCTCTTGTCGGTGGAGTAATCGCCAACCGCTCCGGTTTTCTGTAGCATTTTTGGGTTTTTCACTTTTATTTCGAGAATGGTGCGTTGTAGAGAAAAAAAATACAATTAACATTTCCAACAACTTCCTTATAATGATTTACCTATATATTTGAGAAAGAAATTCTCGGAAAAGTTAAGTTGCAGATAATTTCGTCGTCTTTAAGAATATATATATATATATATATATATATATAATTACCAATTTATCACCAACCGGTCAACAGTTACGCCAGTTTTAAGACTTCGTAAAAATTCGCCGTTTCCGAAAAAGCTGTTTTTCCTATTCCTGACCCACAACTATTGTGTGTTTACAGCTATGTATCGGCTAATAATATGTGTTTCCACACTTAAAAGCAGGTTATTAAATGCAGAAGACGAAAATCATGTTACTTGAAAAATGACAATTTAATTGTACTAATGTAAATACGAGTACATAAGTGTAAACTAAACTAAACTACTTGCAGTCTACTAAGTACCAATTTCACCATACTATGTTAAATGTTAATAGACTGTTATTGACAGCTGTTTACACTCTAACGGCCGCACTCAGAGACGTCAATTAACTTTTAAGTTTGATTAAAGTGGCTGCTGTCACTTACTTTGCTATAGCAATAGAATAAGATGCAGCAACTTTAATGAAACTTAAAAATTAATTGACGTCTCTGAGTGCGGCAGTTATCGTCTAATTTATTATTGGTTTATACCTGCCCCCTTATTGCCTAACGCGTTTGACGCTCGGAATCAGAATCAAGTGTCATGATTTTGTATGGGCTATTACAGTTGATTCGGATACCAATTGTCAAAATTTCGTTAGGCAATAACCCCTCTGGTCTGTGTGTTTTTCATGTAAGAGTCGATATGTATGTATTAGATTTCATGGAATTCTTTAATTGTAATGTTTATTAGAGAAATTTTATCCTTATCATTGGCTACTTTGGTGGCTTTTTACGGTTCTGTACCAAAATGGTACTGTCTGTCTGTCTTGCTTATAACTTGCTTGCCCGCATCTGTTTTTACTAAAAAAATAATAATTATAAATAATTAACCCATTCATGGCCAGTGACTCAGCCTATGAGTCATGTACGAACGGTTCCGCCAGGCCAGTGACTCAGCCTATGAGTCATGAATAAATCCTTATTTAAAAATAAAGGAAAAGTAATATGACGTAATAGTATTAGGATAATTTAAGCTAACAACCTTATTTACTGGACAGACGCCATTTTAACAAAAAAAAATTGAAATAAGATATGTTAGAAAACAAAATTATGAACCGATTACTTTTTATCAAAACAGGGTCTATAATATTCAAATTTGGTTACTAGCCGTCAGTAAAATAGCTCTTTGATGAAATTTGGGATAAATACGCGTCGCAAGCAAACAGATAGATCCACGTTCTAAAGATATCAAAAATATATATATGTCGGGAGTTATTGGCATGACTCATGGTGTGGGTCACCGTGGCCTGGCGTAGCTTGTAAAAACTATGCATGTTTTCCTAGCAAGCCAAAATAAACTTTGTTCGCTTGACTTAAAGCTTATTTTACTAAAATATTGTACCATTTTACAACCGATTCCTCTTTGGATAGGGGTATGCAGCATTTGCAAAAACCAAGCCGTATAATAAATAAATTATTTTGTGGTTAAGGCGGCGAAGCATTTTTCCCGTCGTACTTTTATGTTACGAAATATTTGTTGAATTTGTGACGATTGTATTGTAGAGTAATGATACAAGCAGTTTTTTTTATTAAATTTCAATATGAAGTTTTCGTATAGCAAGTATGGCGGTTGAAACGATCAGCGCCTTGTATGTATGTAGGTATTATAATATTAATGAGACAAACATTAGCAAGTATATTTAAAACATCTTTTTTAAGTAAAACAGCTCTTTTTAATGTACAAGCCTTGAGGCTGTCAAATCGGGGTGCGTGGCCGTGTCGGTTGGAGTAGGCGGGTTCGGAGTCCAATTCACGGCCCAGTTGGTCGGGTTGGGCGAGTTCATGTTCCGGTGGTCCATGGCCGGGTCGCGGAGTGCACTCGCTGAACAACACAGGAGATGTAGGTGTAACGCCGCCAGCGAATGAATCGTGACAGGATTGTATTTCGCGTATTATTCAAAAGAAACTAATGGTGGTGATGGAATGAATCAGTTATTAGAATGTTTGTGCAAGATACCACGCGCAAGATGATGCCGGATAAATTGGAAAGTACCAGTTTATTTTACCTCCTCTATTGTTACCAATGAGCTTTACCTGAGCGGCTAACACATCTTGTATTTTCTCGCTTGTCACTCAGTCAGAAGTCATTATTATTGTTAATTATAGGTAGGTACAAGGTTTTGTTAAGTTGATTTATGAAAAGCTATAATTTGCCATTTCGGCGTACAATATTCATGTCTTAAAAAACTAAAACTTAATGTGTCTAATATTAATATTCATGTCTTAAAAAACTAAAACTTAATTTGTCTAATATTATCAAAATCATTATTCAAAAACTCATTTACATCATAGAATTCACTATGAAAAATTGACACACGGGAGTGCTACTCTTCGCTTCAAAATTATTTCCTCTATCTAATACGCAAATAAAATGAGGATGTCCGTTTTTCGGGTCAAAAAACATACTGTGCGGCGTTATGCTTCTCCTGTGCTGTTTAGTGAGTGTGTTTTGCGGCCTGGCTGTGGATTGCCGGCCGGAGTGCGAGCTCGCTTTAGCCTGGCCGGCTGCGCTGTGAATTGGACTCCGAACATGCTTTACCCGAAGAACCTGGTTACGAAATTTGGAACCCTGAACCCGCCCCTCCAGCCACTTTGCTCCCATGCCTATAATCCCATGGGACCGCGGTATAATTTTATATCCTTTTGGTTCCTATGTTCATGAGATTGAAGTTTACTAAGGTTTTTCCAACATGCATGTAGCAACTTCAATCCTATCAGGATCTTAAGGGATTAGGGGATTAGGGGTTTTTTCCAGCCGGAAGATCCTAACAGGGTCTCAAGGTTTAGTTAGTTACTTTTACTTTTCCAGTATTTCAAAGAAAAAAAAACCTGTATGTACAATTAATAATGACTAGAATGCTGCATTACATGTAATTAAAAAATATCTTCTGTACACTTTTCAGTTGAAGTGACCTTGCTTCTATAAGACTTTGCATAAAATTATCATCTACTTATTGATCAGCATTAATTATTCGTATCAATAGTTGTAGTTACGTAGGTACGATAGTAGTAGTAGGTACTTTGTTTGCATTTTGATCAAAAAATATGCTGCAGCAAACTTGTATAATTATTTACGAGGACAACCTCGTAAATAATTAATAATGTTCAAATTAAAAAATTAATAAATGTACAGATTTGCTGTCTCAAAACTTTGAATACCATACGTATTTTGAGAATACAATATTTAATTACCAAAATAGTTGTGTAACTGTGTGAAATTGCATTATTACTTATGTCAACAACTTTGAAATCTTCAGTTTCGATACTTTTCAAATATGGTCAATCCTCTCTCTTATAATGTCAACTTATCAACAAATATCCAATAAAGCCTACGCCAATGTCCGATATATAAGACCGCTTATGACATCAGATATATGAAATAAGAAATAATAGTAATGTAGCAATGTCAACCGATAGATTTTTATGAGTGGTAAAACACATGGAACCAAACCATTGATAAAGGGACGAAACCACTAATAAAGAAATTGGTAAACATAATTTAGTTATTTTAATACTGTATTTTATTGAATGATACAGTGGTAAAAAAGGTATTATTACTTAATATTTATTACAAGAAAAATCCAGGCCATAATCATTAAAAAAAAAACGCCACTTCATAATGTCAAAAATTTTGACAGGCGTTTCGGCAGCTATTCCATTCCATTCAGACAACTTATTAAGAACGGTTTTTCAATATTAAAAAATAAACGTGTTATAATGATGAAGAGGTAAGTAATAAATTATGAAATATGTATATTTTTCGTATTCTTACATTAACAGTAGGTTTTTATGTTGATTACGATGTTTAAAGGAAACTAATATTAACACTCATCAATAAGTTGTCATGAATTGGAACAAGTATAAATTTAAAAAAATTGGAAAAGTAAAAAGCACTCCTTCGCGAAAACCAACTTTCCGCACGATATACAGCTACGAAAAGTACCACTTTTTGAGCAACTGTGTTAAAAAGGTTAATTACACGCAATGCAGCGGCTATACCCAGTTGTCCGCACCGTTTTGTCCACACTGCAGACGACTGGTTTTTTTTTCCCAGTTGTCCACACCCTAGAAATTGGGTGTGGACAACTGGGAGTAAAAATTCCTTCGAGGGTGCGGAAAACTGGGAATAGCCCCAATGCAGCAGTTTCTAGTCGATAGTTACATCTGTGGTTGAACAAGGAATGTTATAAAACTTCTGTATAATCATAGTCCTGAGAGAACTACACATGCTAGTATCAAGTTTCTACGTAGGTTAATTTACGGACAAAAACTATTATATAACGGGAAAAAGAGTGAGCTAATAATTTTTAAGGCTAGAAACAAATGCCCCATAATGGTACCCCCCGTCAAACTAAACGGCATCGCCCTCGCGAGAGTCGAGTGATGCCGACACGGAGAGATAGCGCAGAGCATTATGTGTAAGGGCGAACATGCTGGCCCGCCGGTTTGCTCGGTGTTCAAGTGCAGTCAAGATCACGCTGTTTAAAGCATACTGCTTATCTTTTTACACTAGTAGCCTGGTCCTAGCCTAGCCTAGGTCCGCTATACCCAAAAATCATTTAATGCGTTAAGGGTACAATATAACAACGCCTTCAGGATGCTGATGGGGTTGCCCAAGTTTTGCAGCGCATCCGCCATATTCGCGGAGTCACGCACCGACGGTTTTGCGGCGATCTTGCGCAAGAAGGCGGCGTTCTCTGTTGAGTAGGACGAGGGACAGCCCGAACAGCGTCCTGAAGATGATTGCTGATCATGTGTGTTGTCCTATATTGAATCATATAATTGTGTCTAAAATCAAATTTTGTTTTTAAGTACTAACATTATTTCTAAGACTATACTAACAATAATGAGATCAAATGTTATCTTAATTACAATAAATGAATTGAATATATTCAAGTCTTATAGAAGCAAGGTCAGCAATATCCACTTCAACTGAAAAGTGTACAGAATATATTTTTTAATTACATGTAATGCAGCATTCTAGTCATTATTAGTTACATCTGTTGTTGAACAAGGAATGTTATAAAATTCTTGTATAACCTTAAGTCCTGTGGGAACTTTGATATTCCGTAAAATTTCAAATTAATTTTCGGCTGTTTTTGCGTATGTGTGGATGTCGCTGCTTTGGTCAAAAGGGATATTACTGTTTTTGCGTCAATAACATGGGATGATGCTGTTTTTGCTAATAAAATGTCTGTTTTGTATAGAACAATTTTGATTTTGCTATGATTTTATTATTCGACTAAAATAAATTGACGTAACAACACTACAAGACAGCATTCAAAGTTGCTAGAGTAAAAAAAATTGATCGTTGCTGGCTTTGCTTGTCTATATAACTCATTTAACTGTGTGTTTTGGGATACTGGTATTTACAGAAATTTGTTATTCCATTACATAATACAAAAATACTCCCAGGAGCTCGCTAAAACCAGTAAATAATGTTGAGGGATAACTGTAATTAACTTTAACTAATGCTAGTTCTAATTTATTCATATAGACCGAAGCTGAGGATGCCATCATCAACAAGAAGCGTAGCAAGAAGACCGCTAAGAAGTACATTTCGAGACAGCGTCTCTCCAAAGTTGAAGCTGCTCTTGAAGAACAATTCCATACTGGAAGATTACTAGGCAAGTTGTTTAGCGAAGTGTCATGCTCATTAGGAAAAAAATGAATCTAATATTGTACAGTCGAGGACAGAAAGATGTTTACACTTTTGGACCTTATTACAATGGAAGAAGGTGAAAAAGTGTAAACATCTTTCTGTCCTCGACTGACAAATATTAAAAAATAGCTACTTACATATATTGTTCGTAAAATATACTCGCCCGGCATATTTAGCAAAACATTAAAAAAGGGTTTTATGTGTAGTAAAGGATATAGAATGCAATATCATCTTTGGTTACATTGGGTGTTTTTCATTTTCTTATTTAGGCTCTTTCGGTATTCGTCACTGTCTTCTATGGGCAGTATGGGCACGTCTGGTGTTAGGCTCTTTCGTTTTTGTCTCATTCGCTATTCGTCGTGTCACCTTTGGTCTTATATTTGTTGTTCGTACTTTTCATGTTTGGTTTCCTTTGCAATTCATCTATTTATTTTGGGTACAATTGCTATTTATCCCATTTTGTATTCGTCTCATTCGCTAATAGGCTTGATTCTTTTTAGATTTGCTATTTATTCGTTTCCTTTATTTAATATTGGTATTTAATTAAGGATAAATTCTTTACAAATACATACATAAGAGTTTCGTTTTCATCATTTGACTAAGGCACCATAAAGTTATCTTCTAATAAGGATAATGTAAACGTGACATGAAAATAAAGTGGCAAGTAACGATTGAGACGAAAAATGTAGAAAACTAATAGTCGATTTAGCTAAAAACGAAAGATACTACTTAATTCTTAATGGGACCAAAAAAGACCTTTGCGTTTGTACTTCTCTGAAACTCTCTCATACGCTTTTGCGAAATCGAAATGCGAGTCTAGCCGACTTTACCAGAACCCAAATACTATTCTAAGTGCTCACGTGCTGTAGGGGAGAGCGGGGCTGGAAGTTCCGATTTTCAAATAACATTAAATTATATACTACTCAAAACAAAATAGGGCCCCTACTAAGTATTTTGATCGTTACGTTAAAATTATAGTAAACAGTAGTATATATTTATTAAAATAACAGTTAAACAAGATTTTTGTTTATATTTAGGCTAATAATCTTTTAATTAGTAGTCAATGGTTTCACTTATTTCAATTATGAAATTAGTCCATTGTCAACAAAACTAAACAGAAACTCGGCAAAAAGAACAAAAACTGACACTTGCTGTTTTTTTATTTGTTTAATAATAGGTATGTCCTCCTCTCTCGTTTGCACATTCCTGGAGCCTAGAATGCTCGAATCTGGTTAAAAATCGGGTCTATACGCTGGCTATAGTTAGGACACGAATATGGGAGTTATCCAGTATAGTCTGGAGTTGCCTGAGCTACAGTTAGTGCAAAAGTGAGTCAATAATTATCATCTTAGTAGAACGTGAATAGGTTGATGACAATCAAAGGTATTTTTAAATGCTTAATACAGAATAGTACTCCTTGAAATTTGCTACAAATCCGCCTATCAAATAATTTACCTGTCATTTACAGTTTTTCAGTCATTTTAACGCAAAAACTGTTGAATTTAACTTTTAAATTTTTTAATAATTTTAATTCTCTCTATGGCATCCCCAAATAAGGACCTGACAAAATTAAGGAAATCCAGCCTCTTTGAAATTACTAGGGAATTATTTAAATCAAAAGCCGTGGTCAGGGAATAGAGAATAAGGGGAACTGGCATGGTCGCCTATTACTTAGAAAACCAGTGTCGCCAAACTCACACAGCCATAGTTAAATTGATACGCGGCACACTATTGCAAAACCCTTTTGATTGGTAAAAAGTTACAATACTCATATGGTGTTACCGAGTACCATTTACAGAAAGGATCTCTACTCTAACTTAAGCAGTTTACGGCCTAAAATAGAGTGTAACAGAAATGTGACATATGTCTTTTTAGTTGTTGACGCTTGATTTCCAGAAAAAGCATCGTAGTCCAGCTACTCGGCATTAGATGGCGCTATATTCAGTTCTGGTTGAATTGAAATGTTTCGATACGCCCGATAACGTCCGAAACTAAAAAGTCGTACGTGGCTTTGAATTTCGTATTACGACAAGACCTTTTGGGATAAAGAATAGGGATGCGGGTACAACATAGGTAGTTGTCGATATTTTGTGATATTTATATTAATATTTGGTTTCTTTGTAATGTAGCGACAATGTAAACGGGTCATTCTATAATTGTTAAAAATATAAACAGTTAAAAGGTAGCAGGAGTCATGTATGCATACATATAATAAAATGATTGAGAAGGAGAAATCTGTACATTGCAGATATTTAAGAAAAAAAAAGCCGTGGTAGCCTAATGATTTGACCTGCCGACTCTTAAGCAGAGGGTCGTGGGTTTGAACCCGGGCTCGCAACTCTAAGTTTTTCGGAATTTATGTGCGAAATGTAATTTGTAAATTTACCATGAGCTTTTCGGTGAAGGAAAACATCGTGAGGAAACCTGCACACACCTGCAAAGCAATTTGACGGTGTGTGCGAAGTTCCAAATCCGCACTGGGCCCGCGTGGGAATTATAGCCCAAACCCTCGCATTATGAGTGCCTGTGCCCAGCAGTGGGACGTATATAGGCTGCATTAATAAGAAAAAAATGTTTGGGGGTGTTAAATCAATGACAGAACACATTTCAATCATTTTTAGAATTCCTGTTTGTCCGTGAATTTGTTCGCGAACTCCGAATGGATTAAAAAAATACCTTTAGATGATGGTGGTAATGAAACACAGGTTGCCAATTTAAAATATTTACTTATTTACAGAATATTTAACATGTTTATTATTTAATCAACATAAAAATGTAGTAAATTTAGTAATATCTTTTTACAATCACCGGATTTCTAAGCTTTTTTGTTATTTGGCTTTACTTCAATTAGCATAGGACAGTTAACGTACTAAGTTAACGTAGCACTGAATACATTTTGCCATGATTGTGTGCTGAGTCAGCGCCATCCAGTGAACCGGTTATTATTACGCCCAGAATTTCGTTTACATCGATCGATCGTTTCGTTTTTCGTTTTCGTTTCGTTGTTTCGTACACATAACAAACCTTCAACACAATAGTCAAAATACTCACGCTTAATACGATTTTCTGTGTTGGAACTGCATTATCGCGGATAAAGCGCTTCCCTTTTGGCGAAATCCAGAAATCGTTCTCTAAAAAATGCTCTGAGTAAATAGTGCTAGAAAACATTGGGAACCAATTTTCTCTTCCTGTGACATCCATCAATTTTTTTTTACATTTGGATCTTTTGGGAATCTAAAACAGTTGATAAGACTTTTTAAACATAAACTAAGCCACCACTGGATCTCCACTTTCATCTTTAGTGCAGAAAGGTTTTACAGGCTATGTAACCGTAAGTAGGTATTAATTACAATTTACATGGTCGTAAATTGTAATTAACACTTAAATTACTGTATCTATTACATTCTTCCACATCGCGGTTAACATGATAATTGATTAAACTTTTATCGAAATGAATGTCGATAAAACTTAGTACAGCACTCGAGTAGCGAGTATTGTTGACAGTTGGAGTAGCGGAGTAGGTAGCGAACAATCTAGATTGGTTGGCAGTTGGCATGATATATGATTATGAACTGTAACTTCTAAGGCATAGAGTAGATTATTACTCAATATTGGACGCGAATTATATCAATGAAGATTAACATTTGTATTATTTCAATAAATTGTAAAATAATACTTGCTGATGATAAGAAATGCCCGCATTAGACATCGTTTTTGTTCTGCTTGCATTTTTGCAGCTTGAGATAGCACAAACCGGCATTTTTACATTTATAATTATATTTTTCTCAATTACACAAACGTCATGTACACCGTGTCGGTTGGCATAAGACTGATAATAGTCTGTGGGCGAAGTTTGTGCAACTGCACAAACACTCGGCGACACGCGAACGCCCACTTGCGTCCTCCATTAGTTTTCTTCTCCGTGGCCGTGGTAGCCTAATGGTTTGACCTGTCGACTCTTTAGCAGAGGGTCGTGGGTTCGAATCCGGGCTCGCACCTCGTAAGTTTTTCAGAATTTATGTGCGAAATACAATTTGTAAATTTACCATGAGCTATATTCGGTGAAGGAAAACATCGTGAGGAAACCTGCACACACCTGCAAAGCAATTTGACGGTGTGTGTGAAGTTCCCAATCCACACTGGGCCCGCGTGGGAAACTATAGCCCAAACCCTCTCATTGTGAGTGGAGGCCTGTGCCCAGCAGTGGGACGTATATAGGCTGGATTATTATTATTATTTAAATCAGCCTTATTTTTGGAGGTAGTTATTGGCGACATTGTTCGGTGCATAGGTTCAGTTTTGCACCGAGGCAATTAGCCGAACAAACTGGTTGTTAGTTCACTATTGCAGCGGGCTAAAATTCTGCAATAACTACAAAACTACATCCCTGATTCAAGCAGTCGATACCTCATTTTAAAGAGGATGGAATTCCCTGTTTTAAATAGTTTCCTTATTTGGGATTGCCATAGAGAAAACTAAAATTATTAGAAAAATAAATAAAGTAAAATTTTACAGTTTTTGGTTCAAAATTACATAAACTATAAATGACAAGTAGATCATTTGTTAGACAGTTTTGTAGCGAATTTCAAGGAGTACTATACTCTATTAAGCATGTAAAAATACCTTTGATTGTCATCAATTTATTAACATTCTACTAAGGTGCTTATATTGACTCAGTTTTGCACCTAACTGTATGTGTGGGGAGGCAGTCATGCATTAACCAGAACTCGGGGCCCACTCTGTGCTAATGGAATCACATGAGGCCTGATGACTTCGTCGATGTACCGTTGTGCAGTTACTGTGCCCTGATCCTGATTTAAGAAAACGAGCTCAGTTTTGCCGTGCAAGCTTATTCGTCGATGTACCGTTGTGCAGTAACTATGCCCAGATCCTGATTTAAGAAAACGAGCTCAGTTTTGCCGTGTAAGCTTATTCGTGGATGTACCGTTGTGCAGTTACTGTGCCCTGATCCTGATTTAAGAAAACGCGCTCAGTTTTGCCGTGTAAAAGCTTGCACGGGATAAGCTATCCCAGGCCAAATCATTACAATAGGACCACCAAAGCGGTCAATTTCCTTGATGCAGGCATCAGAAAATCTCTCACCGCATCGTCTCCATACTCTAATCGTCAATATAAAACTTCACTTTACACTCGTCTGTGAAAAGCACCAACCCCATTGATTTATGCCCCAATCCAAATGTTGACGGCAGAAACTTAAACGATTTCCACATTGAACCTTAGAGATAGACGAATTCGTAATAGTAGTGTTTTGAACCATTGCTGGTCTTCATGCAGTCGATTACGTATCGTTTGGTCACTTAAGAACAGGGGCCGGACAACCCTTTCATCGGGAAAAGCCTTTCAAAGGGCTTCCCTTTGAAATAGCTAGCCCAGTAGATTTGCTCACCCATTCCAATTGGCACCCAATACGATTGCGGTTGACTTTCCCTTATCAAATGAGGACCCAACGATAAGGGTAGCCCTTTGAAATTGGTAACTGGTAACTGATTCACCTTGATATCCCTATGAAAGGGTTGCCCTAACGATTTAAGCGCTTATTATAAAGCTTTCCCTTTTGTACGAGCCAATCACAAACATGTGTGCCATAGAAAATCGAACCGTATTTGATCTTTTGCCGCTCCGCGCGGTAACTTTAAACGATACGCCGTCGGTAATGTGTATACTAATAAGGGTTTTATAAGGGTAATGGGTTAGCGCTTAGTTGAATGGGCTGTTTACTTGGTTCGAACGGGACGCAAGGTAACGTGTGTTTTATGAAGTCTACAAAAGGTCTAAAATTGCGTATAAACTAGTAACCTTTTTTAAAGGGTTTAGTAAGGGTATTGGTTAGCGCTTAATAGAATGGGCTATCCTTTGGAAATAGCTTTAAAGCACATTTAAAGGGTTTTGACGGGCAGAGGGTTAGGTAAGTTAATCCTTACGAAAAACCCATACAAAACCCATTGAAAGGGATAGCGGGCCCGGTCCCTGCTTAAGAATCAGAATCAGAATGTCATTTATTTGCCTACTTTGTGAACTACATAAATGTCCCTATGGCCGGTAGGCCGTGTAGGGGTGAGTCAGCTAACTTATGTCCTACTGGATCTGTTTGCTGTGTTCTATTTATTCGCAATAACTTTATGCAAACAGATTACGGGTTTTTATGGATTGTAAATATTTATGTGCTTATTACAGACTATCTTGTTCTAAGGGGACGCGGGGCCGTTTTATCGATATGCCACCGCCTATGTCCATTTTTATTAGGGTCATACAATATTTCACCTATTCTGTAATTAATCCTGAGGGGGTTGAATTCGCCATGCGCCATGTAGGCGTCATCGGAGGTTTCAAGGTCTCTTATGTGTAGTTTTGCGATATTTTTCAGCATCTTGGTTGAGGTCCTCGGCACGTAGGTGCCAGGCTTCGATGTCAGCCATCTCCCAGATCGCTTCTGTAGGTGTTCGTCTTGGTAATTGTGCGGCACTTTTCAGTGCCATTCTATATTGGCGTTCGATTTTGCTAAGGTTCGTTGCGCTATACCTCGAGAGTAGTTGCACCACTCCGTAGTCCAGCAGCGGTAGGATGTAGGTCTGTATGATCGCCAGTTTCGTTTCCAGTTCCATCTTCGCGTAATACGAGGGCTGCTCCTATGTAACCGGAATCCGGGATTCCAACATTTTTAAACGCTATATCTGACCTCCATGATAAAATTGGAACTTTTTTAATACTGGTTGTTATATTTTTTTTTCTCATGTTCGCTAGTCTTTTGTTTTTGGCGGGTTTAAAATGTCATCTACCTGCAAGAATGGAACTCGCACGTGAACATTTTCGTGCTATGATTTATTACGATTTTCGGCGTGGTTTAACACAACAACAGTGCATAGATCAATTAACTTCAACTTTTGGTGATGAAGCTCCATCGAAAACCACTGTATATCACTGGTTTAGTGAGTTCAATCGTGGACGTAGTATGCTCACGGACGAAGTTAAGGATGGTCGCCCGAAATCGGTCGTTGCACCACAAAATATTGAAGCTGTGCTAAAACTTATAATGCATGACCGTCATGTTACGTATCGTGAGATTGAGGCGACTCTGGGCATATGTATGACGAGCATTAATAAGATATAACATGAACATTTAGCTGTAAAAAAAATTTGTTCGCGTTGGATCCCGCACAACTTAACTAAGGATCAAAAAGAGGCTCGCGTCGAATGGTGCATAAAAGGTTTGAAAAAATATAACCGTGGTAACTCAAAAGCTGTTTATAATATCTACACAGGTGACGAATCCTGGATCTATGCGTATGATCCCGAAACTAAACAACAATCAGCAGTGTGGGTGTTTCAAAATGAGCCGAACCCTACGAAAGTAACTCGTGCAAAAAGCACCTAGAAGCAAATGGTGGCCTGTTTTTTGGTGTTAATGGTTCTGTGGCTATAGTGCCACTAGAGAATCGTAAAACTGTTAATTCGGAGCGGTACACGACCATTTGTTTGCCGGAAGTATTTGAAGAAATACGTAAAAACAACCAGCGACGCAGAATCATTCTTCACCATGACAATGCCAGCTGTCATACATCACGCGAAACGACTCTATTTTTGGAAGGTCAAAATATAGAATTAACGGGTCATCCACCGTACAGCCCTGATTTGGCATCCAATGATTTTTATTTATTTCCAAATGTAAAGAATAAATTACGTGGTCAACGATTTTCGACCCGTGAAGATGCCGTCGACGCATTCAAACAGCACGTTTTGGAGATACCTCAAGTCAGAGTGGAAAAAGTGCTTTAAAAATTGGTTTCAACGTATGCAAAAGTGCGTCGATCATCACGGAGAATATTTCGAAAAACAATAAAACCATATTTAGTCATATACGTTTGTTTATTTTTTCTATTCCGGTTACATAAGTAGCAGCCCTCGTACCCTATTATACGGCCGAGAGCTCCTCTGACTTGTTTTAGTTTTTTTGACAACCTTCTCGGTGTGTTTGTCGTAAATGACGCCGAGGTATTTGATCTGTTTTTGGTAGTGCAGCGTTTGTTGTTTCAGTTTCATTGTTGGTCGGTATTTTTTCTTTTTTGAGAACATGATTCGGTTTTATCTATATTGCACTTGAGTCCCCATCTCGTGTAGTGATCAATGATGGCTTCCGCTGCCCATTCTGCGCGCCTGGTCGCATGTTCTGGGTTTGTGTCTCTATTAAGTATACAGAGGTCATTCGCGTACTGTGAAAGTTTGAGTCCTTTGATATGGTCGTGCATGTCCCAGATGTCATGGACGTACAGATTGAAGATTACCGGCCTCAAGATAGAGCCTTATGGCACGCCGTGAGGTATCGGTTTTTCGTCGGTTTCGGTAGTTCTAAATCTACCTTTCAGGTTTCTGTCTGCGAGATAGTTTTCAATTGTTTTAATGACGTTGTTGAGGACGTCTCTATCTCTGAAGTCATGCTGGAATGGTGGTTGCAGCCGGTACACCGTGGCAGTGAGCCTTGTCAGGATCAGTCTCTCACATAACTTGCCCATGGTGTTGAGCAGCGTGATCAGGCGGTATGATGATGCCTGTCGGTGATCTTTGCCGGTCTTGTGCAGAAATATGCACACGCCGGTTTTCCATCGGTTAGGGAAGTACCCTGTGGACAATACAAAGTTAGCGAGAGGCCCGAATGCCTCAGTGAAGACCTCTCCCCCAAGTTTGAGAGCGTCTGTCTTGATTCAGTCTGGACCTGGGGCCTTCTTGTTTTTGAATTTGCTTATACTTCAGGAAATTTACGGACGCTCTAGTATGGTGAAACGGAAATAATTTATAATAGCTGATTTTTCTTGTGTATCGGATATATTATAATTCTAGTAATTAGGTAAAAACATAATCCAACTAATTATGAGTCAAGAAGTTATTAAAAAAAAAAAATCGAAAATTTTGTTAAAAATAACTATATATATATATATATATATATATATATATATATATATATATATAGTTATTATATATATATATATATATATATATATATATATATATTTTTTCATTTTAGTTACTTAATATTTGATCTATAATATTCAAGACGAATCGCACAAAAAATAATTAAGGATGTCTCATTTATATTCGATTAGTTAAAATATTGTTTTCATTTTGCATCTTTCCTTATTTAAAAATCGTAATTGGCTATAGTTTTCTTCATTCCTTGTTGATTACATAAAATATCATATATACGTCCCACTGCTGGGCAGTATCATTCGCACTTTGTTTTTAGTCACATTCGTTATTGGTCTCTTTCTATCTTTGGCGTTATTGGCAACTCGTTTCGTTCTTCTTTGGGCACTTTCGCTACTCGTCCCGTTCGAGGTACGTCTTTTCGCTACGAGTAAGTATTCATATCTTTTTTGACCGAATCGGCTATTCATATTTAATAAACAATTAACAACAATTTATTTCACCATTAGAATGCTACATTATTCCTGCCTGAGTAACATAGACTATATTTATTACTAGACTGGCGACCCGCCCTTGCTTCGCTTCGGTTTATGAGTTTTATGAAACAGAATCTTCGCGGACGGAGTCGCGGGCAAAAGCTAGTGACTCATACAGTTATAAATCTAGACCTGAATGTACTCGTATGTTGACAGAGTATACCTACTTGGTGAATTTTCTTTTTAATGTTTACACATCCACACAAGACGAAAAAAGAATTGAACGAAAAACGAATGAGACGAACTTAGAATTTGACTGAAAACGAAAGTGACTAATTACGAATGTGACCAGCATCGAACGTATCGAAAAAATTGAGGCGAATATGTTAATCTGACAAAAATCGAAAGGGAAGAATGAAGAATGAGTCCAAGGAAGACCGTGACGAAAAACGAATAAGACTTATTAAGACTGAGACAAGTTACTGAGACTTGGACTTATGAAGATAGAGACAGATAGCGAACATGACGAATTAAGAATGAGTGACGAATACAGAATGAGACGAAATAAGAATTGAACGAAAAACGAATGAGACGAATAACTCTGATACCGGTTATAGAGAGTGCGTGTCTCGAGTTGTAGTCCAAGGCTGCAGTGTTTCACTTGCCAATTGATTTGTTTCAGTTTATTTTGAAGATCTATTTTATCATTGATTTCCGTCTGTAGCAGTTTCTGTCTTGTCGCTCTCTTGAGGGGTGCGTGAGTGTCGAGTGGCTGCGACTATGGCTTTTTCCATTGTCTCGATGTACTTCTCGCACTCCGCTTCGGTAGTAATGTCTTCGTTCAGGTTGCGGAATCCTTCCCACATCTGCTGATATGCGTCTCTCAGTTGTTCGTCCTCGTAGATTTTCTTTGTGTTACAAAATAGGTGTTCTTCTATGTTGTGTTCAATCCTCACGGTTATAGCAGCCAAGGTAGGTGGTCCGAGCCAACACTCTCCACCTGCTTGGCCTGCGCTTCGATCTGTTGGTGTGTTATTATAGCCAGGTCCAGGATGGTGTTGCCTTGTCTGGTGGGTCTAGATGGTGCATCTGCATGTTTCAGCGTGCAGATTCCGTCCTTTATTGCTTTCTTAATGATGTTACCGAGGCCGTCGTTTCTCCTGTGGCCTAGGGTGTGCATGCGTAAGTTCTTGTCGCCGATGATGATGGATGGTTCGTCAGCTAGGGTCTTCTCTAGCTCTTCTCTGGCGTAGTGTTGGTTTAGAATCTGGATGTAGATTCATTTTAAGTGCGTCACACACGGAGCTATAATATATATTATAGGTCGGTATATTACGATACGAAACTATACGAAAATATATCGTAAGATGCCTTGCTATAATATATATTAATATACCGAAATATATATTATAGCTCCGTGTGCAACGCGCTTTATCTTGATATATTGTCCGGTTGCGTGGTTTGTAAAAAGTTTGATTCCCACACCCTCTATCTTTTTGTTTTTGTCGGTCCAGCCCGGGGTGACTTCCGTTTCGGCCCATCTTAGTCCCCTCTGTCTGTACATGGCCGTGGCTAAGTGTCTTTCTAGTGTGTGGGTTAGTCTGTATTTCTCGGCTGGTGCTTTTATTTCTTTGAATTTGTTTCTTACTCCTTGGGCGTTTGGTCACTAACACGAGTCCCTGTTGTCAGCCGTAGGCGATTTTGTAACTTACGAGTTACGAGCCGTCACAGAGCGCTCTCTTCGGGCAATTAACCGGATGTTACGATCCTCTTGTGCCGTAGTCACACGCACTCTACCCGATCCAGGCCTTCTCGCAACACTGCCAGTCTCTGAAGAGATTCCACGCATTTTAATTATCGACTAATGCCCTTACTAATAAACGTTGAGTAACCGCTGAGTAGTTATACCATGCTTTGTCCTTATCTGTCGAATTCAATTGTCACAATGACAGATAAGGACAAAGCATGGTATAACTACTCAGCTGTTACTCAACGTTTATTAGTAAGGGCATAAGAAAACAGTGGATAGAAAATAAAATTTTGATATGGGTGACAAAGTTATTTATGTATGGAAGTACGTCCTAACTGTGAGTCAGATGAGCAATTAAGTGATAGATATTTTATAATTATAGGAACTTGTTTATCGGCGAACCCTGACTGGGGGTGCGATATATACTAACGCAAAGTAATTTTTATTATTATTATAGGCACTTGAATATCGGCGAACCCTGACTGGGGTGCGGTATATACTAACACAACCACAGAATAGATAATTGTACAAGTACAGAAGGCACACTCCTTTGATCTTTACAAAAGCCGCTTTTTTCTTAGCCTAAAACATTGTGATTTATGGCCCTCTGACGTCGTCAACCCCAGCGCAAGCCTAACGGAAGTTAAGGCTGTGTACGAACGGTGAAAATGAATTGTGTCACTCGCCGCGTCGCCGATAGTGAGGGCTGTCAACGACTAAAAATAAAATAATAATGTATTGCTTGTAATGTATTTATTTCTTGCATTAAATATAGAGAGCAATAAATGTATATTCTATACATTATATACATTATTTTATTATTTATCTCTAAAATAATAAATCTCACAATTTGGACGAATTGAATACACCAAGACCGCCAGGTCACATTTTATTGGCTTTGCTGCAACCCACAGTACCTAATGTAAAATCTTGTTGCTGTATTTTTAAACATTTTAATATGTATAATAAAATAAAATAATGCAATGAATGCGTTACGTTACCATGCAACGTAACGAATAGAAAAATAGGGATTGTACGGCGTGGTGGCGCGGGTATTGCGGTATATTTTTACGTAAAGTAAGCGTGTGCGCGGGAAGTAGCGTGCGCGTGCGATCCGATGCACAGCGTGGCAGCCACTGAATAGTACCCGTCAGACGGGTAACCGTCATGTACTTGTAGCGATGAACGTAAATCGCGGAGTGGGCCACGCCTCACACAACGTAATTTTTTTATATTGGCAACTTTTGCGAGTAAGTCGAAGCTTATTATGGTGAAATAAGATGCAGCAGTGCCATGTTTGGGCTTTTTGTTGTATGACGATCATTTTGTATGCCACAGCGTGTCCAGCGTACTTTTATTAGAAGAGGTCAGTAATGTATGTAAAATCACTAAGTACGGCTGAAATCGACCCAGGTATACGAGAAAAAATAAAATACCTAATGATGAAATTAAGAAATGAATCTGCATTCAGGCAGTCACCGTTTTGGGAACAGCCTAGCAGATGGATGATCTACTTGTCATAGTTACTCTGATTAATATTGCGACTAAACTAATAAATATATTTTAGTGTGATGATTTTAGGCTAAAATGCTTTCTTTTTTCTGTTTAGCCTGCGTTGCAAGTCGTCCCGGGCAGTGCGGGCGCGCCGATGGCTACGTGCTGGAAGGCAAGGAGTTGGAGTTCTATCTGAGAAAGATTAAATCCAAGAGAGCGAAGTGAGACGTGTAATGTAGAAATAAAATTGATATAAACATTAATTTGTGTTTGTCTGCAAAACGGCTAAGGTCCGATTTTTAGATCTCCAGAGGTATTTTACACGAAAGTTTTGCAACTCTTATTACAAGTGGAGGTTTCTTTCCAATGCATATAGCTGAAAAGAAATTGTGGCTTGTAATAAAAGTTAACAGGTTCCCTGTCCCCATACAAGAGGGCATTTCGTCATAGGTACTTACACTCCCTAGTACACGTGGCTACGTTTTGATATTCAATGACCAAATAGGCTCTGACATCTTTAGGAAAAATTAACCTTTTGAACGCCAAGCTGCGAAACAAAATGCTGCCTACCGGACGCCACAACAAAAACGTAGAAGTCGATCTCGAAAAACGTAGTGATTCCAAAACGAAATATCGATACCATAATTGACTCTACGTATGAATGTGTATTTGAGTATCGGAAAACTTTAACCTTTTGAACGCCCCAGTCGGCTCTGGCCGTCCATGGAAAGTCTTGGAACTGACGCCACGACGGCTACAGCCGACACACGGTTTAACATCAAAATCAAGTTTAATAAAAAACTTTACAAGAAAATTGATGGAGTTTTAGCAGATAGCAGAATTATGAATAAATTCACTTTCTGTGAGACTGTGATTTAATGCAGTAATTGTCAGTGCTTACTACGCCAACGACGGCTCCAGCCGGCACATAGTGTTGTGACCGCCCGCTGCGTTTTATGTTTGGAAAAGTGTAAGAATAACTATTACAGAGTCATTTATCCATGATAAATTATTAAACTACATAATCCAAATTTATCATAAATTACGTAAATATTATATAACAATGGTATCCCATATACTTTGCACGCAGAAATGGTACAATAATAGTTCACCATTTAGTTAATAATAACAATCGACAAACTGGTTTTGCACACCTCAAGTAAACAAGTGCTTATCAGTGTCCTATGCGCCCCCGTCGGCTGTGGACGCTAATCTGTGACGTCAGAGGCACAACGACAGTGACAACCTGTTGCTAACTAATAAATCTCAATACTGAGGTTTTATCACAGACTAGCTTTCCGCCCGCGACTTCGTCTG
Source organism: Tortrix viridana (assembly GCA_963241965.1). Lineage (NCBI taxonomy): Eukaryota > Metazoa > Arthropoda > Insecta > Lepidoptera > Tortricidae > Tortrix > Tortrix viridana. The sequence continues at coordinate 37,768,434 of OY725171.1, read as the reverse complement.
CGGAGAGTCAGTATTTTCGTTAAAAAGTAAGATAAAGTTTTCGTTACGTATCATGAAGGGATAGAAACGTACAAATTTTCAAACCCTTTTCGCCCTGCTAAGGGTAAATTTTCGAAAAACGCCATAACTCACATTTTATATCTTCAGTAGTCTAAAAACAATTTCCATATAACTAACTTTCATACCCTTAGGGGTAGCTTATCCGAAATCAGTGGTATTTTTAATTTGTTAACAGTATATACCAATTTCTGCGTTTCTAACTTCAAATTGACCGAACTACCATATATATTTCCAACCCCCATGTTTTTCCAAAATCGCCAAAAGTTTCAAGTAAAACAGTAGCATATATACCAATTTATCCGTCTCTAACTTCAAAATTGACCAATCTTCTATACAAATTACCACCCCCCATTTCATCCCCTTATGGGTAGTTTATCCAAAATCAGTGAAAGCTGTATTTTTAATTTGTTAAATAGCCTATAATACCAATGGTTACATTTCTAACTTCAGAAACGAGCAAAGTCCCATACAAATTTGAACCCCCTTAATAATTTTAACTCCTTAGGGGTAGTTTAACCAAAATCGCCAAAAGTTTTTCTTTTATTTGTTAACAAAAGCCAATATAGGTACTAATTGTCACGTTTCTTACTTCAAAATCGACCAATCTCCCATACAAACTTTATCCCCCATTTCTTCGCATAAAATCGCCGAAAGTTTTTTTTATTTGTTAACAGTAGATAGCCTATAAGAATACCAATTTCCACGTTTCTAACTTCAAAAATTACCAAATTCCCATACTAACTTAAGCCCCCCATTTCATCCGCTTAGGGGTAGTTTATCCAAATTCGCCGATTTTTTTTTGTTTTAACAGTAGCCTATATACCAATTCCCACATTTAGAACTTCAAAAATGACCCAACTCCCATACAAATTTTTAACCCCCATTTCAACCCCTTAGGGGTAGTACATCTTAAATCACTGAAAGCATTTTTTATTTATTGACAGTACCCTTAATAAACATTTTATACGTTTCTAACTTTAAAATTGACCAAATTCCCATACAAATTACCACCCTCATTACATCCCTTAGCCTTTAACAGTAGCCTATATACCAATTTTCACGTTTCTGACTTCAAAATTGCCCGAACTCTGATACAAATTTCCACCCCTAATTTCACCAAATTAGAGGTAGTTTTTGCAAAATAGCCAAAATTGTATATTCTTATTTGTTAACAGTAGCTTATATACCAATTTCCACGTTTCTAACTTCAAAATTGACCAAACTCACATACAGATTACCGCCCCCCATTTTATCCCCTTAGGGGTAGTTTATCCAAAATCACCGAAAGTAGTATTTTTTGTTTGTTATCTGTAGCCTATATACCAATTTCCACGTTTCTAACTTGAAAGACGACCAAACTCCCATACAAACTTTAACCCTCCATTTCTATCCCTTAGGGTAGTTTATCCAAAATCGCCGAAAGTAGTATTTTTTTATTTTTTTACGGTTGCATTATACCAATTACCACGTTTATAACGTGAAAAACCACCAATTTCCCATACTAACTTTAACCCCCCATATCCACCTCTTAGGGGTAGTTTATCCAAAATCGCCGAAAGTCGTTTTTTTTATTTGTTATCAGTAGCCTATATTCAAATTTCCATGTTTCTAACTTGAAAAACGACCAAACTCCCATACAAACTTTAACCCCCCATTTCCACCCCTTAGGGGTAGTTTATCCAAAATCGCTGAAAGTAATATTTTTTATTTGTAAATAATAGCCTATGTACCAATTTTCAGATCTTTGACTTCAAAAATGAATGACTTCCATACAAACTTCCACCCCCCATTTTTATCACTTGGGGGTTGAATTTCGAAAAATCCCTTCTTAAACGACGCCTACAATGCAAACCCACCCCCCCATCAAAATTTCAAAGTTCTATCTTTAGCGGTTTGGGCTGGGCGTTGATGAGTCAGTCAACCGGACATTGCCTTTTATATATCACAGATATATATATATATATATATATATATATATATATACAGGGTGTTAGGTAATGAGTGGATAAACCGTGATCTCCTGATAGGGGGCACTTAGGTCGTTCTAATAATGATAAATGAGGTTTAGTAAAAGTGCCACGGTTTTCGAGATAATTGGACTTTTTTAATTTTTTAGGAAATTGACACCCTTACTCGATTTTTTGGTCGTGGTTAGTGTACTAAGATGTTTTTTTTTTTTTTCTTTTTACCTTATTATTGTTTAATAGTTGTGTTATCCGATAAACATTACCATTTTGGCGTAACTACCGCGGTTTAATTAAAAAAAAATCGCAAACTTGAATTTTGCATCTTCGATCGAACATTTACCAAATTTTGAGCTCTTGCGGTGAAAAAAAAAATTACTATCACATGGTAGCCAATGAGCTAAAAAACATTCCCATTTAATAGAGATTTTAAAACAGTAAACATCTTTTTATTTCAATATTAGAATAAAAAACAACATCAGTTTTCCGCAATCGATTCGATCATTTCCTGTGATTATTTCATATTAAATTTGTGCTCCACAATTCCAAAGCGTACCTAATTATGACAAACTTTTCCTTGCGAAAATAAAAATACTGGCCACTAATTTTGTGAAACCTTTTATTGAAAAAAAGTAACGATTTGTGATCCGAGCGAAGCATTACAACCCTTTTGTTGCAATAATAACAATACTGGGCAGTACTTTTTTTAATGCCATTTATTCGAAATTTAGCCATCCAGACTACCGGATTTTTAATCGAGTACATAATGCGTTCACTGAAGGCAAAATTCTTGGTCAGGGTGTGGGTGGAACAAGTGGAGGAAGACCCACCCGAGGAGATGACGAGAATGTTTTGGACCTAGTTGAAGTAGATCCTTCTCTATCCGTGCGTGATATGGCAAATTACCTGGGTTTATCTGTATGAAAAGTGCATACTACATTTAAAGTACACCAATTACACCCATTTCACGTCCAACGTGTGGAAGTTTTATTGCCTAGAGATTATCCCTTAAGAGTAACTTTTTGTCGAGTGATGCTGCGTCGGATGCGTGAAGACCCAGACTTTTTTAACAAGATACTGTGGTCGGACGAATCATCTTGCCGTCAAGATGGCTACATGAATCTACACAATCTGCACAGTTGGCAGTTAGATAATCCTCACTTAATGAGATAGGATAGATCTCAGTACCAATTTAAGGTAAGTCTTCTCATGATCACGGTATTCACGGTTGTTGTAATACGATAAAAACGTCAAGGTTTAATTAATTATGCTTTTTACCGCGATGAATCCCCTATCTATTACAAATATTAATTTTAGGTAAATTTGTGGACCGGTATCTTGAATGGCGAAGTGATCGGCCCCTTCGAGCTGCCATCTACTCTAAATGGAGATAATTACTTGGAGTTTCTTCAAAATGATCTGCCTATCCTTCTGGAAGATGTGCCGCTTGCACTAAGGCAAGTAATGTGGTTACAACAAGACGGTTGTCCCGCACATTACGCAGCACGAGTGCGACAGTACTTAACTGCCGCATTCCCAGAACGATGGATTGGCCGGTTAGGCCCAATACTATGGCCTCCGCGTTCACCGGATTTGAACCCCTTAGATTTTACAATAAAAAATTATTGGGGTTGTCTCAAAGAGAAAGTGTACAGCCGTCCAATTACGAGTCTTTCTGGGTTACGAGAGCGAATAAGAATTGCTGCTCAAGAAATAGGGAACTCTGGATACACCAGATTCGTCAGGCGTTCCTTTATCCGATGGTGTAGAGCTTGCATTAGGGCTGGTGGACGTCAATTTGAGCACATTATTTAACTTAACTTTATTAAAACATTTCCTTTTGTTTTTTTTATTTCACAGATAGCATTAGTAACATCATTCATTAGAAAAACCGGCTTCCTTGCTACTCCAATACCTACTTTTTTAAGTTTTATTTATCAAAACCAATAAATGTTTTCTGTTATAAAATCTCTATTAAATAGGCATGTTATTAAGCTTATTAAAAGAATAAAAAGCTGTCGAGATATTTTTTAAATTTCGAATAAATGGCATTAAAAAAGTAGTTAGTGCCCGGCATCGTTATTATTACAACAAAAAGGTTGTAAAGCTTCGCTCGGATCACAAATCTTTACTTTTTTCAATAAAAAGTTTCACAAAATTAGTGGCCAGTATTTTTATTTTCGCAAGGAAAAGTTTGTCATAATTAGGTACGCTTTGGAATTGTGGAGCACAAATTTAATATGAAATAATCACAGGAAATAATCGAATCGATTGCGGAAAACTGATGTTGTTTTTTATTCTAATATTTAAATAAAAAGATGTTTACTGTTTTAAAATCTCTATTAAATGGGCATGTTTTTTAGCTCATTGGCTACCATGTGATAGTAATTTTTTTTTTCACCACAAGAGCTCAAAGGTTGGTAAATGTTCTATCGAAGATGCAAAATTCACGTTTGCGATTTTTTTTAAATTAAACCGCGGTAGTTACGCCAAAATGGTAATATTTATCGCATAACACAACTATTTAACAATAATAAGCTAAAAAGAAAATAAAAAGAAACATCTTAGTACACTAACCACAACCAAAAAATCGAGTAAGGGTGTCAATTTCCTAAAAAATTAAAAAAGTCCAAATATCTCGAAAACCGTGGCACTTTTACTAAACCTCATTTATCATTATTAGAACGACCTAAGTGCCCCCTATCAGCAGTTCACGGTTTATCCACTCATTACCTAACACCCTGTATATAGATATACCAAAATGGAAAAATATAACTAGTGTGATTATTGTATACATTAAAATAATGAAAATGTTTAATCAGGAAGTAGACCGTACGGGCATTTTCACACATCAAAATCTACCAGCGCTGCTCCAGAGGAGACCACTGCAGCAGAGAAGATATCAACGTCTTAGTCAAATCATTGAAGCAATAATTGAGTTATAATATAATATTACTAGCTTTTGCCTGCGACTTCGTCCGCGTAGAAGTCGTTTACCGTTTTTACCCCAGACACTATCAAATTGTCCGGGATAAAAAGGTGCCAATCCAGTATAACAACTATCTGTGTGACAACTTCATCCAAATCCGTTCAACTATTTTGGCGTGATTGAAAAAAACATCCCAACATCCTTACAAACTTTATTTAGTATCGTCGCTCGGGTTGACACCGAATTTTCATCGATTTTCTATACAAAAACAAAAAAAAGGTCTATAGCTGGGGTTCGAATCCGCAGTCTTTCGCAGCCGCCCCGTAATTACGAACCATTGCGCGTGAAAATACGGGGAAAACAAATTTTCCCAGATATGAGACCTAACTAGATCGAATTTTCGTCCCCGTAAACTCCCATGTCGCAATCTTCATCGAAATCGTTAGAACCGTTTTCGAGAACGTGAACTGAGTACAAATAATTATATATACACTATCTTTCCACCCGCGACTTCGTTAAAAAGTATAGATAAAGTTTTAATTATCGTACGTATCATGCATGATTGGATAGAAATAAATTTAAACCATACGATTTTTTAAACTCTTTTCAACCTGCTAGGGGTAGAATTTCCAAAAAACGCCAAAACTCATATTTTATATGTTAAGTATGTAATCTAAAAATGTATTTCTCCACCCCCAATCTCACCCCCTTAGGGGTAGTGTTTCCAAAATCATTGAAAGTAATACTTTTAGTTTGTAAGCAGTAGCCAATACCAATTTTCACGTTCCTAACTTCAAAATTGACCAAACATTACCCCCCATTTCATCCCCTTAGGGGAGGTAGTTTATCCAAAATTGCCTAAAGTGGTATTTTTTATTTGTCAACAGTAGCCTACATACTAATATTCTCATTTTAAACTTCAAAAAGGATCATCCTCCATACAAACTAATCCCCCACTTCATACCCTACGTGGTAGTTATCCAAAATCACCGAAAATTGTATTTATTCTATTTGTTTACAGTAGTCTGTATACCTATTTTCACATTTCTAACTTCAAAAATTACCAAACTCCTATGCAAACTACCAACCCCCATTTCATTCCCTTAGGGTAGTTTTTTTTCAAAATCGCCGGTAGTACTTTTTTATTTGTAAACAGTAGCCTATATACGAATTTCCACGTTTATGACTTCAAAATTGTCCGAAGTCCCATACAAACCACCACCTCCCATTTCATCCCCTTAGGGGTAGTTTATCCAAAATCGTCTAAAGTCGTATTTTTTATTTGTTAACAGTAGTATTTACATAAATTTCCATGTTTCTAACTTTAAAAAGGACAAACCTCCTATGCAAGCTACCACCCCCCATTTCATTCCCTTAGGGGTAGGTTTTCCAAAATTGCCGAAATTAGTTTTTTTTTTATTTGATACCAGTAGCCTAGTAGACCAGTAGTCCAAACCCCTATACAAACTTTAACCCCCCATTTCAACCCCTTAGGGGTAGTTTATCTAAAATTGCTGAAGGCAGTATTTTTCATTTGTAAATAGTAGCCTTTATACCAATACCCACGTTTCTATCTTCAAAAATGGATGACTTTCATACCAACTTCCAACCCCCGTTTTACCTCATTAGGGGGTGAATTTTGAAAAACCCTTTCTTAATGCACCCCCAGACCTGATAAACCTACCTACGTGCCAAATTTGGAATCTCTAGACCCAGCGGTTTGGGCTGTGCGTTGATATGTCAGTCAGTCAATCAGTCAGTTTCTTCTTTATATACGTATATTTAGAAGATTTTGTTTAGACTGACATTTTTAAATTTGTATTATCTTTTGAATGGAATGTCCGAATCAAAAGTAATCTACAGGTATTGAAACAGTCTTGAATACGAAATTATTTGGATAAGGATTAATACAAAGGTATGGATAACTCTAGTTTTGGTCAGCACTTCTATCAACTTTTAAAATGTAAAAAAGTAGTTATAGTGACATAACTACAATAGTTGGACATATTTTAATTACTTTTTAATTACCTTTTCAATTACTTTTTTAACCGAACCGCATTATCTGCTGCGCCGTTTGAAGATGGATGATACGGGGCCGAAAAAATGTATTCGATACCATTGCTTAAAAAATACTCTGATACCCTTTTGCTCTTAAAAGGTGGGCCATTATCCGAGACAATATGTTTTGGCAAACCCCAACGCGCAAGAACCTCGTTAAATCTATTAACTCTTTCGGCGCGAGCGCCTCATAGCGCGCTGCAATGCTCACACGCGCGGGCCTCACTGCGCGGTGCAACCCGCCCGCGCGCACATACATTTTGTTTCGTACTAAAAACCATGATGCACCCTGTGCATCATCGCGCGCCGTAGTACCGCACACTTTTTGCCGCCTCGAACAACAAAGGAATGAATGCCGTCATGCGCTGTTTAGAATAACCAAACACAAAGTGTTTATTTTCGGGTAAAAGAAAAAAAATACTTTTATATTTATTATTAATTTTTTTTTGCTGAAATGAAAAATTATGACTGTTATTTATGAATATGTGTTGGATTAGGTCCTTTTGTCAGTGTTGCAGGTGCAGATATATATAGGCACATGCATTGTTTTATTATAACCAAAATGTGGGAGCGAAAGCGGCGATGATAAAAGAACCCTTTCTGCGACCTATATTTACTGATAACGATTTTCAACCGGAAATGGGATTTTACCTGCAATGAAACACCTGTGCGACTCACCTTGTTTAAGTTTACTCCGGTTTAAATCATTACGTACTAATTTAATTATTTTTTGTTTTTATACCGGCATCGGATTGCAACCGTTTATTGACAGCAATTGGAACTTTTGAACTTATTTAAACTTAGCATTCTCCAAATGAATGTAAAAAAAATAATTCCGCTCACTGATTGGTTTAATATTTATTGATCGGGCTCTATGCAAATTCTACAATTTACTTCAAAAATTGGGCTCTGAGAAATTACATAATGCATGATTAAAAGTTTAATTTTATTAAGTTTTTGTTAAGTTTTAAAACCTGATTTTGTCGTAAAATCGCAAACTGTTGCTGAATTAATTATGCTATCGAAATGGTTTTGTTATTGTTTAAGCGGCCAAACAATTGAAAAAGTTCATTATCGTTATTCTCTTTTTTTAAATTCAAATATTATTAAATAAGTAAATCTATATTGTTCTTAAAAATATAATAATAAATTAGGTAACTGTCTATAACTAAACTTGATTGATGGTTTTGTCATCAGTATATCAATTATTAAGTATAAAAATAAATAAAATAACACTTCGATAGCCTTTTCCGTTGTGAGAGAAGATTGAAGTGTAAATACGATCTGTTCCTAACTTAGTTTTTGCTATGTTTACTATCTATACTGGGTGGACGCTGGAGCAGGTAATTCGAACAATAAACATTTTTTTACCTGAACGAACCCTTTTGGCTTCGGGAAGTCGGCTTGTCTGGTAGAGTGGGAGAAGGTACACTCCACCACCACGTGCATAAAATAGCGCAAAATACGACCAGTTAAGAAAATTACACAAACAAATAAGTTTTAACGAGCTGATAATAATATATTAGTATCGTCGCCTCTCCATTGCTTATTGTTAGAAGCATTAATTATCCTTAGATACGGCCCGTAACTTTCACTGATCAGATATATTTTTAACTCATACAAATAATCCTACCTGAATAAACAGGATCTTCTCCATTGTTCTCAAGAACAAAGGAAACCGCAACGTTGTGGTCAGGGACCGAAGATTTAATTTCACTTCATAAAATAAAAACGAATATAACGTTATAAACATTTCTTGGTTTCTCTGATTATTGTATAGTGTTATCCACGAAGACGAGAACCGCGTGTGTTAAAGAAAAATCAACCTTGAGGCAGTTGCAATAACGTCTAATATCGTACAACGCGGATACTATTTGTTACATTTTAAACTCGCTTAAAAATAAATGCAGTACGCTCCGGCGCAATGAAGCACCGTGGTTATCATGGCATTTTAAAATGAAAATATGAATATAAAGTTTATTTATTTATATGAAAAAGAACATTGAGGCCTACGCTTTCGGTTTTTCAAATAAAGAAGACAACCTTTAACCAAATACAGATAAATAATGATAGTCAAATTTCAAAGTAATATTTTTCTGTTTATACCCGGGAATAAACAAAATATATTTATGACATTACATTATTTACTTACCTATTAATCTAAATCAACGAAAAACTACTTTATTTTTGGGCAAAATAGTACATTTTCATGAACATTTGTGATGAAGCACATGTGCATCATGCGCGCTCAAGGACCCGCAATCCCATGAAGCACATGTGCATCATGCGCGCGCGAGAGGGTGCAATCCCATGAAGCACATGTGCATCATGCGCGCCGAAAGAGTTAAGGCAATGCGAAGCCGCCGTACAGCCGCTGTAAGAACATTTACATTCTAAAAGCACCATTTGGTAAAGTGAAATTAATGACCAGACATGACCATCGGAACTCCTTAATAATAAGTATTTCACAACACGCTACTTTTGCCCATCATTTGTAAGGGGCTGTTTATTTATTACTACGTAAGACGATTTGGGGGGAGGGGGTCTGAACAAGTCTTATTTTTTCTTACATGGGGGTAGGATGTTTTTACGTAAGATCACAAAAGCAAGCACAAATTAAAGCGTTTATATATTTTTGCTTCATTTTCTTTGCAATTTTGGTAGATACAGATCTTACGTAAGATTAAAAAGGAGGGAGGGGGTTCATCCAAGTCTTATTTTTTCTTACGTAGGGGGAGGGGCGTCAGAAATTGGTTAAAATTGTCTTACGTTATAAATGAACAGCCCCTAATGAATGTGGTGAAATGGAAGTTTCGCCAAGTACCAGGAGAGTTCTTCAACGATTAATGTCCCTGCATATTATATTGGATAGCCCCATTTTGTCAAGAGTGATGAAGAATTGGCAATAAGCATTAATGGCATGAATGTAGTGTATATGTGCTGCATGTAATACATAATCACATAATAATTAAACAAATACTAAAAAGCGAACAAATGTTAGGAAAAATTACTATTTTTTTGGAAAATTTGTCCCTTTATGATACGTACTTAATGAAAATTTTATTTGTACCTACCTACTTTTTAACGAAATTACTGACTCTCCGCAGACGAAGTCGCGGGCGGACAGCTAGTTTTATAAATATATTTTAACCGTACATTGACATTGGCAAAATTGTCTACATAAGTGGACAGAGGCCATTTTTTTTTTAAAGAGAAGAAGAAGAAGTCAAATCAAAGTAAACAAACATCTTTGTAATACTCCATTTCCAAAGTCCGTGTGGGATTGCTTGAATTCATTGCGTGTATACGATTCAAACGTGCTCTCATGGCTACCGAAAAGAAGGGCAAGAGTCGTCGTGATGCTGGGGCCACACTAACGGGAAACGTCGATAAAAATCAAAGTCCATCGCCTAATGCATACTACGCATAAGGCGATGGACGTTTATTTTTAACGGCGTTTCCTGTTAGTGTGGCCCCAGCATGAAAGGAAGAAATCGGTGTCCAAGAAATTGAGCCGCCGATACTGGGAAGCATCTTCCGAGGAATGCAATGTTTATATATTTTTTAGGATGCAGTATACTCATTATATACGTATTGTACCTAGGTACCTACTCGTACCTACTTGAGCTTCTTAAACTCATTAGAAATAGGTATCTATAATTTCGCTTGATGTTATTTGTTTGATGATTGAATGTCCTAATAGTTTGTTTACTGATATTATTTGCTAGTGATCTAAAAACTTGTGTCAACAATTAAATAGCGCAATGCTTAAATCTCTTCCATATCCCGAAATAAAACTTACAGCCGTAGATAGCATAAATTGCCCCAAAAAGTAATGTTAAACTCTTTCGGCGCGAGCGCCTCCTAGCGCGCTGCAATGCTCACACGCGCGGGGCTCACTGCGCTCTGCAACCCGCCCGCGCGCACATACATTTTGTTTCGTACTAAAAACCATGATGCACCCTGTGCATCATCGCGCGCCGTATTACCGCACACTTTTTGCCGCCTCGAACAACAAAGGAATGGATGGCGTCATGCGATGTTTAGAATAACCAAACACAAAGTGTTTATTTTCGGGTAAAAGAAAAAAATAACTTTTATATTTATTATTAAATTATTATTTTTTGGTGAAATGAAAAATTATGACTGTTATTTATGAATATGTGTTGGATTAGGTCCTTTTGTCAGTGTTGCAGGTGCAGATATATATGGGCACATGCATTGTTTTATTATAACCAAAATGTGGGAGCGAAAGCGGCGATGATAAAAGAACCCTTTCTGCGACCTATATTTACTGATAACGATTTTCAGCCGGAAATGGGATTTTACCTGCAATGAAACACCTGTGCGACTCACCTTGTTTAAGTTTACTCCGGTTTAAATCATTACGTACTAATTTAATTATTTTTTGTTTTGATACCGGCATCGGCTTGCAACCGTTTATTGACAGCAATTGGAACTTTTGAACTTATTTAAACTTAGCATTCTCCAAATGAATGTAAAAAAATTAATAACGCATGATTAAAAGTTTAATTTAATAGGAAAACCTGAATTTTGTCGTAAAATCGCAAACTGTTGCTGAATTAATTATGCTATCGAAATGGTTTTGTTATTGTTTAGGCGGCCAAACGATTGAAAAAGTTCGTTATCGTTATTCTCTTTTTTTTAATTCAAATATTATTAAATAAGTAAATCTATGTTGTTCTTAAAAATATAATAATAAATTAGGTAACTGTCTATAACTAAACTTGATCGATGGTTTTGTCATCAGCATATCAATTATTAAGTATAAAAATTAATAAAATAACACTTCGATAGCTTTTTCAGTTGTGAGAGAAGATTGAAGTGTAAATACGATCTGTTCCTAACTTACTTTTTGCTATGTTTACTATCTATACTGGGTGGACGCTGGAGCAGGTAATTCGAACAATAAACATTTTTTTACCTGAACGAACCCTCTTGGCTTCGGGAATTCGGCTTGTCTGGTAGAGTGGGAGAAGGTACACTCCACCACCACGTGCATAAAATAGCGCAAAATACGACCAGTTAAGAAAATTGCACAAACAAATAAGTTTTAACGAGCTGATAATAATATATTAGTATCGTCGCCTCTCCAGTGCTTATTGTTAGAAGCATTAATTATCCTTAGATACGGCCCGTAACTTTCACTGATCAGATATATTTTTAACTCATACAAATAATCCTACCAGAATGAACAGGATCTTCTCCATTGTTCTCAAGAACAAAGGAAACCGCAACGTTGTGGTCAGGGACCGAAGATTTAATTTCACTTCATAAAATAAAAACTAATATAACGTTATAAACATTTCTTGGTTTCTCTGATTATTGTATAGTGTTATCCACGAAGACGAGAACCGCGCGTGTTAAAGAAAAATCAACCTTGAGGCAGTTGCAATAACGTCTAATATCGTACAACGCGGATACTATTTGTTACATTTTAAACTCGCTTAAAAATAAATGCAGTACGCTCCGGCGCAATGAAGCACCGTGGTTATCATGGCATTTTAAAATGAAAATATGAATATAAAGTTTATTTATTTATATGAAAAAGAACATTGAGGCCTACGCTTTCGGTTTTTCAAATAAAGAAGACAACCTTTAACCAAATACAGATAAATAATGATAGTCAAATTTCAAAGTAATATTTTTCTGTTTATACCCGGGAATAAACAAAATATATTTATGACATTACATTATTTACTTACCTATTAATCTAAATCAACGAAAAACTACTTAATTTTTGGGCAAAATAGTACATTTTCATGAACATTTGTGATGAAGCACATGTGCATCATGCGCGCTCAAGGACCCGCAATCCCATGAAGCACATGTGCATCATGCGCGCGCGAGAGGGTGCAATCCCATGAAGCACATGTGCATCATGCGCGCGCGAGAGGGTGCAATCCCATGAAGCACATGTGCATCATGCGCGCCGAAAGAGTTAAGACGAAATATTGACGTAAGACTAGGCCTAGTTAACGGTTCTATCGGTATAGTACAAGGATTAAAGCTTGATCATGAAAATACATACATAATTAAAAAAATACGTATTATATTTAATAATGAGCATGTGTACGAGTTTGGTCCGGTCAAAACTAAATTTGAAATTATTAATAAAGCTTATGCTCATCGTGAACAGTTTCCAATATGTATAGCCTATTACGATACATAAGAAACAAGGGCTAACGGCCGCACTCTGAGACGTCAATTAACTTTTAAGTTTCATTAAAGTTGCTGCTGTCACTTTCTTTGCTATAGCAATAGAATAAGACGCAGCAATTTTTTTTTTATCAATTGACGTCTCTGAGTGCGGCAGTAAGTCTTAATAGTGTATTGATGGACATTGGTTCTTCAGTATTTACATGCGGTCAAGCGTATGTGACAATTTTGAGAGTGAAAAGTCTAGGCGGTTTACATCTAATCAATGCCAACTCTGGTTGTATTAAAGCGCAGGAGTCTGCAATTTCTGAATATAGACTTAGATGCATTTACCGTCCAGACTTGTCAAAAATCAATCATCAAAGCCTCTGAGAAAAGCCCCTACCTACAAAAAGAAATGAGATCCCATCAAAAACATAACATGTACAAAAATGCCCAAGTCTCGCAATGCTTCCACCGTAAAAAGTTGGGAGATCGAATGTAAACCAAGTCGGTTAATTCAGTACCTACCTGTCTATGGGAGCAGCTATCCAACCACTTTGTCATAAATAGATACCTTGTTAGTTAGCTAACAACATTTTATAGTAACCATAATATCAATATTACATTTTTTTCATTTCTTTAATAAATAGAGTGACTTGGCAATTGCACACGGCAAAAGAATCTACATAAAACAATATCTATCTAATATTACCGCTTTGTGCTTTTATTTCTTTTGTTTGTTTTGGAGGACTATTTAAATTACTTAGTATATTCTGTTGCTGTGTGCAATTGCCAAGTCACTCTATTTATTAAAGAAATGAAAAAAATGTAATATTGATATTATGGTTACTATAAAATGTTGTTAGCTAACTAACAAGGTATCTATTTATGACAAAGTGGTTGGATAGCTGCTCCCATAGACAGGTAGGTACTGAATTAACCGACTTGGTTTACATTCGATCTCCCAACTTTTTACGGTGGAAGCATTGCGAGACTTGGGCATTTTTGTACATGTTATGTTTTTGATGGGATTTCATATTCGTGGTGTCATTTTCATGTTATAATAAATAAATAAAATAAATAATAATAATAATAAATATAGCGAATATTTGAATTGCGTAATAGCCACTATATATATATATATATATATATATATATATATATATATATATATATATATATATATATATATATATATATATATATATATATAGAGTGGCTAACATATCAACAGGCTTAATTTTAAAACAACGTCCCGCAAAACTGTTTTCACAGTTTTCACAGACTGTGGGATCCGCGAGTCTTAGTATAGTTTTGGTTATATTTATGGTTTACGTATATAACATTTGTATTATCATGCCGTAACTACAAAATAGAAGAAAACGCTTAGGTCCTCCAGTCCAGGAAATTATATTTAACATATAGCTGTATTTTTTTTTATCAGAAAATAGCAAATTCGGAAATAGCAATGATTCTCAATATTTTGGCAAAGTTCAACAACGAATTTCAGACGCAACGGCCATTTCTCGGCCAACAATAAGAAAACGAATAAACAAGAAAAATAAAAATTCAAATCCAAATAATGTTAACTTAGGTAGACCACGCAAAATTTTCTGTCTAGATCTTGATGACTTTGATTACGCAGTAATACGACGTATGGTTTATAATTTCCATCTGATTTATAAACTAGTTCCTACGAGCCAGGCCCTAAAGTCTAAATTGATGGAAACGATGAATTTTAAAGGCTGTGATTTTACATTAAGACAGTTACTTCGCCAAATGGGTTTTCGATTCAAGAAAATTACAAACAATAGAAGAATGCAGATGGAAAAGGATGACGTAAGACTAAAAAGAGTAAAGTATCTGGACATAATAACAAAGTATAGATCTGAAGGGAGAGATATTGTGTACACGGACGAAACATATGTTCATACATCCCATTTAACAGGAAAATGCTGGGCGGATTCCACGGATAGAGGAGTGAAACAGTTAATTTCAAAAGGCCAACGTCTTATTATTGTACATGCAGGTAGTGCCACGGGATTTGTTCCGGGTGCTCTGCTTATGTACAAGTCTACTGATAAGACCGGTGATTATCACGATGCCATGAATAATGTAAATTATGAAAAATGGTTACAAAATCAACTTATTCCCAACTTGTCTCCAAATTCTGTATTAGTAGTGTATACTGCTGCTTATCACAATAAATATAGATAGAAAAAAACAGCCGAATTGAGAACCTCTTACTTTTTTGAAGTAGGTTGAAAATAATCTACAGTATATGAATTATTGCAATTATCTTTTTTTTTAAATCAAAATCACTATTTTTTTTTATTGGTAGGTACACTTTTTTATCATGTATGTAAAAAGAAGATACTTATAGCTAAACATTCCAATTTGATTTTTTAAATTTCATTCACTGTATCAAAAGTCCTAAGTCAAAATCCCCAGGTATTCCACTAAAGGCATTTCATAAAAAAGGGCTGATGTCGTAATGTAACTATGGAATATGACATTTGTACCTAATAAACTGACATAATACAAGGTGGGCCAAAAGAAGTCATCCGATGTTGTTTGACTCTCTTTTTTTGAATTGTTACGCAAAAAAATAGACACGATTATTCCGCGTTCTTGGGGAGTGTATCGCTCCATGGCTTGTTCACTTGTATTTTGCATCTGTCAAGTCCACAAATGTCAAAACAGATTTGACATTGGCGACTTTGCAAAAATGAGAGCATCTTCCAATAGGGTGATTTCTTTTGGCCCACCTTGTATATCAAGAAATAGCCACAACAAAGTACCTTATGACGTAATGATAAACTAGCATGTGTCGAAATGACACCACGAATATGAGATCCCATCAAAAACATAACATGTACAAAAATGCCCAAGTCTCGCAATGCTTCCACCGTAAAAAGTTGGGAGATAAAATGTAAACCAAGTCGGTTAATTCAGTACCTACCTATCTATGGGAGCAGCTATCCAACCACTTTGTCATAAATAGATAGGTACCTTGTTAGTTAGCTAACAACATTTTATAGTAAACATAATATCAATATTACATTTTTTTTATTTCTTTAATAAATAGAGTGACTTGGCAATTGCACACAGCAACAGAATATACTAAGTAATTTAAATAGTCCTCCAAACAAACAAAAGAAATAAAAGCACAAAGCGCTAATATTAGATAGATATTGTTTTATGTAGATTCTTTTTTTTATACATATATATTATTACTTTTATATATATATTGGCTGCTGAATGCGACCTACCCCTACGGTGGTAAGTATGATGGGTAGTGAAGCTAATTGAGAGAGCATGATAAATACGAACTTTTCCGATAAAGTACGAAGAAAAATCATTAGATGAAAAATGAAATATTAGACAATGTAACCGATATTTTAATTATACATATTATATTCTTATACAAGGTGGGCCAAAAGAAATCACCCTATTGGAAGATTCTCATTTTTGCAAATGGTCGCCAATGTCAAATCTGTTTTGACATTTGTGGACTTGACAGATGCAAAATACAAGTGAACAAGCCATGGAGCGATACACTCCCCAAGAACGCGGAATAATCGTGTCTATTTTTTTGCGTAACAATTCGTCTGTGGTGTTGGCGCAGCGCGAATTCCGTCGCCGATTCCCCGGCCGTCAGACACCGACTGCGCAAACACTGCGCCGTTTGGCCACCAACCTTGAAGAGTATGGGACCACACGAGACGTTGCCAAGAGTGGCCGGCCCCGGAGCGCCCGTTCTGCCGAGAATATCGCCGCTGTTGCCGAGGATGTCGAGCTGTCGGCGGAAACATCAACCAGACGCCGTGCCACGCAATTAGCCATCAGACGGACGTCCCTAAGGCGAATTTTGGTCAAAGACCTGCGCATGTTCCCATACAAAGTCCAGTCCGTGCATCAGCAGCTGCCTGCCGACCGCCAAACGCGCGTAACCTACGCCCAAGCCATTCTCAATCTCGAGGAAGAAGTGGGCGATTTTTCGACCAAAATCATAATGAGCGATGAGGCTCATTTCCACCTCAGCGGGTACGTGAACAAGCAAAACTATCGCTTCTGGGGCACCGAAAATCCACGAGTGATGCACGAGGAGCCATTACACCCGCTCAAAGTGACTGCATGGTGCGCTGTTCACGCTGGAGGAGTCATTGGGCCATTTTTTTTCGAGAATGCCGCTGGCCATACGACAACAGTGGACGGTGCGCGCTATAGGGCCATGTTGACCGAGTTTTTTCTGCCGCAATTGGACGAATTAGGACCGAACGACATGTGGTTCCAACAGGACGGAGCAACGGCACACACTGCGCGAGCCACAACCGATATTCTGAAGGCGGCGTTCCCGGGTCGCCTCATCTCTCGTTTTGGCGATTTGCACTGGCCCGCAAGATCACCCGATTTAAGCGTTCCAGACTTTTTTTTGTGGGGTTTTTTGAAGTCCCGTGTTTACGTGAACAAGCCCGAGACTCTGGAAGCCCTCAAGGACAACATTCGACACGAGTGCGAGAATCTGTCGCCCGAAGTTCTCGCCAAAGTGATGAAAAATGCCATAAAACGAGCCCGTATGACAATCAATTGTGACGGCGCCCATTTGGCCGATATAATCTTCTCGACTTGACCAATAAAATTCTAAAGGTTTAAATTAATATAATAAAAAAACAGAATCCAAGTTTTTCATTTAGAAAAAAAAAGAGAGTCAAACAACATCGGATGACTTCTTTTGGCCCACCTAGTATAACTTAATATTTAAATATGAGAATTCACTGACTACTATACGAAGTCTATGGGTGACAAAAAAGACAATGTATGAAATTTCTACACAAAGCAACGGTCTTCAAAATGCTTGCACAGGTACGGCCCGGCTGTATTTGATGATGATGATGGGTGGGGACGCCCGGCCGGAGCAGGCGGGCGGTCGATCGTTCCTACGGTCATTCCTCCCTGTTCCCCTTGGTTGAGCCGTAGGTTACTGGTCCGGCGACGCTCCCATCCAGCATGGATCCCATCTTCTTGTTTTAGGTTGATGCTTCTTAATGCCTCTGTCGACAACTCGTCCTCCCCGAATGTGCGGTATCTCAGTGACGAGTACATTACACACTCGGCTAGGACGTGTTGGCTAGTTTCCTCTTTGCCACAGTGTGGGCACTGAGGATCCTGCTTGATACCTATTATTGTCAGGTGTCTGTTGAGTGGACAGTGTCCTGTTATCACTCCTGCTAGTATACTAAGATTATACTTACCAAGGTTTATTAGATACCTGGTTCTGTTCTTGTTTATCCTTTCCATCATGAGTTTGGCTGTATTTAGTCGGCTGCCAATTTTGTCGTCCAGTAGCCGCTATCCAAACGTTGCGTACAGACTCGTCTAGCGGAAACCTAGAAAATACACATATTAATTCAGACGTCATTTTTTTTATATAAATTGAATGGCGTATAGAAAACTGTTCATAGGTACATACTTATTTCAAAATGTTCAATTGTATTGTGTCATACTAATTTTCGATTCTAAACCGTGGAACCGGTATCTTTATTTAATCTTTACGAAATAAATATTTGTTTTTTGTTGTAATTACAAGTACGAAAAAAGGTTTAGAAGTCAAAATTCCCGGTAAATTATGATATTTTTATCTGGTATCACTAACATGATTGCCATGCGACAATTAAAAACACGTTTTAAAGTAGCTGGCAGGTTACCATAAACAACCTACGTAATTTGGGCGGATAATATGACAAATAATGTTTTCCTATACCTTTTAAACGCCACAGTCGGCTCTGGCCGACAACGGAAAGTCGTGCCACTGACGCCACGACGGCTACAGCCGACACAAAGTTTAACATCAAAATCAAGTTTAATAAAAAACTTTACAAGAAAATTAATAGAGTTTTATGATTGTTTTGCAAGTCTATATTAGTCTAAACTTAAAATACATTGCTTATAATAGCAGAATTATGAATAAATCCACTTTATCTGAGACTGTGATTTAATGCAGTAATTGTCACTGCTTACTACGCCAACGACGGCTCCAGCCGACACATAAGTGATGCGACCGCACGCTGCGTTTTATGTTTGGAAAAGTGTAAGAATAACTAATACAGAGTCATTTAGCCATGATAAATTATTAAACTACATAATCCAAAATGATCATAAATTACGTAAATATTATATAACAATGGTATCCCATATACTTTGCACGCGGAAATGGTACAATAATAGTTCACCATTTAGTTAATAATTGTAAAATAGTCGATAACACTAGCACCAGTGATTTATACTCGGCAGTCTATCCTAAAGCACGCCCGCACAGTACGACGGTTGACAGATGAATGCCCCCACCACTTGACTCCGGTATACTACATCCCTTCCTTTTTTGATATAATTCAACATTTATTTATTAACTTGTAATCAGTTTAATTAGTATCCAATCAATGGTCATACATAATAATTATAACCGCATAAATCACTCATGATTTTAGGTAAGTAAATCGGTTATCATTTTGATTATCGCCCGAAGGAGTTTTGTTCACGGCATTTTTATCGATAGCCTATACGAGTACCACCATCCCTGTGGCTACTCGATACAACCTTCCCTGTAGTTACTAACTAGATACAACCATCCCTGCGGTTACTCGATACAACCATCTCTGTGGTTTCTCTACAGACAACCATCCCTGTGGTTACTCTATATATAACCATCCCTGTGGCTATATGTGACACATAAGATCATCCCTGTGATCTCAAAACAGACTTAAGCGTTGACTCTAAAGGGCACTTACCAAATAAAGTTGTTTTTTTTTTTGGAAACGTCATAATTACTTATATTAAATGGGTACTTGTGACTCTGGCATTTTTCCTAACCTGTCATGGGCGTACTTACTTGTTCGTACGTTTATACTGTTCACGTAATTAACCCCCTTACTAATAAACGTTGAGTAACGGCTGAGTAGTTATACAATGCTTTGTCCTTATCTGTCATTGTGACATTTGAATTCGACAGATAAGGACAAAGCATTGTATAGCTACTCAGCCGTTACTCAACGTTTATTAGTAAGGGGGTTAAAATGTAATGGTCTCCCTGACTACAAAGATAATAAGTCATCAGTTGTCAAACAAAACTCAACATCTCGATTCTACATAAGCCATAACATCGTTAAACACATATCACATAGGTGTGTTGTGTAATGCTCTAATCATCTGTCAGTTGCTTTTATCCAGCAACTAAGTATAATCCGACATTAACGGTCAAAACACATGGACTACCTCCATCCAATTTCAGCCAGCAATCATGGCCGCACAGCTACGGGAAATCAAGCCCGAATTTACACCTACGTCTACAAATTATTGAAGGTGTATGCAGTCCTAGTAATCACACATCTTACATTAATTAGACTGGCATTCATCAACACATCAAAGTACAATTTGAGTTTTGTTTGGCCATTCTAACTAGAATTAGTAGAAGGTCCAATCCCTTCAACATCGTCCAAATTACCTACTCAATCGTAATCGTTGTCAATGTTTAACTATATACTTTCAAAACCTCTAATTTTCTCAAATTACTAGTTACTATTATCAAGTTTATTATTTTACAGTGTCCACATCATTTAAGTAACCAAGTACCTTTGAAAATATAACAAAATTCAACAGTAATCACTACTGTACATAATAATAGTCACAGAAATCAAAATATTTGGTATCTCGTTAATATGGCCTTTGCTATGTCTCACACGCTTGCTCTAACGTACACCCAGTACACTCTCAGTGTCCAAGTACGCATACCCGGCACACTCCGACACATGGTGTCGAAGACAACCACAACAAAGTTCTCCAACGAGAACCAACTTCCGTCAGAGATACAGCTACGACATAGCATCTGAACGGTTAACCATTAGCCGAACTAAGAACCAATTTTACAACAAAACACTATTCCAGTCAACTCAGACTGATTCTCTTTAGTAAAATTACGTCAAGTTGTACTTAGTTTTCATCACAAATAAACTAGTTTTAATCATTCCTTCAGATTTTACAACTAATGTCGTTTGATTACACTAATCATATTTTATTTTACTTATAAGGAGATCTCAACCATGGATGTGATATATGTTATCAGAAACAAATAAAGATATTTTCTATTTCTATTGTAAATCAATAAGAAATCTCCAACCGATAACACTCGGGTTTGCCTTAGTCTTTACCAAAACGTTTTTAACTTCGTACTACGTACGCGCAAGGTCAATTGAATTATTTAAGTAGTACAACAGTATTAATACGGGTAGTTTGATAACCGGTAAGTAGTAATATGGCAAATTCTTTTGCGCGTCCAACGCGCCGCACACGCTTGCTCAGCCGGTATCTAGATTTTGCTGTCGAAAGACATTAGACCGAGACGGCTGCTGCTCCAGGATCTCTATCCTACTCGCCCGCGGGCAGCCGCCCGCCAGTCGACCCTTAGAGCTCACACGGCACGCGATACTTGACTTCCTATTTCTTTAATAACTTTTAATAATTGTTGTTTATAAATTCTTATTGTGATCCGTGTGTAATTTTGAATTATTAAACCCTAAGTCGGTGGACTCAAAGTGGTGATTAATTTTATTCTACGTTAATCCTACCATAAATGGCGTCCCAACTGTAGGCCCGAATGCCTATTTTAAAATAACTTTAAAGTGAATAAGTGAAAATTGACAATGCCACGTAAGCGCCAGTCTTTGGATGGATCGCAGAGTGCTGCTGAAACTAGTCACGGTATTACGATGTCGCATGATAACTTCGCAGTTCTCATCTCGACGATCCAGCAATCTCAAGCCGCGATGTGTGACCGAGTTTTTCAACGGCTGGAACAGCTATCTACGATAGCGTCGCCCTCGCCCGCCCAGCGGCAGACGCCGCTGAGTCCTTCGGCGAACGAGGCTCCGCCGCCGCCCGGCACCTTCGCAAGTTGCACATCCGGATACTCAGGCCCCGACGATAACATCGAGGCTTTTATTGACGCTATTGAATCTTATAAAGAAGCGGCTAATGTCTCCAGTGAAATAGCCTTGAAGGGCATATCAATGCTTTTGACCAAGGAAGCCGCCACTTGGTGGCAGAGTGTCCGCTCCGAAGTTACCACTTGGGAGGAAGCGCTAGTGTACCTACGAGACGCCTACGGCGACCGCCGTTCCGAGTCCCGTCTATACAGATAACTCTTTGCTATGGAGCAAGGCGATAACGAAAGGACGGATATTTTTGTCGCACGTAGTCGTGCCCTACTAACACGACTACCAAAGGGAGATCTCTCGATAAAGGTACAACTTGACATGATTTATAGCCTTCTTTCTACCAAGATTACTAAAAGGTTACGACGAGACGAGTTCAATTCCTTCAAGGAATTACTTACGAAGGCGCATAAAGTTGAAGACACATTCCGCGATGCCGAAAGGAAACAAAAGCGAAACACCGCCACGGAATTGTCCATTCGGCCGACGGTGTTTATGAAACCCGAATCGACTCGTAACACCGCAAGTACGCGGGCCCCGCCTTTGATCTCCACCAGTATGCCGCCAGCGCGTACGCCGCCGCAGCCGCCGCCGCCGCCGCCTCGCGCCGCGGCAGTACCTACACCTGCGACGAGCGTCGAGTATCAAAGCGCCGCCGCCGCAGCGCCGACGCCGGCCCGCCAACACAGACGATTTTGCGCATATTGTAAACATTATGGTCATTCTCGGGATCAGTGCCGTAAGTTATCGGCAAAGGGTGAGTCATCTGATGTAAATCATGTTTCAAACACTGTGTTATCGTGTTATAAGTGCGGTCTCAAAAATGTCTCGCGTGAAAGTTGTTATCAATGTAACAATACGGATAAACAATGTTTCTATAGTGTAGATTTCGATCAATCAGAAATGTTGTCTTCGGAAACTGATATTAATCATGTTACGAATGCAGTAAAATCATGTTATAATTGCAGCCTCAAAAATGTCGCGCATGAAAATTGTTCTCAATGTAACATTACGGAAAATCAATGTTTTTATAGCTTAGATATGCCGCATGTATTTCTCGACCGATCAGAAGCGATTTCTCCTGAAACGCACAATGTATTGTCGTATAAACATTGTATGGATATCTCAAATAAGTCTTCTTGTGTTAATGATGATAAAATGTATGAAGATCGTAAACATTGTAATTTTAAATATATTTCGAGCGTCGGTGTGAGTTCGAATCAGTCGCCACATCGCGTTTTGAGACCTATTTTTGAAATCGAAGTATTGGGCTCGCGTGGCACGGCGCTTATTGACACTGGTGCCAAACACTCTATTGCTGGCCACACTTTGCATATACTGCTCCTCCGTAAGGGTCATCCTCTTCAACCGGCTCGAAAGCTGATAAAACTCGCCGACGGCCATCCGCGTGAGGTTGATGTCCTCGTAACTACTCTGGAAGTATACCTCGAAGGTAAGGTGATTAGAACACCATTTTTAATATTTCCGGAGGCGCGCGAAATTGAAACCTTACTTGGCATTGACTTTCTATTGGCTGCCCGAGTAACTATCGATTTTTCTAGCGAATCGTGGAGATTCGCTGACAGTAATCGCGAATACAAGCTGCTATTTGAACGGTATCATCCGGCAATCTCCTGCGCTTCTGCAGATGTTCTTAGGGAGGACGAAGGATCACAGCTGCAAGCACCTGATCGAGATCGGCTGGCGCAAATCTTGGTAGATAATGTGGATATTTTTCAACCAGGGGGAGCTGCGACTCCCTTCGCTGAACACCACATTGACACTGGTGAGCACCTACCCATTTCCGTACCTCCGTACCGCATGACGCCCGCGAAAAAGGAAGTGATGCGTAAAGAAATCGATAAGATGCTGAAAGATGACGTCATAGAAGAGTGCGAGTCTGCTTGGTGCTCTCCGGCACTTCTTTTACCGAAACCTAATGGAAGTGTACGATTCTGCGTCGATTACCGGCGCCTAAACACCGTAACCAAGACGACAGCTGATAGAACACGAAGGCCTGCTCCTATGTATGACATAGGACACGAAGTATTAGTTACGTCCCATGTGTTATGCAATGCCAATAAAGGTGTGAGTGCCAAATTCGTACCCAAACGAGATGGGCCATACATAATTACAGATAAAGTCAGTCCTACCACTTTCATTCTGGCTCCTATTGGTAAACCCAATGAAAACATTGGGAAATATCATACGAAAGATTTGACACCGTTTGTTGAGGGTAGTTCGAGCACTATAACTGAAACTCCACGAACACCTGCGAATTCGACGCAGCGACGTGGACGTCCACATGAGCTAGTCCAGGAGCGAGGGCGTCCACCTGAACTAGAGGGGGAGTATATGGCAAATCTTTTGCGCGTCCAACGCGCCGCACACGCTTGCTCAGCCGGTATCTAGATTTTGCTGTCGAAAGACATTAGACCGAGACGGCTGCTGCTCCAGGATCTCTATCCTACTCGCCCGCGGGCAGCCGCCCGCCAGTCGACCCTTAGAGCTCACACGGCACGCGATACTTGACTTCCTATTTCTTTAATAACTTTTAATAATTGTTGTTTATAAATTCTTATTGTGATCCGTGTGTAATTTTGAATTATTAAACCCTAAGTCGGTGGACTCAAAGTGGTGATTAATTTTATTCTACGTTAATCCTACCATAGTAAACTATTCTGAATAACTTTCTAAGACGTTAACAAGATCCGATAACGTTTGTTTGTGTGTATATTAGGATAAACTATATACTTATGTTAAGACGATTGCTAATACCCGGTTAGGGTTAGCAATGTACAAGTTGCAGAACATTCCTAAAACGTGAAAACATTCTTGAGAATGTTCTGAGAACATTCTTGCAATATGAAACTTATTGTTTAAAAATGAAAATGTTCTTACAATAAAGTTTTAATGTGCATAATAAATACTCCATAGTATTTATGTACATATTTTAGTTTGATACAGTTAATTATTTTGTTGATAAGTCGTAAGTTACCAATAAGTTGCTTAAATTCTCATTAAATATCTGAGAACATGTCAGAGAAAGTTGAAACCGGATATATTTCCAGCACGTATATATGTCTTAAGCTGCGTCTGTCGTCCTGTCCGTTGATAAAATGATAGGTAATGATAATGATAATCTATATATATATATATATATATATAAATGAATTGCTGTTCGTTAGTCTCGCTAAAACTCGAAAACGGCTTGACCGATTTGAATATTTTTTTTTAGTTTTGTTCGCTTTAGTACAGGGGTGGTTTATATTTACAATTGGACCCGCTAGGTGGCTCTGCGATCGCGCAGGACGACGTCTGCCGGGTCCACTAGTTGATAATAAATAAATAAGCACACGTCACGAGATAAATTCTCGTTCTAGAGAACATTCTCAGAAGTTACCGAGTCAATCTCACGTTGAAAGTTTCGCAACTTTGGGAACTTCTCGTCGGTGCATTGCTAGTTAGGGTCCATGTGAAACTACTTAGTTCAGGATATTTTCAAGAACCATGTTTGCAATAAATAAAAAGTAAATAAACACATAAAATCGTTCAGACAGCTGGCCGAGGCATATATTACGTATTTACAAAGCTACGCCTCGACAGACACAAAGTCAATTTCGTTGCACTCATTTTAACACAATTAAACAGTTTTGCAACATTATGTTGCGACCTATTAAAATATCACCAAGTAAATGAACGTCTAGTAAATTTGACGGTGTGTGCGAAGTTCCCAATCCGCACTGGGCCCGCGTGGGAACTATAGCCTAAACCCTCTCGTTGTGAGTGGAGGCCTGTGCCCAGCAGTGGGACGTATATAGGCTGGATTATTATATTATTATTATAAATGAACGTCTGGAAGGTTATGATATAAGACTTCCATTGGACAATTATGAACTTTTACTAAACACAATATTTAAACAAGATGTTATTGATACCAATTCCAATTATTGACAAGTAGTTATCAATTATCAATACGGTTTTAATCAATGCAGGTATTAAGAAAAATGTGTTCTTGTGGGTAGCATTCTAAAATAATAAACCCCTCTATTTCAAGCCATCACAATGTGTTTACATCATGGTGACAACGGTGCTAAAATAAATTTATAATTGCAGTGTTTATGTTACGCTAATTCGACATTACGATAGTCTACTGTACTTCTGTTAGACCGCCGTCCCAGGCCCAAAAATGTGTATCATATAACTAGCCTTGGAGACATGTATAGTGCTGGAGACCTATACCTACAGAAGCCCAATATCCATTTCTTACGCGTCAACTAGGAAGCTCTTGGGAGTTATAGGGTTCGAAAAAACCGAAAATTTGCAAAAAAAATTATATTACTAGGTTACGACAGTACTATCACGTGATACCCGGTACCACCAATAACCCAAAAAACCATTTCTTACGAAGTTTTCAGGAAGCCAAGTGCGAAATCAGAAGGGTCAAAGTTTAGATTTTTTGCAAAAAAATGTATCATATTACTAAGTCACGAGAGTACTATCCGGAGTTAGAGGAGGATCTAAATAAATAGAAAAACCATTTCTTACGGCGACACTAGGAAGCTTTCTTGAAAATCAGAAGCTTTTTGTTCAGTATGAACATCCATCGCCCAAGTAATTAATATTAAGTTATAGCCGTATAAATTCATGTTCGCGGATTGTTTCAGACTAATTAGGAATATTTTGATAAGAATATTACTAATTGAGTCTATAAACACTGAAAATCACTTGAAAATTTAGAAAATTTCAATGTTTTTGGTCAGTAAAAACCCTATGCAGAGGAATGAGAGGTACATGTATTAGACGCACCCAAGAACATCAGTCTTACGTATCAATTTTTACGGTTCCGTACTCGAAGGGCGCCCAACGGGATCCTGTTAATATGCCTACGCTGTCCGTCCGTCCGTCTGTCTGTCTATACTGTCTATACTGTCTGTCTGTCTGTATGTCTATATAAAGAGCTGTATCTTTTGAACCGTAATAGATAGCGGGTTGATTTTTTTTCAGAATATGTGTTATTATGGCGGATTTACTAACAAATAAAAATATAACAATAAAGTGAAATAATAAAGGGGGTCCCCCCATACAAGGAACGTTTTTATTCAACGTATTTTTATTTTTGTTATATCGTAAAAACGGTAAAACATACAACAGCACGGTAGCAACGGTAAAACATACGGCAGGTTATACAGAAGACGGAAGAGTATAACCAGCCATTATACTTACATTTGTGGGCTATGAGAAAGCCTTTATGCAATCGAGACATGGGCTATACTGCAATCTCTCTGGCGGTATCAAATTGACTATTGGTACATGGTGTTTGCATTGGTACATGCCAGTCCGTGTTCTTAACCAAAACTAGAACCTATACATCTGCAACGCGGAGTGAGACAGTAAGGTGTTAAATCTGTTCAGTGCTCCGTTGGAAACCTTTTCAAGCTTACTTACTTGGCATAAGTACCTACATATCGACGGCGACTACCTGGTGAGTGCACCTTCGATTTGCCGACGATATTATAGACATGGCTGAGCTCCTGGAGGATCTGGTTCTGGACACAATGCTTGATGGCCTCATTAGTTTCTCAACAAGTGGGTCTCAAAATACGACATCTAGCTACAGCACGCAGCAAGTAGAATACAACTAAGGCGACTAAGTTCGGACAGCGCCACCAGCGACAGACAGCTTAATTAATCTTCAACAACGCAGTATCGAAGTTGTCCTAGTCAAGTTGCATATATACATACTTTGAACTTCATCCTAATGGACTTCGATCCCCAGGCAAAACACCCGCCTAGAAAGAGATCTCTCTATTAGCCTCTCTTCTACATTGGTGGCCCCGACGTGTTTATTTATTTATCGTATGGCACTTAGGAGATACTTTAAAACTAATAAGATAGATTACATCTACATTGGTGACCCCGACAATGGACAAATTACGCAACCTTGATGACCTTCAAAGACCATGACGCAGTTTTAAAGCAAGCCAGATAACCCGCACTGTGCACCACTAGCATACTGTCTTATATCTATGCCTGATGTCTACAGTGTGCATACAACTCTCACTCGACAACGCGACTGCGTTACACTACGAGACTCACTGCGTATCACGACGCGGCTCACTGAGTCTTACCGCAACTCTCTGCGTACCTCGACGCGACTCACTGCGTCTTAGCACGACTCACTGCGTCTCAGCACGACTCACTGCGTCTACCCTACACGATTCACTGTATACTCCACTTCTCTTCTCCTGCTACGCTCGCCAACGCGGCTCTGAGCACTTCTGGAGACATCAACTGGCACTTGCAAGCGGCCATTCTATGCACAGACTGCACGTCACCACTATCACCACCGGTCTCAAAGGGGGGCTGGTGTAGCGACAAGCGACACTTAGCTACAGCACGCAGCAAGTAGAAGACAACTAAGGCGACTATTGTACGGGCAGCGTTACCAGCGACAAACAGCTTAACTAATGTTCTACAACGCGGTAATGGACTTCGGTCCCCAAGCACGAAATCCGCCTGGAGAGAGATCTCTCTATTAGTTTCTCTTCTACATTGGTGGCCCCGACGTGATTATTTATTTATCGTATGGCACTTAGGAGATACTTTAAAACTAAACAGATAGATTACATTTACATTGGTGACCCCGACAATGGACAAATTACGCAACCTTGATCACCTTCAAAGACCATGACGCAGTTTTAAAGGAAGCCAGATAACCCGCACTGTGTACCACTAGCATACTGTCTTATATCTATGCCTGATGTCTACAGTGTGCATACAACTCTCACTCGATAACGCGACTGCGTTACACTACGAGACTCACTGCGTATCACGACGCGACTCACTGCGTCTTAACGCAACTCACTGCGTACCTCGACACGACTCACTGCGTCTAAGCGCGACTCACTGCGTCTCAGCGCGACTCACTGCGTCTACCCTACACGATTCACTGTATACTCCACTTCTCTTCTCCTGCTACGCTCGCCAACGCGGCTCTGAGCACTTCTGGAGACATCAACTGGCACTTGCAAGCGGCCATTCTACGCTTAGACTGCACGTCACCACTATCAACCACCGGTCTCAAAGGGGGGCTGGTGTAGCGACAAGCGACACTTAGCTACAGCACGCAGCAAGTAGAAGACAACTAAGGCGACTATGTACGGCCAGCGTTACCAGCGACAAACAGCTTAACTAATGTTCTACAACGTGGTAATGGACTTCGGTCCCCAGGCACGACACCCGCCTGGAGAGAGATCTCTCTATTAGCCTCTCTTCTACAAGTAAATACGGAGAAAATAAAAATCATGTCTAACTTCCGTGTTGTACCCATTCCTCCGTAAGTTCGGAACTTTACACTCGAAGTTGTTGATGATAATATTTATTTTAGAAAGAGGTCAACCGTCATATCCAACTCGGCTGGGCAGCGTTCGATACCTTCCTACGCAGCATCTTCTCGTCCCAATTACCGTAGATTCTCAAGACAAAAGTCTTTGACCAGTGTGTATTGCCAGTGATGACTTACAAAACACTCGAAACAAAGACGTGGTCCTTTACAATGGGTCTCATAAGAAGGCTCAAGGTAATAGAAAGGGCTATGCTGGGGTATCTCTGCAAGATCGAATCAGAAATGAGGAAATCCACAGAATAACCAAAGTTGGCTACAAAACTCAGCTAATTTCAAATCTCAATTGACAGTGGGCTGGCCACATTGCATTGTAAGAAGAGGTTAAGAAGACGGACTGGCAATTGGCATGGTGGCATTTTCTTACAAACACTTCAACACTTTAATGTCCCAATTGTCAATTTGTGACGTTTCGCAGGTGAAGGTACGTGGTGTGGCCACCGCCATAAGGTACCTTTACCAGTGAAACGTCATATTTGATACCGCTAGAGAGATTGCAGTATACCCCATGTCCCGATTGCATCAAGGTTTTCACATAGTCCACAAACGCTAAGCATAATGGCTGGTTATATTCTTTCGTCTTCTGTAAAACCTGCCGCGTCGTATGAATATGGTCTATGGTATTGAAACCTGGAAGTCAACAAACTTGCATGCCAAACAGTTCGAAATTACAAATGAAAACAGCTTATAGATATGGGTTAGAAGGGATCGGTCTGTAGTTCTTTAAACGGAATCCCCGTTCACTTTTTTTTTTAAAAACATCACCATACCTCTGCCATGTTTTGCCTCGAGTGTCTTGCAGTAGTTGAAAGAAAAGCAGGATATGAACCTCGCATTAAGTAATTTATTAAGGGCTTATTTACTCGTATTTGGGTTGTTCTACAAACTAAGGACGAAACTGAGTCTGATTTCGGCCCGACATTTTTTTTACATTCTGGTTGCGGAATTTACTCTATTATAAAGAACACAACGTCTTTTAGCATATGTTAAGTGGAACAGTCAAAATAATTAAAGGTTTTAGATTTATGGCCATTTCAAGGAAATCAAGCAGCAGGAAACTGAGACTGCGACCAGGAAACTGAGGAAAAACACGAAAATCAACCGAAATCAACGTTTATTTATTATTTATATCACAAATAAAAATTATGCTTCTAACCATCAATTTGTAAATAGTCCAACTATCTTGAACAATAACGAAAATTAGGTCTATTTTTGGTATATATTAATTTTATACCTTAATTAGTCTTGAACTTTTCAATTTACGAGACTGTCATTTGTTTTTTCAATTTGGCGGGATTCAGAGAATTGTGTGTCCCTATTATAATGAAACTAACTCGTGAAAATTTTCGCTCAATGATTTTTTACGATTTTCGCTGCGGCTTAAGTCAACAAGAGAGTTGCCAGAGACTTCAACTGGCGTTTAATGATGAAGCCCCATCTTGTAGCTCTGTGTAATCGTGGATTGGAGAATTTAGACGTGGACGAGATCATCTCCATGACGATGTACGTGAAGGTCGGCCGGTGACTGCGGTTACTGAAACTAATGTCGATACCGTACGACAACTAATTGAGACAGACAAAAGAATTACCTGTCAGCGAATTCGTACTGTATTAGGCATAGGAATGAGTCCAGTGCAAAATATTTTGCATTAGCAACTGAAGGTTCGGAAGCTTTGCACTCTATGGATACCGCATGATTTAAACGAAGACCAGAAACGACTGCGTGTAGTGGTGCCGAAAAATTATACATAAGTTTAATGGAGGAGAGTCATTGGCTGTCTATAATATTGCAACAAGTGACGAAATCTGGGTGTATTGTTTTGAACCGGAAAGAAAAAGCCAGTCAGTAGAATGGGTCTTTCCTTTTGAGTTGCCAACAAAAGTTAAGAAGAGCCGGAGCACTGGCAAAACAATGGTTGCGTCTTTCTTCGGAAAAACTGGACATTATGTAACAGTGTCGCTTGAAAATCAGAGAACAGTCACTGCAGATTAGTGTGTAAACAATAGCTTGCCTAGTGTCTTAGGAAAAATACGTGAAAAGCGTCCTCGCATGTCATCCGTCACCACGATAACGCGTCCGCACATTCGGCTAAGAAAACGAATGCGTATTTGAAGGCTTCAAATGTGGAACTGATGACGCATCCGCTGTACAGTCCGGACCTCGCACCTTGCAACTTCTTTTTATTCCCAAGAATAAAAAATAAACTTAGAGGTTTACGATTCTCAAGCCCAGAAGTGGCAGTGAATGCATTCCAAGAAGCCGTTGAAGAGGTCTCTACCGAAGATTGGATCAACTGCTTCACACAATGGTTCCAACGAATGAAAAAATGTGTAAATAGTGAGCGAATATACTTTGAAAAACAATGAATTAATCATAAACATCTTATCTAGTCTTATTTATCAGAATCCAGAAACTTTCAGCATGACCTAAGTACGAGATCCTCCGAAGTGAAAAGATTGAATTTCTTCATTATATTTTGCACTGAAATCTTCCGAAAAATCCATGTGTATTATGGCTTCTTTATCAGTTAGGCACTTCTTCTTTTCCGATATTGCTTGGTACTGGTGAATAATATTTCTTTCATGCTGAAACATTTTAGTTAAATCCTCCTTTAATTTTAACACGAGTTAGCAGCAAAAAGTTGCAAAATAAACAATATTTCAATATAAACTCTCAGGATTCTGGATAATTCTCAGTATCCTGGGTCTCAATTTGACAGGATCCTGAGAGCAGGTTCCTGAGAATTTTTAAATAATATTTAAAAAAAACATCGTTTTAAAACATTTAATCAAGATTAAGCAGAGCTAAACCTTTGCGCAAGCAATTTACGTATCAAAACGCTAAAATTACTATATTATTATATTTATTTCGTAAGTAAATATCTTACCAGGATTCTGTGAACTCGACTGATTACGACGCAACTTCCACCGCCGACTGTGCCGGGCTGACTAAACAACACGCTAGGTGCAAAAAGATAGGTGGTATTCTTTTTCTCTTTCTTAGGTAAAATTGACTCAGCGGAACGACAAAGTCGCTCGGCGAATAGGATATCGAATATTCGCTTATTTTACACTGAACAGGATCCTGACATAAAACCGTTGGGACAAATTCTGGAAAAGGATTTTATAATATTTGTGGGACATAAAATAATATTATGTCTCCCAGTCAATACAAAATATTAAGTACTTCTTTATTTCGGTTTAATTTATGGCCTCAATGTCGTAGTAAATAAATAAAATTACACTTTGGAATAGATTTTGTTAAAGGGACACTGCAGGTTCCTGAGAATGTAGCGCTTTGAATAGAAATTTCGTCAAGAAAATGATTTTAAATCTTAATAATTTTTAGAGACCAACCAGACATAGGTATGTTAAACAGTATGTTATACAAATAAATTAGTTTGTAACAAATTTTTCATTATATTTTAGCTGGGCCGCCAAAAATTCCTTAGTTTGTAGAACTACCCATTTATAGGTATGTTAAGAGTAAAATATGTTGAAAGTGATGTAACGTTCAACGGTAACAGCTATTTCTGACAATTACATATGACAATAGAATACTGATTACCGTGTTAATTCTAGGCTGATAGGACAGGATTTACTTAATATTATGCAGTTTCTGTTGAGAATTAGCACCTCTTTTATGATTGTTTTGTGGTAATAAAAAGCCGGTCAAGTGCGAGTCGGACTCGCGCACCGAGGATTCCGCACAAAATTGTAGGCATGTAAATAGTTCATAAATCACGGGAATACAATATAAACAAGTCCAGTATAAACTGACACGCAACCAGTATGAATTTTCATACTTAGTGAGTGTCAGTTTATATTGGACTTGTTTTTTATGTGATGTAACTACAAATTCGCTACAAACGGTTTTCGAACTTTTTCCTTTACTTATGCTATAAGACATTGCTCCTTGCCAAATTTCATGTCATTTCTACGTCAACGGGAAGTACCCTATAGGTTTTGATTCCCTTGAGATTCCTTCAATATGCGGCATAAACGGCGGCAGTATCTTTTGATTGCGTTGACTTAGATGTTTGATTTTTTCACTGATCCAAGGGATTGCAGACTTAAGTATTTGATATGAATTTCAACTTGATGCCTTCACGCGTTCCTGAGAAAAAGGGTCTTGACAGACACACAGACAGACAGACAGACAGACAGACAGACAGACGGACAACAAAGTGATCCTATAAGGGTTCCGTTTTTTTCATTTGAGGTACGGAAACCTAAAAATTTATACTAGATTGGTAATAAGACTGATTATAACGCAGACAGCGTTCAGCGTCAGTTTAGTTACTGTTGTCGTTTTGTGCATTGTGAATATTGTGATACCTATATTGAACAATTTGTAAGCCAAAATATAAGGCACATATTATGATAAGAAAATGAATTATAAGAATTTAAAGTAGGTGTATTTCATAACAAAGTGGAACACTAGTGAAATACATATACATTCAGTCAACAAAGTATCGGGAATGGATGATTTGTTTATGGTTCCAAATTCAATTTTTTGTTTTTTTTGTTGTTGTTAGATTGGCACAACTGTTTTCTATTTTGGCGCGGAGTTTGAGTTGCATCTGTTATTTATATTAAATACAGTGCTGTTTTTAGTTATATCATATCTAGTGTGTATTGCGAATTTCATAATGGACAAAAACATTGAACAAAGAGTTTGTCTTAAATTTTGCATCGCCAATGGAATTTCGTGTTCGGAGTCACTGAAAATGTTACAGAAGGCTTACGGTGATTCGACTTTATCAAAAACACGTGTTTATGAGTGGTACAAAGCGTTCAAAAGCGGTCGAGATGTGATGGAAGATTTGCCTCGCTCTGGTAGGCCATCAACGTCTGCAACTGAAGTTAACATCGCAAAAGTGAAGGAAATAGTGACTGAAAATCCTCATTCAACTTTGAGAGAGATAGCCGCCGAACTTTCTGTATCTCACGAGTCGATCCGTACTATTTTAACTAATCATTTGGGTATGAAACATGTTACCGCTCGGCTAGTCCCAAAAGACCTGAATTTTCTCCAAAAACTCAATCGCATGAGAGTCGCTGAGGACATGCTAGAACGAGTCAATTCCGACCCAACATTCATGAAACGCATTGTTACTGGTGACGAGACGTGGGTTTACGAGTTTGACATGCAAACTAGTCAACAAGCTTCGGAGTGGCGCCTTCCAACTGAACCGAAACCGAAGAAACCACGCCAAAGTCGATCAAAAGTCAAAGTCATGTTGACTGTTTTCTTTGACTATCGCGGTGTTGTGCACTCGGAATTCTTGCCGGAAGGTCAAACGGTAAATAAAGAATATTATTTGAGCGTTATGCGGCATTTAAGAGAGCAAATTCGACGAAAAAGGCCAGATTTGTGGAATGAAAATTCTTGGATTTTGCACCAC
This sequence comes from Tortrix viridana, assembly GCA_963241965.1. NCBI lineage: Eukaryota > Metazoa > Arthropoda > Insecta > Lepidoptera > Tortricidae > Tortrix > Tortrix viridana. Next base: position 37,733,461 of record OY725171.1, on the reverse strand, counting down.
GATAATGCGCCTTCGCACAAGGCCATCATTGTGAAAGAATTTTTGACCAAACACTCAACAAATACCATCGAGCAACCACCATATTCACCAGATATGGCTCCTGCCGACTTCTTTCTTTTTCCTAAACTCAAATTACCACTTCGTGGCACCCGTTTTCAATCGGTAGAAGACATAAAGGAGAATTCGCGCCGAGAACTGAATTCAATTCTGGAAACAGCGTTTAAAAAATGTTTTGATGATTGGATTATTCGTTGGCGTAAGTGTATCGTTTCTGAAGGAGCATACTTTGAAGGTGATAAAATAAATTTGGATGATTAACAAACAGTTTGTGTATTATTGATCTTTTCCCGGTACTTTCTTGACAGAGTAGTATTTCATACGTTATAAAATGGGTCACTTTAACATTTTATTATTTCTTCTTTTAGGTAGTTATCAGTTTTCGTTACGTTGTTTGTTTCTTATATTTACGACTTCGAGACTGCAGCGCAGCTCACACAATTAGAATATAACCCTTCAGGTATTAAATTTCGTTTACTTTTTTATTAAACATAAATAAATATGTTGTTTATTAACCTCTTTTATTCCATTTCATTTATTGGGTATGTCTAATCCATGTACTTTCTCATTATTTAGCATAGGGTTGTTACTGACCAAAAACATTTCAATTTTCTAAATTTTCAATCGATATTCGTTGTTTATAGACTCAAATAGTAATAATCTTATCAAAATATTCCTAATAAGTCTGAAACAACCCGCGAACATGAATCTATACGGCTATAACTTAATATAATTACTTGGGCGATGGGTGTTCATACTGAACAAAAAGCTTCTGATTTTCAAGAAAGCTTCCTAGCATCGCCGTAAGAAATGGTTTTTCTATTTATTTAGATCCTCCTCTAACTCCGGATAGTACTCTCGTGACTTAGTAATATGATATTTTTTTTGCAAAAAATCAAAACTTTGACCCTTCTGATTTCGCACTTGGCTTCCTGAAAACTTCGTAAGAAATAGTTTTTTGGGTTATTGGTGGTACCGGGTATCCCGTGATAGTACTGTCGTAACTTAGTAATATGATACATTTTTTTGCAAATTTTTGGTTTTTTCGGACCCCATAACCTCCAAGAGCTTCCTAGTTGACGCGGAAGAAATGGATATTGGGCTTCTGTAGGTATAGGTCTCCGGAACTATACATGTCTCCAAGGCTAGTTATATGATACACATTTTTAGGCCTGGGACGGCGGTCTATGTGGTGTTTAAATTATTTTCGAACAAGGCATGGACGCCATCCGAATTCTGAATTAACTTTAGAAGGAGTACCGGTGAATCGCACAGATGCGTAGCGGAAATTAATGGCTTCGACAATTCAAAGTGTTCTTAAAAGCATCAGGAGTGTCCAAAGAATCCAGTAAAACACAAGCCAGTTTGTTAATATATTACTCGGTCAGAAGTTTACGACGTGTTTACTTCACTTAAATGTGACAGCAAAAGAATAGTGACGATGTTACTAAATGAATAGGAAAACTTTATAACCACTTCGGAACCAAAACAAATAAGTACTAAATATGTTCACGTATTTGGTTTGGTTTTTCCATGAAAAGAATATGAGCAGAATCGTAATAAAGTTGAACTACTCATCAAGGTATTTGTGTGTTCCTGGGGCCGTAGCAAGCTAGGTCACAGATAAAATGACAGCACGAATAAAACGTTGCTAGAGTAATTAAATATTATTTTTCTTCCAACATATTATGATGTTCGGAGACGATCAAGCGGATCGCGTAAAGCGCGTCACACACGGAGCTATAATATATATTATAGGTCGGTATATTACGATATATTTTCCGTACTAGTTGACAGAGTCCACACACGCAGCTATAACTCTGTCAACTAGTACGGAAAATACACCTAAACTATACGAAAATATATCTTAAGATGCCTGGCTATAATATATATTAATATACCAAAATATAAATTATAGCTCCGTGTGTGACGCGCTTGAAGTGAGCAAATAACCATAGAGAACTAATGTCACTGTCAGTGTTATTGTTCCTCGAGAAACGGAGAAAGTAAATAACATACAAACTGAGTCCTGTGGTGGGAGTGTTGGCTGCTGCACGTGTCGATCGCTTCTGCTGAGCCGGCCGCCATCTTGGGCTTCTCTTTGGAGAAGTGAAGCGTGGCGGTGTTGTGCGCGGCGGAGTGGTTGGTGCGTGAGGCGATTGACACTTTCGCCACAGTTCTCCAAATTACCGAACAATACCAATTTTATAAATATATTTTAACCGTACATTGACATTAGCAAAATTGTCTACATAAGTGGACAGAGGCCATTTTTTTTTAAAGAGAAGAAGAAGAACATACAAACTATTTTATAAATAATTTACAAACTACGTCAGCAAATGAATATACAATGATCCAGCGTGAAGACAACCTTTTAAGGCAGGCATTTCAAATTTGCCGAAATTAAGTACAGTACCTAAGCGGTGAATCACGATTTTTGTTCGGCCGAGTTCAGAATGTGAAACGTTCCAGGTGATTATAATTTCATAAAAGGCAATACAATTGAACAAACTAATCAAAAAATTATTTTAAGTTTCAAAACAATTTAATACTTAAGCTAATCATTTTTGTTGCAATATTTTTTTTTTGAGGTTATGTTTATACAAAACTTCAGCTTTTTATCTAGTAGGTATATACATCGTTTTTTCAGATGTGCTAGCGAAACATACGGGCGGAGGCGTTTACAATAGCTATGTATGTACCTACAATAATTGTGCCACGAAGTGTAAAATATGCCCAGAACAAGTTTGCCACAAGCATAATGTCACTATGGCGACGAACACATGGGAGCGGCGCGACGGAGCGCGGTCGAGCGGATTGAAAATTTGTATGACGATAATCCGCCGAGAGCGTTGACACGGTACCGCGCCTCTGCGCGGAGACGTTAGCTGTGTCTACAGTTCCACATTTGGAGAGCAGCCTCGCCGAGGCTGCCTCGCGCAGCAAATGCTCGGTTAGTGCGGACGTGCCTGCCTCGGCCGAAGCAAACGCACGCGCCGCGCCCCGAGCGAACATTGGATTGGAGCAGTGGATTTTTGTACATAGAGAGCTCCATGGTGCCTCAGTATGTTTGCTACGTGCAGTGCGGATGGCTGTTTTGCACAGTATAGTTCGCTCGGCCTAGTCGCGCGCAGCAGAAACTATATATTTTTCTAAAAGAAAATATACAGTATGTAGTGCGGAAGAAAATTCATGTGTCATCAATTTATCCTCTCTTTATTATTATAAATAAAACTGTCCAAAACTATATTTTTTGTTTAATTGAAATAAATTGTACACAGAGTATGAGATTTTTATATTACACACAAGGGTTTCTACATATGATACCTATGACTTCTTGCAGGATTTTTAAGGACTCTGGACATCAAGTACAAGTTATTTGTAACTTGTTTGATCCTTGGATCTCTCTTTCAAACTGGTCTGTAACAGTAAAGACACACTAAAGCTTTCGGCACACCAAACGCGTGTCAGGCGCGTCGCGTCACGTCGCGTGGCGTGAGCGACGCAACACCCGGCACACCGCAGGCAGGCGGCAGCTTCGCGGCGCGCGCGTACCCCCACCACGCGTTTGTAAAAAATACAACGACTAGTACCTGCGCCGACGCCGCGCTGATGTGACGCGTGCCAGCGCGCGCGACGCGCCTGCTACGCGTACGCCACGCGACGCGCTGCCCGAGTTGACTGCGGCGCGTCGCGTGCGCGAAGCAGCTCGAACGCGTGCCCTGCGCAGGCACGCGTTACTTTTTGGTGTGCTGGGTTCAATTTGATTTGTTGTTTTACAACATGCGCGGGCCCCCGTTCAAAGCGCGACGCGCCTGACACGCGTTTGGTGTGCCGAAAGCTTGAGTGACAAGCGAGAAAATACAAGATGTGGTCTGATGTCATCTGAGGATTTATGTATTAGTACATATTAATACTTTTGTAATATCTTCAAAGGTAAAGTAGCTATGCTGGACAGTCTACCAATAGTCAGATCCTTTACTTCTATATTCTCTCTCTTAATTTAAGAGCTCTGCTCTTGTCGGTGGAGCAATTTCCATTCCTCTCTCCTCTCTGCCAGCTCCTTGACCTCTTTATACGACACGACCTGCACCTTCTCCTTAATTTGGTCCATTCTTGGTCTTCCTCTCCCTCTCCTGCCTTCAATCTTTCCCTCTATAATGTTTTTGATAAGCTTGTCGTGCCGCAATAAATGGCCAATCATTCCTCCTCTTCTATTCTCTATAATCTCCAATATCCTTCTTTTAAAAAACGTCAATTAACTTTTAAGTTTGATTTAAGTTGCTGCTGTCACTTTCTTTGCTGTAGCAATAGAATAAGACGCAGCAACTTTAATCAAACTTGAAAATTAATTGACGTCGCTGAATGCGGCAGTAAATTATTAAATGTAATTTATACTTATTATGAAGGAGTTCCGGTGGTCATTTCTGATCTTCATCATCAGTTTTATTGGAATGCAAATGCCTAAGTTCTTGCTCAATATACCAAAATCGCTCATTACATTGAAATTGGTTTACTTACAACATGAAAATTTATGCGTGAAAATGCATAAAAAAAATCGACGAGTTTTTATTTTCACCTTTTGGTTTCACCACAAAATAAGTACCCTGCATAGAAACCGGACTATAAGAAACAGCAAAAGACATATATTTGACCTTTTTCTACTTATAGCATTCATAACGAGTTAGAAAGAGTTGTCCCTATTCTATCGTTTTCCTTCGTGTTGACAAAAGGTTTTAGACGTCAAATTTGAATGGACCGCTATGGGCCCGCCATTGGACCCCTACACGAACCTCCAGTCCTACCATATTAAAAAGTCGATACACGAATAGTTAATTTTGTGTCAAGGTGACTTTTACGTTACATTTAGTAGATTTATTAGTTTGACAGTGTTGCGAATATAATATATCAATATTTTCAGATTTCCAAGAAATGAGAACTTGATAGCACAACGGATTCGGCGAGTAGGCAGGGAAAATTTGATACCGAAAAGATACAGCAAACTATAGCAAAGGAACAGACATGAATCCTACAAACTTTCCACCCGGAAGTAGGTATATAAATATGCTGTCAAATAAATTACTTTTTTTTATAAATTAAAAATCGTTATTGTATTTTTTGTGTCTAAGCATAAGAATATTTTTCTCTATAATGAGTAGAATGTGAAATCTAACAGAATATTTACACGATAAGCCGCTAAATCAGCGAAATACATGGCTCCCGTTATATATACCCTTAAATGATAGAAAAAGTTAGTAATAAGTAGTGCTTCGATAAAAATGACAAAACTATTTATAAATGTTAAAATAGACTGATCAATTTGTATTTTTTATAAGGAATTATTATTTACCACGATATGTACGATTTGCTTACGTTTATATTTATTGTAATCAACAAGGAATGAAGAAAACTATAGCCAATTACGATTTTTAATTACGGAAATATGCAAAATGAAAACAATATTCTAACTAATTGAAAATAAATTAAAAATTCTTAATAATTTTTTGTGCTATTCATCTTGAATATCAAATATTAAGTAAGTAATATGAAAAAAAATAGTTTATAATTATTTTTACCAACATTTTCAGGATTTTTTTTTAATTATTAATTTTTTTAAATAATTTATTGACTCATATTTAGATGGGTTATGTTTCTACCTAATTACTAGAATTATAATATATCCGATACACAAGAAATATCCGCTATTAACTATTTTCGTTTCACCATACTAGCGTCCGTAAAATTACTGGAGTAAAATGACTTTGCTGACAAGTAATTTGTTACAAGAAAATCAAGGAAAGTATACGGGTCAATTTCCGGGCGTGATTTTTTTTGTGTCCAAGCCGATAATCGAAGTGATATATGAGAAATATAATTAAATATATTTTTTAATGTTATTAAGTTCATTCTCCCCCACTGCTTTCCGGTAAAATTACCTAACTGTGTTAAATTTAAATAACTTGAAAAAACATTTAAATCGCTTAAACCAAGACTCTGTGCCGCGTCCTAGTGTTTGTTAATTTATAAAAAAACATTAATTTATTTGTATTATATAAGTCACAACTGATGCCTCCATTTTTTCCGCGCGCGAGGACCCATTCGGGTGGGCAAATTTTAAACCTTTATAACTTCACTCTACACGCTTTGATCACCTACCTAAACAATGATGTGTCATGTCGCCCCGTGTTCCAGCAAATCATGTATGTAAGTACTAATCTGCGCTGGCATGGGGTCAAACTTTTTTCAATTTTGGTAGCTCATTTATATGTTTATTCTAATAAGGTTTTCATTGAAAGATGAACCTTTAGGATAGTCTTTTGTTGTCTTTCTCGAATAGCATATATTTTAAAATTGCAAAACAAGGATTATTTGTTTTTGGAGCATAATTTTAACATATTTCCAATTTCAGTGGCGCAATTTAAGGTGGGCATTGCATCTTTTTGGCTTATTTTGCGCTACCTAAATTATTAATTAATGTTTTTTGCCAAAATTATTAAATTTTATAACAATTGTATAAATTGCAAAAAAAATTCTCGTTGTTTTAACTCGTGTAGTAATTAAATTGCTTACAAGTTATTTCTAAAGCTTTTCCTATTTAAAAATTTCAGAGTACATTATCGAAATTTTTTTCGATGTTCAAACTTGTATTTATCATGATAATATATGTTCTTACAAAATGTAACTTGTTTAAAAAGTGGTGTAAAAACAACAATGTTTTAATTTTTTAATAAAGACAGCTAAACATATTTTCATTCGTTTCATTGTTTGACCTTACCATAGAATGAATACCATCAGGGGGTCAATTCTACTAACAATATTGTGTAATGATCGCAATAGAAACTCAGTTGGACGGCAACTTTAACGCTCTTTATTATTCTACTATCAAGTAACGATTCAATTGTAGTTCAACTTCAACTCAAAGCTAACGATCGATCGAAGTTATGACACGTCGTATTCTCCTAACACAATAGAACTTAAACGGAACGTTAAACACTATTCTACTAAAAATTTGACACATGTGTCATCGCACGTCGATCGGAACACAACCGAACCCCAGCGTCTCATCTGTCATAAATGTCATAATTAGCGGTTGGGATAAAGTTCGATATTTGCTACTTTTTGTGAATCCATCGTTCAATAAAATTGTTATTTTCCGTCGAATCATGATGTACTATTATGAATACCTTGATATTGCTAATGCTGTGGACCGTGGTAAAGTTCGAAGCAGGAATTTATCGACAAGGACACGAAATTCTGCTTTCGATCTTACGGATCGTGAGTTTATCAAAACCCACAGGCTGTCCAAGGACCTGGCGACATCATTAATTGATGAAATTATATAATAATAATAATAAATATCAGGAACAATCTCACACAAATTGACCTAGTCTCAAACTAAGCTCTAGGCTTGTACTATGGGTACTAGGCAACGATATACATACTTATATAGAGAAATACATACTTAAATATATAGGAAACATCCATGACTCAGGAACAAATACCTACTCGCGCTCATCACACAAATATTTTCCCATACCGGGATTCGAACCCGGGACCGCTAGCTTCGTAGGTAGGGCCACTACCAACTAGGCTAACCGCGTCGCCAATTAGTGTTCATATGCCTGTAAGTCTTCGATCAGATGGCATTGATACCGAGACCAAGGTGATTCATTTAACTTGGTCACGAAACGTACTTTTGACTAGTCCTTCTAGGGCTTCTCACGACCTCCGTCCACAAACGTGTCGCCAGAGCCCTGGCTTTACGAGCTCGGACACGTCCCAGGGCTAAGTCACGGTGCTCATCCATGAACATTATTAAAAGTTCTAACTGTCTTACAGACGTAGATCTTCTTCGGCTTGATTCCATGATATTATTTCAACATACAGAGAAAAGATCAAAGTAATAATTTCAAAATAACTGTATTATATATTGATTCCAAGGTAAAAATAAGCATCGAGAGCAACTTAAAGGTTTGCAGAAATATAAATTATACTTACCAAAACTAAGCACAAACTTACAGTACGATTATTGTCACATTGACACTCGGGACATCTCGGTTTTAATCGTAAAGATTCGTTATTTCACATAGAGTATATAAAATCCTAGAATTTACTCACATAAAATATACAAACCTATTTAGAATAATTAATAATAAAACCTCAACCTAAGTATAGAAACTTCTTTAATATTCTAAATAATCAAATAGGCTATAATCAACTTTTATTTAAGTATGTATTTCTCTATATAAGTATATTTATCGTTGTCTAGTACCCATAGTACAAGCCTAGAGCTTAGTTTGGGACTAGGTCAATTTGTGTGAGATTGTCCCCTGATATTTATTTATTTATTTATTTATTTTATGACATAATGTGATCTGAACTTTATGATGTGATACAATGTCATAAAGAAAATTATTCCCAATTTAATGTGGATAAAATTTTGGGACAGTATGGTCACACTGCAGTTAGTTTGCCTCCGTACCACCCAGATTTTAATCCCATAGAAAATATTTGGGCACAATTAAAGGGATAAATAATAATATGTTGCCTCTAAAAATATAGACAAAGTCAAAAAGCTACTGTTAGAAAAAATGTATATGTTGGGACCTGAAGAATGGACGAAAGTTTGCAATCATGCCATTAAATGCGAAGATGAATTTTTTACTGAAGAAGAGAAGCTGAATGTGTTTAATGACAGTTTTATAATCAATGTCCCTAATTCAGACAGTGAAAGTTATTGAGCATGTATGGTTTCATTATTAATCATACAATTGGTACTTATTGTAAATAAAGTTTTTAAAGAATATATTTTTAAATTCCCTGTAAAAATGTAATATATAAATCTAACCACATCTTTGTTATTCATAGGTCTACTGTAAAAAATGTAATTATGGCAGGTGATCTACATTACTGTTTTAGACTGTCAAGTGCACTCTATGATATTAGAATATGCAACAATGTGTCACGTGTCATTTACACTTCCGATCTCTTCCGATGAATGTCGAGAATAGCCGGGTGTCAAAATGGTTTCAGCGCCAACTCAATTTTGAAGTTTGACACGAGACATTGACTTTTCATTTGGTTTTTTTATGCGCTCGATCGAGGTTTTGTGGTATTTTTCACTTCATTTTTTAAAATATTAACGAAGTATATCAAATAATACATAATAATTCATGTGAAATAATGTAAACTTGTCAAATTTATAATAAAAATGACACAATTTAATTTGGTAGTCATTTTTTTTGCGTTCTAGTAACACTCAAACATGGTTGTTTAGTCTTTGGCCTTATCGTTACGTTTCTATTGTGGTTCAATTGCGTTTCTATTTAGATTAAGGTATTGTTTTGTTTATAAGATAGTAGAATGGCTTATTTGTCCACAGTAGAAACTGAATGGGAATAGTATCTTTATAGAATCTTAATAGATTCTTGAAATATGCGCATTAGTAGAATTGAACCCCTGGGCATTCATCTGATGGCCTTTGATTAGTAGTTTAATAGACATATATCACTGTCAATCACTACTATCATTGGCAATTCTTGTTGCAATTTCCTTCGAGTACAAATTGAAAATGCCTCGAAATAAGAGATCTACCATTGGCAAATGGTAAGAAAAGTCCCCGGAACTAATTTTAAAAGAATACGATTCCGTGATATACTGTTTTGGTTTTGTGATGTTAGTTTGAAACAGTTCATAAAATATAATGTCAAAAAACATGAATCAAATCATCACATCGTACCGAAAAACATTAACCTCTACTTTTAATCTTCTTTAAAATGTGTTCAGTATTGTATTGATATACGTATATCGGAACTCAATAAATGAGAACTCACTATGATAATTCAAAACTGCTACGAAAATTCCGGGCTCTGTTAATTACGTATAAAATTAAATTTAAAAGAAGATAATTCATTACTGAGTACACGATTGTTTCATTTTCATTTTGCACAAGATCAATAAAAACAAAAGCTAACTACTGATTTATTTTTCGATTTATGAGAATTATTTTATTAATAAATTGATTAGTATTTAATAATATTCAAAATTAGATTATGTTATTAAAACTAATTTAGGTGGCGTTTAAATTGAGGTGGCACATCAATTAAATTCAGGTGGTCAGCTCAAATTATTATTCTCAAAACTTTTCATCTCGCCACCGAAATTGGCATAAAATCGTGCACTGTTGAAATTGACCCATACAAAAAAAAGTTAGCCATTGTTTATTTTAAGCTTGTAGAAAAACTTATGTATGCAACGGTACATAATAAGCTCTAAAGATACTCGTGCCTGTCATTACCATCATCATGGCACTCGGTATCTTTAGATACTTCATTATGTGCCAGTTGCATAAATAACTATCAAATAGCTGTCAAAAAACGTCCCGCGTGTTTCGGATGGCAAAAAAGGCTGCGCGAGGCACCGCCGTGTCCTGTGGATTAAACCGGTTTTTGAAAACGTTCTTGTTTCGTTTTCGTTCTGAACAAAATGTTGTATAAAGAACCGTTTGTAACGTTTTAAAAACGATATTTCAAATAACGTTTCCGAGCCCTGCAATAACATACTCGTACGGTCCATCCTATCGACCTGGTCTACGTATCACATCAACCCGGCCTATCACATCGACCTGGTAAATCACATGTCATTACATCAACCTGACTCATTACACTAACCTGGTACATCGTAAAGTTACTTTCCTTCCAGTTTATCTTTATATTTGTCTCCTTTTTTTCCATACATACATACATATTGTTTTTTACTAAGAAGCAATAAACATTCTATAATACCACATTATACACGTGCATACAATGTAGTACAGTTAATCGAATAATTTTAGTTATTAATAAAATGTCTCGATTCAACTTTCTAACCAATATTTTATACCTGTTACATAGGTACATAGTCAAATGAGATATTGAATTAATAAGTAAAACTTTAACAAAGTTAACCTTTGTTAGGTGATTTTCTTTTTATATCATTAAAAAGCGGGTAAAAATCAAACAAACTCAATGCTTTCACTATCGTAAACAACACGCGGCGCCCTTACCGTATGTTTCTTTCTTGATTTGGTTAATAAATTTACAGGCTATTTAAAAGTATTTATTTCAATCTAATTGACTAAATGGCTAAACTGATCAAATATATATGATGTGCGCCGCGAATGGCGGCCGTCGTGGTCGAGCTTTGGAAACAGAAGAACAAGATGGCGGCGGCCGGCGTTCCTCCCACCCTCAGGCGATAGTGCTGCGCCCAACCGTAAGGATGCGATGCTAGAGTTGCGCCGCAACACCGTATGCTAACGAATAATCTATTCAGTCATTTCGTTAATGTGAAATAATTTGCACGGTACAATAAAGTACCCCAAATATAAATGCACACTTATCCTTTCCTTTCAACAAATGGTGAGTATGTACTTATATTTTCCTCGTCGCCACTTGTAAAATACTCGATAACACTAGCACCAGTGATTTATACTCGGCAGTCTATCCTAAAGCACGCCCGCGCAGTACGACGGTTGACAGATGAATGCCCCCACCACTTGACTCCGGTATACTACTCTGTCAAGAAAGTACCGGGAAAAGATCAATAATACACAAACTGTTTGTTAATCATCCAAATTTATTTTATCACCTTCAAAGTATGCTCCTTCAGAAACGATACACTTACGCCAACGAATAATCCAATCATCAAAACATTTTTTAAACGCTGTTTCCGGAATTGAATTCAGTTCTCGGCGCGAATTCTCCTTTATGTCTTCTACCGATTGAAAACGGGTGCCACGAAGTGGTAATTTGAGTTTAGGAAAAAGAAAGAAGTCGGCAGGAGCCATATCTGGTGAATATGGTGGTTGCTCGATGGTATTTGTTGAGTGTTTGGTCAAAAATTCTTTCACAATGATGGCCTTGTGCGAAGGCGCATTATCGTGGTGCAAAATCCAAGAATTTTCATTCCACAAATCTGGCCTTTTTCGTCGAATTTGCTCTCTTAAATGCCGCATAACGCTCAAATAATATTCTTTATTTACCGTTTGACCTTCCGGCAAGAATTCCGAGTGCACAACACCGCGATAGTCAAAGAAAACAGTCAACATGACTTTGACTTTTGATCGACTTTGGCGTGGTTTCTTCGGTTTCGGTTCAGTTGGAAGGCGCCACTCCGAAGCTTGTTGACTAGTTTGCATGTCAAACTCGTAAACCCACGTCTCGTCACCAGTAACAATGCGTTTCATGAATGTTGGGTCGGAATTGACTCGTTCTAGCATGTCCTCAGCGACTCTCATGCGATTGAGTTTTTGGAGAAAATTCAGGTCTTTTGGGACTAGCCGAGCGGTAACATGTTTCATACCCAAATGATTAGTTAAAATAGTACGGATCGACTCGTGAGATACAGAAAGTTCGGCGGCTATCTCTCTCAAAGTTGAATGAGGATTTTCAGTCACTATTTCCTTCACTTTTGCGATGTTAACTTCAGTTGCAGACGTTGATGGCCTACCAGAGCGAGGCAAATCTTCCATCACATCTCGACCGCTTTTGAACGCTTTGTACCACTCATAAACACGTGTTTTTGATAAAGTCGAATCACCGTAAGCCTTCTGTAACATTTTCAGTGACTCCGAACACGAAATTCCATTGGCGATGCAAAATTTAAGACAAACTCTTTGTTCAATGTTTTTGTCCATTATGAAATTCGCAATACACACTAGATATGATATAACTAAAAACAGCACTGTATTTAATATAAATAACAGATGCAACTCAAACTCCGCGCCAAAATAGAAAACAGTTGTGCCAATCTAACAACAACAAAAAAAAACAAAAATTTGAATTTGGAACCATAAACAAATCATCCATTCCCGATACTTTGTTGACTGAATGTACTACAATAATAACAATCGACAAACTGGTTTTGCACACCTCAAGTAAACAAGTGCTTATCAGTGTCCTGTGCGCCCCCGTCGGCTGTAGACCTGTGACGTCAGAGGCGCAACATCATCTTGAATAGTGTTGTGCGGTGTCGACGAAATGTGTGAGGAGTCTTATCATACGGAGTTGCTGCGAATTTTACTAGGTGTTTATAACGCCGACGATGAAATTCCAAAATTTGTATCGGAACAAGTTGAAATAGAAGATTTCGAGGGAAGTCTATAAATTTTAACTAAATACTTAATATATTCATATATAATAAAAATACTAGTCATCTACGGAGCTGATTTTGTACCAACTTGTCATAGAATAACTTATTTAAACTCAGTCAAGTATATTTTTTTTAACATAACTTTTTGTGTACTGTTACGGAATAAATGTGAACCAGGACTTCTTATAAGGTATGCTTTGATAAGGTATTTTATTTACAATTTAAACTAACGGAAATATTTTCACACTTGTAATGTAATTTTATTAACTAAGCATATGAAAACATATATATGTATATATGAAAATTCATTTTATTTAACATCAATTGGTAATCGAAAATGGACCAGCCAATGCTATATCTATACATATAATAAAATCGTTAAGACCAAAAAGTCTGTACATTGAAGATTTAAAAAAAAAACCGATCAGGGCGATTTATAATAAGTAACTGAACATATTAAAACCATTTTTAAAATTCTTGTTTGTTTGTTTGTTTGTTTGTTTGTTTGTTTGTTTGTTTGACTGAGCATCACGTAAAAAGTACTGAACGGATATTGATGAAATTTTCATAAATCTATTTAAATAACATCAGAATAACATTTAGGCTATAAAAATTTTGGAAAATGTTAGAAGAAGGGGGTAAAAAGAGGGGGTAAAGTTTGTATGAAAAAACAAATTTAGATTGTTCTAGGATCATGAAACTCAGAATAAATATTTATTAATAAAAATAAAGAAATACCTGTTTCAGTGTTTATTTTTAATCTCATCCAAAAACGCAAAAAAGAGGGTTTTATGTTTAAAATTACTGGAATTCATACAACTATAAAATGAAAACCAATGAAGTTTGACCTTCGAAACTTGCTACATATACGTAAAATAACAAATAAAAAAAACTACTTTCGGCGATTTTGGATAAACTACCCCTTAGGGGTAGAAATGGGGGGTTAAAGTTTGTATGGGAGTTTGTCCGTTTTTCAAATTAGAAACGTGGAAATTGCTATAGAGATTACTGTTAGCAAATAAAAAACACTACTTTCAGTGATTTTGGATAAACTACCCCTAAGGGGATGAAATGGGGGGTTAAAGTTTGTATAGGAGTTTGGTCGTTTTTCAAGTTAGGAACGCGGAAATTGGTATACTTATAGGCTACTGTAAACAAATGAAAAAATAACGTTCGGCGATTTTGGATAAACTACCCCTGAGAGGATGAAATGGAGGGTGGTAATTTGTATGGGAGTTTGGTCAATTTTGAAGTTAGAAACGTGGACATTAGTATATAGGCTACTGTTAAATAACAAAAAATACAACTTCTGGTGATTTTGGAAAACAACCCCTAAGTGGGTGATTTGGGGGATGGAAATTTGTATGGGAGTTAAGTCAATTTTAAAGTAAGAAACGTGGAAATTGGTATATAGGCTACTGTTAACAAATAACTTCCAGTGATTTTGGATTAACTTCCCCTAAGGGGCTGAAATGGGGGGTTCAAATTTGTATGGGGGTTTGGTCATTCTTGAAGTTAGAAACGTGGAAACTGCTCTAGAGACTACTGTTATCAAATAAAAAACACTACTTTCGGTGATTTTGCATAAATTACCCCTAAGGGGACGAAATAGGGGGTTAAAGTTTATGATGGAGTTTGGTCGTTTTTCAAGTTAAAAACGTGAAAGTTGGTATTTAGGCTACTTAACTGTGTACAAATAAAACATACTACTTTTGACTATTTTAGATTAACTACCCCTAAAGAGATGAAATGGGAGGTGGTAATTTGTATGAGAGTTTGGTCAATTTTGAAGTTAGAAACGTGGTAATTTGTATAAAGGCTATTCTTAACAAATAAAAAATATAACTTCTGGCGGTTTTGGAAACAACTACCCCTAAGTAGGTGATATGGGAGGTAGAAATTTGTATAGGAGTTCGGTCAATTTTCAAGTTAGATACGTGGAACTTGGTATATTCGCTACTATTAGGAAATAAAAAAAACACTTTCAGTGATTTTGGATTAACTTCCCCTAAGGGGCTGAAATGGGGGGTTAAAATTTGTATGGTGGTTCGGTCATTCTTGAAGTCAAAAACGTGGAAATTGGTATAAAAGGCACTGTTAACAAATAAAATATAAAACATTTGGTGATTTCCGAAAAACTATCCCTAAGTGGGTGAAATGGAAGGTGAAAGTTTTAATGGGAATGAAGTCATTCTTGAAGTTAACGAAATTGGTATTTAAGCTACTGCTTACAAACCAAGAGTACTTTCGGTGATTTTGGAAACACGACCCCTAAGTTTGGTTATTTTTGAAGTTAGATATATGAAAATTGGTTTCTAATCTACTAAATAAAAAATACGAGTTTTCTGATAATGGAATCCCAGGTAAATTGATGGAACCCTTCAAACATTTAAAGGACTTATACAGCGATTTTCAAACTTCTGTAAGAACATTTACTTACATTCCAAAAGCACCATTTGGTAAAGTGAAATTAATGACCAGACATGACCATCGGAACTCCTTAATAATAAGTATTTCACAACACGCTACTTTTGCCCATCATTTGTAAGGGGCTGTTTATTTATTACGTAAGACGATTTAGGGGGGAAGGGGTCTGAACAAGTCTTATTTTTTCTAACATGGGGGTAGGATGTTTTTACGTAAAATCACAAAAACAAGCAAAAATTAAAGCGTTTTTATATTTTGCTACTTTTTCTTTGCAATTTTGGTAGATACTGATCTTACGTAAGATTAAAAAGGAGGGAGGGTTCATCCATGTCTTATTTTTTCTTACGTAGGGGGAGGGGGGGTCAGAAATTGGTTAACATTGTCTTACGTAATAAATGAACAGCCCCTAATGAATGTGGTGAAATGGAAGTTTCGCCAAGTAATAGGAGAGTTCTTCAACGATTAATGTCCCTGCATATTGGATAGCCCCATTTTGTAAAGAGTGATGAAGTATTGGCAATAAGCATTAATGCCATGAATGTAGTGTATATGTGCTGCATGTAATACATAATCACATAATAATTAAACAAACACTAAAACGCGAACAAATGTTAGGAAACATTACTATTTTTTTGGAAAGTCTGTCCCTTTATGATACGTACTTAATGAAAATTTTATTTGTACCTACCTACTTTTTAACGAAATTACTGACACTCCGCAGACGGAGTCGCGGGCAGACAGCTAGTTATTAATAATTCTAGTACCTTTACGAAATAATTTCTAGGGTCATAAAACTTCTTTATCTCTCGCTCACACTTACGGGGCTTATGGAGCAGCATAACGAAGTACTAATAATAATACTATTCTTTGTACAAAATCTGCCTCAAAATTCGCTAACAAAGGTCGGTCAGGTAAAACCGCGGTTTAAACTAATAATTATTAACAGTTGAGCTCACAATCAGGGTACTTTTAATTGTTGCCGCTATTGCTCCCGCGGTTTTTGCCTAAATATAATTGAATTTTTGCCGTTTATTGATACAGGCAATTCTTAAGACGATCAGACGAGCAACATTTTTACGGAAATGTGTGTGTTGAATAGCAGGCGCTTAATTTGCGAAATAATTTCAGAAAAATTGCGAAAGGATTTTTAAATAAAATGCAAAAGCTTAACGTGCGTGTAGCTTCTATTAGCGACCGTTATATTACAAAATTAGAGGATAGGGGTATGTGAGGAACATTAGTGTGACGATATGTGGATGTTTCGCGTAGGCTGCTTACAGATGTCGCTAGAAGTCTGAACAGTGTGGCAAAACTCATCGTTCATCAATTACACTTAAAAACGCATTTTTATTTGGACTTTAATATTATTAAGATTCTTACTCAAAAATATCGATATGAAAGTTAATGCCTTACACAGTTTCTCAACTCTAGTATTATTACAATTTCCATTGCCTGTGACGCCCGTGTCGGCCAGAGCCGTCAATACGTGACGTCATCACCTCGTAAAAAAGCAAGTAGTGTTGTGACTCTGTTACTAAATTAAAATGCATGTCGTGCGAACATTTTGGTGTTTTCATACTTTATTGTGGGTTTATAATGTTAATAAAATATGAAAATGTAATAACATTATAGTGAAATATTTGTTAAAGTTTTCCGATACTCAAATACACATACATTACCTAGAGTCAATAATGGTATCGATATTTCGTTTTTCGAGATAGACTTGTACGTTTTTGTTGTGGCGTCCGGTAGGCAGCATTTTGTTTCGCAGCTTGGCGTTCAAAAGGTAAGCGTATTATTTTACAAAGTTTTGAGTGTAACATAATTGTACGATGTTATTATCACATATTGCGCTATGAGGAATGGGTAAAATACTGTACTTACGTGTGAAAAGTTATGTTCTCATATTTACGCTCAGTACGGCTTTTACAGCACAACAATTTACCACTGTGTCGTTTAAATTCAGACACTAAACACCCTGATAATTACTATATTTTACAGGAGAAAGCACAAATTTGTTCAAAATAACAATAAATCGATTACAATGGGTTCCATCGCACATCGGTTTGAGAGGGAACGAGGAGGCTGATTTGCTGGCGAGGCGGGCCATTACAGAAGGGAGGGAAGTTGCTTTTGCATCTCATTATGGTTAATAGATATAGAAAGATATGCTACTCAATGTGGAAAGAATATTTTGATAAAATTTCTAAAGAAAAAGGAATATGGTACAAGTGTATACAGAGTGAGCCTCCTCGGGTCCCCTGGTTTCAAAACGTTGAACTCAGTCGTAAAACTGTTGTGAGGGCGAACAGATTGCGAACCGGTCATGTTCCATTCAACAAGTTTGCATATCTTATGAAGAAAGCTGTATCGCCGAACTGTGAAATGTGCGGTACTGTGGAAGATGTACAACACTTGTTGATGGAATGTGGCCGGAATCGCTCTGAAAGGGAGTCTTTATTTGCGGCAGCTAATCTGAACCCGTATGATACCGGGGTGTTCATGGGGATCCTGTCCGACCCCACATCAGATTGGGCATTAGCGCTATACAGATTGGCTGACGTGAACAGAACCTAGTGTAGTGTATTTTCTTTTTTACTTTTCTAAAGGGGTTTTTATTGTTGTTTTTAAATATTAGTGTTGTGGAGGTTGGGCCGATATACGCGTTTGTGTAAAGGCCGTAATATAAATAAAAAAAATAAAATAAAAAAAACAATAAATGATATGCATGACATGTCACGTACTTATTTGTCTGCCACAAACTCGTTACCGATAGTCGATTTGGCACCGCTGAAGAGACTGCAGTACAGCCCATGTCTCGATTGAATCGAAGGCTTTCTCATAGTCCACAAACGCTAAGCATAGTGGCTGGTTATACTCCTCGGTCTTCTGTATAACCTGCCGCAGCGTGTGGATGTGGTCTATAGTGCTAAAGCCTTTTCGGAAACCGGCTTGTTCGGTAGGCTGGAAGTCGTCAAGCCTGCGTGCGAGACGATTCGTAATGACTCTAGAGAACAGCTTATAGACATGACTCAGGAGCGTGATGGGTCTATAATTCTTCAGTTGGGTATTATCACCCTTTTTGAAGAAAAGAACCACCACGCCTCTATGCCATGCTTGCGGCGTTTTACCCTGGGCTATGACGGAATCAAATAGCTTCTGAAGAGCTTTTAAAACCGGTGATCCACCTGCTTTCAGAAACTCAGCCGTAATTCCGTCATCACCTGGTGCCTTGCTGTTCTTAAGCTGTTTCAGAGCCACTCTAATCTCGTACAGGCTAACGTCCGGGATGTCTTGGGTGTAGTGTCGGGACAACCTAGCTCTTGGGTCTTCTGCTAGGTTGCTGACAGGTAGGCGTGTTGTCGTGTACAGCTGTCCGTAGAACTTCTCTATCTCTTCCAAAAGCTCAGGCTTCGACGATATGATCCTACCGTCATCGGTCTTCAGCCTCATCAGCTGGCTCTGCCCAATAGACAAATCTCTTTTAAACACTTTAGAGCCCTTGTTTCGCTCAATAGCCTTTTCAATACTATCGGTATTGAATCGGCGTATGTCGCGAGTCAGGGACTTAGAGATCTGTCTATTGAGCCGCCTATACTGAGAAGCATCTTGTAATGACTGCAGAAGCATAGCACGTCTTCTCTCCATTAGCTTTTGGGTAGAGTCAGAGATTTTCTTGGTTCCTTTTGAACGGCGAGTTTTGAAAAATTTAGACCCAACCGTTTGGACAGTTTCCACGAACCTGCTGCAGTAATCATCCACGTCTACGCATTCGCCTAGGCTTTCGAAGCGGTTTTGGAGTTCGAGCCGAAAGTTTTCGGGGTTTTGGATATGGATTGGTGCTGGACGGAGCGTAGATTTCATCAGGCGTGACCTTTCCTAGCGTACGTCGATATTCAATGTGCCTCTGACCATTCGGTGATCGCTCCCGGTTTTAACCGCGTTGATCACGGAGACATCATTGAATATTTGCCTTCTGGTCGACATGATGAATCTATCTCATTTCTGGTCTCACCGTCGGGACTTACCCATGTCCATTTGCGGCGTTCACTCTTCTTGAAGAAAGAGTTCATCATAAAGAGTCCCTCTTTCTCCATAAAGCCCGCCAGCAGCTGGGCACGGGAATTCCGACTTCCAAACCCAAATTGCCCCACTCTCAACTCATTGCCGCTTCGTTTACCCAGCTTTGCGTTAAAGTCTCCCATGACAACGGTGTAGTGAGTTTTGGTGGAATGTATGGCTCTGGAAATATCCTCATACATTACCTCTACCTCATCATCGGAGTGCGTCGAAGTTGGAGCGTATACCTGTATGACCTTCAGCGAATACCGTTTGGTGATTCTGAGTATAAGGTAAGCTACTCTTGACGACACACTCTCGATCTTGACAACGTTGTTCACAAGAGACCTGTGGACGATAAACCCGACACCTCCCTGGGACTGTTGGTCGCCCTCCCGGAAAAAGAACAGGTTACCCGACTTAAGGGTTATCGTGTCCTCCCCTTGTCTTCGGACCTCTGATAAACCCACTATGTCCCAGCGTAACCTGTTCAATTCTTCCTCAAGTTCCACGATCTTCTCGTCAGTCCTCAACGTGCGTGTGTTGTAAGTTGCCAGGGCCAAGGATGACGTAAGACTAAAGTATCTGGACTTAATAAGGAAGTATAGATCTGAAGGAATAGAATTTTACATCAACATGGACACACAGTGTTAAGGTTACCGCCATACCATCCCGACTTCAACCCAATTGAAAACATATGGTCCCAGATAAGAGGTTACGTATTAAAAAGAAACAGACATGAATATGACTACAGTAAAGAAATTGTTTGAAGAAAAAAATTATATGATTGGCCCGGATAAATGGAAGAAAATGCAAATGTGAAAATGAATATAGCTCACAAGAACACTCGATGGATGACCATATTGATAGTATTGTCATTCACGTCACTGAAAGTACTGACGATGACACGTCTGAGTGTAAAGGTGGACATTCACGATCAGTTAAAACTGATCAGTTAACTGACGTACATCCAAAAACTGACCGTGAATGTGGAATCTTAAGTTAAAACGGATTTTCGGGGCGCGCGTCTTCAGTTCGTTTGCATCACGCCAAAACTGATCGTGAATGCGGGATCATCAGTCCGATCAGTTAAGAACTTAAGTTAAAAAACTGACCGTCTATGTCAACCTTAACTCGGATTGTGAAATGGAAAATGTTGAAAATATTGATCCAAATATTCAATAGGTAATATTAATGTTTTAATAAGTAGGTAATGTTTTAAGTGCGTAGCGTCCAGAGTTTTATTATTGTAAATATTTCAAAATATGTATGCATTGTTATTTTGCTGCATTTTATGTTAACGTAAGGAGAGTGTTTCGTTTACGAATGATAATAAAAGTACTACTTACCTATGAGTGTATTTCTAAGTTTCTTAGGGTGGTTGTAACATCTCTATATTATACAGTGCCATATGCTGTCATTTTTCATTTTGACATTTGACACTAAACAATAAAGTTCCAAATTAATGGATATAATACGTCACTCATTTAATACAATCATTGATTGACAGTTCGGGTGCCATCGTATACCGATTGAGATCAGAGTTTTCCCGAAGGGAAATAATTTTGCACTACCTACATCTGTACTTCCTTTTTCCTCTTTATTGGGGTTCCATACTCAAATAAGAACCTTATACAGTTTAGCTAAGCCTGTTTGTGTGTATGGCATAGCCATTTTACCTAAATAATAATAATAAATAAATAAATATCAGGGACAATCTCACACAAATTGACCTAGTCCCAAACTAAGCTCTAGGCTTGTACTATGGGTACCAGGCAACGATATACTTACTTATATAAAGAAATACATACTTAAATATATAGAAAACATCCATGACTCCGGAACAAATACTCGCGCTCATCACACAAATATTTGCCCATACCGGGATTCGAACCCGGGACCGCTAGCTTCGTAGGCAGGGTCACTACCAACTAGGCTAACCGCGTCGTCTTGTAGGTTATACAGCTTTGAAGACTAAATTTAACCTTTTGACCGCCGTAGTCTGATATATAAGACACCCAATGTCCAGCCACTATCGCCGTAGTCTTATATTTAAGACATTTTTTCTGTATGTTTTTTGCAAGGATTTTTTATTTATACCGATTTAACTCCACTGATTCGGATATGAAAGCCACTCTAATTGTTAATTAAACAGCTACGAAATTACTCTGTTGCTTTATTTTAATTTTCTAGATGAAAATAAATTTGAAAATATGACATTAGATTATCTATAATTTTGCTGTAGTCCCGTCGCCAAAGTCTTATATAATAGACACCAGTGATGTGACGATGACTTGATTGTAACATTTAAGTATATCGACTCACTCAACGATGTTTGTAAGATATTTATTCATAATATGGACTTGCTCCGCTAGCCTATTTTATTTCCTTACCTATTTTCTCATAAAATAACGATATATTATGAACTGTGCCAGTTATGGCATGAATGGCATGTGTCATATATTAAATTCGACTCGGATGACAAAATACAATTTGTTTCACCAACAGGTAAGGTTTGTAAGTTATACCCATTGTGTTCAAATAATTCAAAAAAGTCCGATTGCTGGGATCCGCTTATCCCGTGCCTTTCACACAACCAACCCTTTTTGCAAGTGCGAAGGAGTCGGATTCGGGTCCGAGAATTCAGATGCTGTGGATAAAGGCACTTAGGTATACTTTCGTCATTCGTCATGCGTCATGCCCGTCTGCCCGTTGGTCTGTCCATCCATATAACACAACCATTTCTTCGCATAGATATGTGATACTTAATCGACTTTATTTATAACTAATTATTTTCGTTGCGACAGTGAGTCAGGATGAACTACGTAAATAAAAAGATTTTTTATTTGTTAGCCAGAAGGATGGACTTATTTTTTTTTTTGGTTTTAAATAAATACCTTAAAACGTTAATGAGTTTTTATACTAAGTAGATATTTAAATCGATATAGCGATGCTTATCGAGGTACAACGTCCACCCCTATTAAGTCATTGTATTCTCAATAACAATCATTACAGACTACGCCGTCGTCTTAAATATGAGACCGCATGTGACGTCAGAGATATAAAATAGGAAATTTTAGTGGTATGGCTCACTCGATATTTCAAAATAATGTTCAAATTAAAAAATTAATAAATGGTACAGATTTGCTATCTCAAAATTTTGAATACCATACGTATTTTGAGATTACAATATTTAATTACCAAAACAGTTGTGTAACTGTGTGAAATTGCATTATTACTTATGTCAACAACTTTGAAATGTTCAGTTTCGATACTTTTTAAATATGGTCAATCCTCTCTCTTATAATGTTAACTTATCAACAAATATCCAATAAAGCCTACGCCAATGTCTGATATATAAGACCGCTTATGACGTCAGATATATGAAATAAGAAATAATAGTAATGTAGCAATGTCAACCGATAGATTTTTATGAGTGGTAAAACACATGGAACCAAACCATTGATAAAGGGACGAAACCATTAATAAAGAAATTGGTAAACGTAATTTAGTTATAATAATGTATTTTATTGAATGATACAGTGGTAAAAAGGGTATTATTACTTAATATTCATTACAAGAAAAATCCTATCGTAACGCATGTGGCAAGCACTACACCATTTCCTGTTATTTTATATAGGCGGCGACATGAGCCCGTTCGATGACAGACCAAGCGGCGGTTAAAAGGTTAAAAAAGGCATGTTACCTAGGTATAGCCTTTTTTTACATGATCTCGTTAAAGTTTGTTTTTTTTTCGTTTTAAAAATTAATTTTGCATTTTGACACATAATTCGTGTGCTGGTAGTGTGCAAAAGGCGTGGTTTGACCTACCGACTCTTAAGCAGAGGGTCGTGGGTTCGAACCTCGGCTCGCACCTCTAAGTTTTTCCGAATTTATGTGCGAAATACAATTTGTAAACTTTAAGCTTTTCGGTGAAGGAAAACATCGTGAGGAAACCTGCACACACCTGAAAAGCAATTTGACGGTGTGTGTGAAGTTCCCAATCCGCACTGGGCCCGCGTGGGAACTATAGCCCAAACCCCTCTCATTGTGAGTGGAGGCCTGTGCCCAGCAGTGGGACGTGCTGGATTATTATTGTTTTTATTATTATAGTGTGCAAATCCAATGCTTAAAAATCTGAAGTGTCTATTTTGTATAACGTTAACCACCGTATGCCCATTTAGTTTTGCATTCCCGGATTTGACTTTTTGTAATTTGTGCACGAAACACAATTTATTGTAAGGTAGGTACTTCATAAAATGAATAAAATATAATGAATTATTTCTTATAATATCTACATAATTTTATTCTCGACAATCTAAGTCGCCCGCACTTCCCCCAATATGCTGTCAAACATGTTATGTCACTGTACTGCTTAGATGTGTCGTGATGTGTGTAGACGGACAGCGGCAAATATATTGCCGTCTTGTAACTCGTAAAGCAGGAGAAAAAAGTTTTATCTTTCTCAAAAATTAACCTTTTAAACGCCGCTTGGTCTGTCATCGAACGGGCTCATGTCGCCACCTATATAAAATAACAGGAAATGGTGTAGTGCTTGCTACATGCGTTACGATAGGATATTTCTTGTAATAAATATTAAGTAATAATACCTTTTTTACCACTGTATCATTCAATAAAATACATTATTACAACTAAATTACATTTACCAATTTCTTTATTAGTGGTTTCGTCCCTTTATCAATGGTTTGGTTCCATGTGTTTTACCACTCATAAAAATCTATCGGTTGACATTGCTACATTACTATTATTTCTTATTTCATATATCTGACGTCATAAGCGGTCTTATATATCGGACATTGGCGTAGGCTTTATTGGATATTTGTTGATAAGTTGACATTATAAGAGAGAGGATTGACCATATTTGAAAAGTATCGAAACTGAAGATTTCAAAGTTGTTGACATAAGTAATAATGCAATTTCACACAGTTACACAACTATTTTGGTAATTAAATATTGTATTCTCAAAATACGTATGGTATTCAAAGTTTTGAGACAGCAAATCTGTACATTTATTATTTTTTTAATTTGAACATTATTTTGAAATATCGAGTGAGCCACACCACTAACATTTCCTATTTTATATCTCTGGCGTCACATGCGGTCTCATATTTAAGACAACGGCGTAGTCTGTAATGATTGTTATTGAGGATACAATGACTTAATAGGGGTGGACGTTGTACCTCGATAAGCATCGCTATATCGATTTAAATATCTACTTAGTATAAAAACTCATTAACGTTTTAAGGTATTTATTTAAAACCAAAAAAAAAATTAAGTCCATCCTTCTGGCTAACAAATAAAAAATCTTTTTATTTACGTAGTTCACCCTGACTCACTGTCGCATCGAAAATGATTACCTAGTTATAAATAAAGCCGATTAAGTATCACATATCTATGCGAAGAAATGGTTGTGTTATATGGATGGACAGACCAACGGGCAGACGGGCATGACGAATGACGAAAGCATACCTAAGTGCCTTTATGCACAACACCTGAAATCTCGGACCCGAATCCGACTCCTTCGCACTTGCAAAAAAGGTTGGTTGTGTGCTTTCACACACGCGTGCCTTTGCACGGGACAGGCGGATCCCAGAAATCGGATTTTTTTGAATTATTTGAACTCAATGGGTATAACTTACAAACCTTTGTTGGTCAAACAAATTGTATTTTGTCATCAGTGTCGAATTTAATATATGACACTTATGCCATTCATGCCATAACTGGCACAGTTCATAATATATCGTTATTTTATGAGAAAATAGGTAAGGAAATAAAATAGGTTAGCCGAGCAAGTCAATATTATGAATAAATATCTTACAAACACCGTTGAGTGAGTCGATATACTTAAATGTTACAATCAGATCATCGTCACATCACTAGTGTCTATTATATAAGACTTTGGCGACGGGACTACATAATCTAATGTCATATTTTCAAATTTATATTCACCTAGAAAATTAAAATAAAGCAACATAGTTTCGTGGCTGTTTAATTAACAATTAGAGCGGCTTTCATATCCGAATTAGTGGAGTTAAATCGGTATAAATAAAAAATACCTTACAAAAACATACAAAAAAAATGTCTTAAATATAAGACTACGGCGATAGTGGCTGGACATTGGGTGTCTTATATATCAGACTACGGCGGTCAAAAGGTTAATAAAAAATCATATGTACTGTGCGACCTCGTATTATCAAAATTTTCGATTTTTTCTTATAAAAAAATTTACGTTTAAGGGTTAAACCTTCTATATTTGTGCCGCCTGAGAAAGGCTTAATGCATAAGAATCTATATAACTCACCGCACCTCCCGGGTTTGCCGACGTGCACCATTCAACTATCAATAAAACAAAATGTGTACTTTGTAATATTATTACAGAAATGCTTTATTATAATTAATGTCTAAATAGATGGATCATCATATAAATGTTATCTAGTACAACCTACAAGGCGGGACGGCCGAGGCTGCGATTGTTTTACCTCGTCGCCCGTGACGTTCCGCCTTATTCCATCACATACAGGTTTTACAAATCATTTGTAATCATTTTTGTACAGCCATATACAATATTTTTTGTTACCTCTAAATGTAAAAAATCTGAGGTGTCATAGGAAACTACGCTTCCTATTAAATGTACACATTACTGAAGGGAATGAGGAGCAGCTACGCTTGTGACGTGAAACCGGCAAGGTAGACCTCGGAACTACGACTATCAGTACAGCACTTTACAATCATCACTATAACCTGCCAGGGCGCCGGCCTGCGCCGCGGCGGCGCTCCACTCTTCTCAGGGGGCTAATTAACTAAATAACTTAAATTAGTTACATAAAAATATACAAAAATATCATTTTCACAAAATTAAAATAACTATACATTCCATCATTAAACAATATTCGATACGTATGATTTAAAAGCCGGGTTTAACTTAAACGAGAGCTTGACTTGGAAATAGTAAATTACAATTATATAATTAGAATCACGGCTATAGTGCCGATTGTCTAGAACTGCCTGTGGCATATCTCGATCACTTTTAACGATTCAAGGTCCCCTAGCCCAGCTAATAGTAATCTACAACGAGCTAAATTACGGAAACGTTTCGGTCAATGCAACCATATTGTTTTCCATCGATTCATAAATTACACGAGAATGAGAGACGTTCAAATATTTATACATAGATTCATACGAACAACGAATAATACTAGAACACTTAAAACTAGAAACGCAATAAAACTACGCCACGGTGACGCGACGGGCGAGCACCAAAGTCGGCGTCGACGCTGTACAACTATGGTTACAGTAAATCGTATCGTATCATTCTTTACATCAGTCTGCTGCTACGGTATGTACAGGGCGCCTCTCACTGCGCGGCCACAGCTGCCCGCGCGGCCGCCGGCTACCTCTCGACCGTTATACTACTAACACAATCAATATAGTACGACACGACTTTACCAAACAGAGACACGACAACGTGCACGACAATATTAATAACTAATCAGATTGGAGGCGGCTCTCGTGTGCCGCCACCTATACTAACGAGAGGTTCGCGGCCGGCGGCGTAATTCGGCCTGAGAACGGTGGGCGACGAAGCGGCGGGCTCTTTAGTTACAAATGTACAATCGCAAATATTCACAAAATTTATAAAAGGCGGGGATACCCGCGCCGTCGCATCAGCTTATGCCCGCGGACGTTAATACTTTACACTGACTACAGGACAGGGTTGGGCGGCGGCGGGCCGATGGGGCCCAGCTCCGGCGCCTTCATGAAGAACTTCTCCAGTTTGGCGATGATGTGCTTCCCGTAGGTGTATTTGCGCAGAGAGCCGATGTGCGGGCGAATCTTGTGCATAAGCACCTTGCGCTGCGTCGGCTCCGCCACGTCAATCATCTTCTGCACCACGTAGTTGGCGTACTGGTCTTTCATCATCACGTGGAGGGCACTGAAAAATGCACGACTGCGATCAATATTAGAAACTGAAGCATATATACATATAAGAGATAGGGTCGAGGAGTATAGAGTCGGTACCGACTTGTCATTGAACCCGCAGAGCTCGTCGATGAGCAGCGCGCGTTCGTTGCGCGTGGCGTGCGTGACGCACTTCTCGACGACGTTGGAGGCGAACTTGTGCTGCGACAGCTGCAGCACCTTGCCGCGCACGCCGGCCACCAGCCGCGAGCGGTCCTCAGCCGCCCCGTGCTCTAGCACGTGCTGCACCACATAGTTTCCGTACTGGTCCTGCACAACCACACACAAACCCTCCAGTCAGTGCCATAACATTTAATAATAAGGTATTGTTTAAGGTAATAAGTATTTTATGTAATATATGATACATAATGAGAGGCCTTAAAACACGAGTGTGATTTCGGCGAATTTCATAATAAGATGACACGAGTGTTTTAAGGCTTAATTATGCACAGTTGCATACATTACTGTATCTACAAACATATTATAAGTACTCTAAGATATGTTCAGAAGCCGAAGGGAAATGACCTGAATAGCTCAAATTCATGATAGGTAACAGGCGGCACAACAAACAAATAAATGACGACAATTTTTTTTTACAAAAAAATAAAACCGTCTTGAAAAACCTACTAAAAAGCGTTAAATAAAAACCAGCCTCCTAGGAGTCCTAGGAACAGCCTATTTAGTGCCTAATAGGTACATAGAATATATCCAAGCCGGTGTCAAGTAGGTATACACAGTAGCAATGACACCATGATTCTTGCCACCGACTTCGATATATTCTATGTACCTATTAGGCACTAAATAGGCTGTTCCTAGGACTCCTAGGAGGCTGGTTTTTATTTAACGCTTTTTAGTAGGTTTTTGAAGACGGTTTTATTTTTTTATGTGTCGGTATGAAATTTTGCAGTCGGCTCTCCTACCATTTATACCAGTAAAAATCGCAAAGACGCTCCAGAAGATTGTAAAACAAAAAAACGATCCAAATTTCCAAAAAAATACCTACTTCGGCAAGCAATTTGTAGCTGTGGAAAAAGAAGCCGCTCGTTTATCACCACCGGAACAGTTAACGGCAATATTTATCAAAATGTTTGCAAAAGCGATTACTGCCATTTTTAAGAAAGCACAATTCTCAACCGTTATTTTGGCCAGATTTGGCTAGATGTCACTACGCTAAATCAGTTATTGAATGGTACAAATCAAAGAGGATCGTGGTGGTGCCTAAAGACAGCAATCTGCCAAACTGTCCAGAACTCCGGCCCATTGAAGAGTATTGGAGTATTATGAAAGGAATCCAAAAAAGAAAGATGGGAATGTAAAATCGGTGGCTGAACTGCGAAAAATATGGACTTGGGCGGCGAAACGGTACCCTGACGTGAACGTGCAAAGCCTCATGACATGAGTCGTATTCGACGCAAAGTGCGATCCATGGCTTACAAATGAAAGACGGATTAAAAGGTTTATGTTATTTGAAAGTCTATTTAATGTGTAAATAAATTATATCAATATACTGCGATTTTTTATTGTATTTTTTTATATATAAATTTTCGAGTTCCCAAGTTTTGGCGTGTTCAACCTTTATTAGACCAAAATGGTGTGACGCCGTGTCGCGGGAAGAAAGAGTGGACGGACTTACCCTGGTTCGCCGTCCAGCCGCTGTCCGCACACACGTAGCACGACGAAACGTAAACTCAGATGTTAACAGTCAGGTGGATTATATGACTATTTATATTCACGCTTTATTATCGCGAATAGGTATTTTCTTTACAAAACGTTGATGATTATAAATTGCTAAGCGACGATACGACTATGCGAGCTTGCGCCGTGCACACGTGGCATCCAGTGATATCGGCCAGCTAGCAGGGAGCCCGCCAAACACCATGGTCCCAAACAACACGGCGCAACCACCCCTAGCTAGGTAAATGCAAACTATAGTAATTATATAACATAATAATGAATTTAAATGACCTGTATGAGTTGGTCGGTGTGCGCGTGCAGCTCGGCGAGCACTGGCGCGGTCTGCTCGGGTGTACAGTGCTCCAGAATGCGCTGGATTACGCGGCAGCCGTAAGGGTGCGTGGACAGCGCGTACACCTGCCCCGCGAACGCGTTGATGATGAATTGCAGCGCCGCCGGCTCCACGCACTCGATGCACTTCTGCACCTGTACACCACACACGTACACACATATGTCACACCCTCCTCACCGCACGACATACTCTCCTCTCCTCCTCTACATCATTCGAGCATTTCACACTAATTTATGACACCGAACTTGTAAATTTCGCTCAGCATATAATTATATTATAATTATTAACGCTTTGCTCATTTTCACGATAATTAATTAATAAATCGCAAAAGCAGTCATAATGACAAACACAAAATATATTATACGGTAGGTCTTGTGGTGATGATGGAGGTACGGTACGGATCGCTCAGCACTTACGACGTGGTTGCCGTTTTGGTCCTTGACGCACTTGAGCACGTGTCCGTCGAGCTCGCGCACCACCTCCTGCTGCTGCTCGGCGGGGATGGACTCGAGTGCCTTCTGGATCACGCGGCAGCCGTACATCTGCAACGCTAGCGCCAGCACGTGCCCGCGTACCTGCGCACACCCAACCTCGCAATCACTGGCTGAATGCGTACAAACCATATTCGTTGTTGGCCATGTAAGTGTAACAACACATTTGGTGTCATTCATGTATTATGTAAGCAGTGAATTTCATTCTCTCTTCGTTTGCTTCACTACATATTATACATTTAAGTCCCCCGCCGCGCTGAGTTATATTTGTTTGGGCTAATTTCAGAAACTACTGTACGGATTTTCATACGATTTTCACCAATAGAAAGAGCGATTATCTAGGACTAGCGACCCGCCCTCGCTTCGCTCCGGATTCTATTACAAATATACATAAACCTTCCGTGAAAAAATATCTAACTGATGGTGAAAACCGCATCAAAATCCGTTGCGTAGTTTGAAAGATCTAAGCGTACTTACCTACATACAAAGGGACAGACTGCGGGAACCGACTTTGTTTTATACTATGTAGTGAAGCCGGGGCGGGAGGCTAGTTGTTGATTAAAGGGGAAGGGGGTGTTTAGTGGTAATCAACTGGCAATGTAAGTGTTTTATAATTTTATTGAAGTATTTTTTCAATGTTTTATAATTTTCAATTTCACTTTACAGTCCATAATAAATATTTAAAAAACAATGAACCGACTGCAAGTTATGAAGGAGTTCCGATGATTTTCCATGCATCCTATGGCCAGATCTTAACCAAATGGGACATGGGACTACCCCTGAGATATATAACCTTTCTAATAAAAATCAATTATTAAAATCGGTCCTCAATTGGCGAAGATATTGCGTAACGTACGCATAAAAAAAACCGGGCAAGAGCATGTCGAGTCATTCCCAGTGAAGGGTTCCGTCACCATTACTACAAATACAAATAAACTATGAAAGAACGAACATTATTGCTCTAACGAAAAGATAATCTGGACTGAGGGCAAACTTAACTTTGCCGTTAGAAAACTGTTGTCTCCATACGTCTACATAGGTCGCGGTCAGTTTACCAACTGTGAAGTCATGTTTGTGTCTTTATTTCTTTTTGTGATGTAACTACAAATTTACGTTTATCGGATTTTCCCCTTTGCTTGTGCTTTAGACTTTTGCCAAGTTTTAAATTTTATGATTCCAGGTCAACGGTAAGTACCCTTTCTCTTGCGAGGCTCAAAATATACGGCATAAACGGCCGAGTTGAGTTGGTTGAGTTGACTTAGAAGTTGGATTTTTTTCACAGTTCCAAGGGATTGCAGACCTGAGTATTTGATATTAATTTCAACTTGATAACTCCACGTGTTCCTGATAAAAAGGTTCTTGACTTACAGACAGACGGACAATGAAGTGATCATATAAGAGTTCTTTTTTTAACAGATTTCAAAAAAGGAGGAGGTTCTATGTTCCACTGTTCGTATTTTTTTAATGTATGTTCACCGATTTCTCTGTCAATTGTGGACCGATTCTCAAAAATAACAGAATTGTCGATGTTATTTTTAAAAACTTATGCAAAATTATTACAATATCCCAAAAAATATTTTCATATCTCAACTACATGTATAAGTTTTTTTTTCGCGGTTCACAAAATACACCTTAGTTATCAAATTTCAGTCAAATCGTCCCAAAAGTATTTGCGAAATATAATTAACGTACGGCATTACGAAATTCAGGTTATCTCGGGAAAAAAGGGTTCGGGGTTAGCCATTTGTCTAAGAAATCCTAGAAATAAAGTATGATACATTGCATATTTTTTCAAGGAAATGGAACAGCTAAGTTAAGAACGGACGGGGAGCTAACATTTCCTTAAAACTTGCACTGGACTCGACAAATACAACACCTAAACATCGAACACTTCTAAAAACCTGACTAACAATATACTATACAATATATATATACCTTTGTCGGCAATTAATTACCTTTTGCGCCAACGTAGTTTTCTGCTCTGTTGTCCCGAACTCAAAGAATTTTTGAATAACGTAATTTCCAAATACGTCTGTCATAAGGCTGTAAGCAGCGCCGATGATTTCATTGAACACCATTTGTTTTTCTTGTACTGTAGCCCTCTCTAATTTTTGTTGAATGAATCTGAAAAAAAGGAATGCTTTCAAATATAATGTCACCATTTATCGTCGTGTTGCACTAAATCTGGAGTTTATGTTGTTTGGTAGTGATGGTATAAAGTGGATTCGACGTCCTACAGGTACTCGATACAATTCCGAGTACCAACTTTCCACAGTAAAACATGGAGGAGTTTCTGTCATGACACCATGGTGTGGGGTGCTTTTTCAGCAAAAGGTATGGGTCCACTTCATAGAATTGAAGGCATCATGGACCAGAATGTATACCACGACATTCTTGACAACGTATGCTTCCATTTGCACGACGATTTCGGGACCGCGGATTAGTGTTCCAGCAGGATAACGATCCAAAACAGTAGTAACAGAATGATTCGAAAGGCGACACGTGGTTCGAATGGACTGGCTGTCAATCCCCTGACTTAAACATAATAGAACCGTTATGGGAAGAGATAGAGAGATGGTTAAAAGATAAAAGAGCCACTAATGCCAATCAAAAGTTCTCTGAACTACAGGAAGAATGGCATAGAATTCCT
Source organism: Tortrix viridana (assembly GCA_963241965.1). Taxonomy (NCBI): domain Eukaryota; kingdom Metazoa; phylum Arthropoda; class Insecta; order Lepidoptera; family Tortricidae; genus Tortrix; species Tortrix viridana. The sequence continues at coordinate 37,700,640 of OY725171.1, read as the reverse complement.
CAATCAACTATTGACGCTCTTGTGGAGTCTATGCCTAGACGCTGTACAGCAATGATCAAAGCAAAAGGCTTTGCTACAAAGTATTCATGTTATTACACTGTACTAAATGTATATTATGTTCAATTATTACTTCTTTCATTCATTATGGGTACGTAAAGTCAATTTCACTTTATAGTGATGTGGTCGTTTTAAGTAATATGGTGAGTCTACCGCTATTATCCACATTATTTAATTGAAATATTCGGGTCTTTATCGTTTGACCGAATTTCATATACAATAATTTCATTTGGCTTAACGAATCATGTGACATAATTGTTAGGTGCCATAACGATACCTATGCCATACTTTTCATTTTCCCTATTATCAAGTGTTATAAAACTGTATGCTATAAATTTTAAACGCCATAATAATTATTTGCCATTAAACATTCAGAATGCGTTTTATTATATACCTGATGGAACCTCACTTTTTCTTGTTTTTTTTGTTGTGTGTGTCGTAAGTATAGTAGGTATTATAAAAAAAATCGGGTCTGGCGCTTCCCGCTAAATTTCTTAGGGTGGTTATAACATCTCTATATTATACAGTGCCATATGCTGTCATTTTTCATTTTCACATTTGACACTAAATAATAAAGTTTCATATAAATGAATATAAACGTGTCACTCATTTAATACAATAATTAATTGACACTTAGGGTCCCGTCGTCTTCCGATTGAGATCCGAGTTTTACAAGCATATTATTTGCTATATATCAGTACGCAAACTTTGATAATTATTAAAAATAATCTACAGGCCGTATTGATGTAGGAGTTTTAGTCTGATGTTTGTAATAGTAATCCCATCAAAAACATAACATGTACAAAAATGCACAAGTCTCGCAATGCTTCGGTTTAGGTGTTTGCTGACGACTTCTCGAATGGACGACCTCTTAAAACGACGATTTTAGGCACCTTGGGTTTCAATTCACTCGAGGTGAGGCAAAACTGCGCACTTTTATCTTCAGTAGTTGGTATACTGCGTGGACAGGCGGACTGTTTGGAATTAGTTTCGAGGGTGGTTCGTCTGTTCGTTCCGCCCTTGACCAAGGTTGAGTTGCGGCCGCGACGACACCCCTTGCTCGCGGTGCCAGCGGCGCGCACTTTGTCCCGTAGACATTCACCCCTAGTTCGTGCTCTGCACTGGGTGAATCTCTTCTTGGAAGGGTCCCCTGAATGCGACGTGTTTGCTACCAGATGGATTGCATTGCGTGGTGAATGCTTGAGGTATTGTGAGAGGATGGATGTGCGTGTCTCCTCAGTGTAATGCCTTCTTTAGTATATTTTCACTTTATTTCATTTTATTTATTGTTACTTCTTTACCTTTTCATACTAGTCTGTAGTTCACAGCGCTGTAGCGTCCTGTAATGCTGTGTAATTATTATTTTGAATAAATAAATGATTCATCTCATCTATAAACTCGCGTAAAAACAGGTCCAAAGGCGGTTTTCCAGTTCCATAATAAATCGCTGCAAACATTGGCTTGACGCTTGGCATACCATATATTGCAAATGCAATAGGCCATACTTCGGAAGCAGTACTATTAAAAAGAGACATACCGTCGACGTTGAACAATAACTCAATAAATGATACAGAACTTAAATCAATAGCCGATAAAAAAAAATGTAAATTTTCTCTTACGCCCTGATACCAAAATTTCCCTAGTCCCATGGGCTTTATAACGACATCATCAGTTTTCAGCAACGATCGCCCATCTTTGGGAAGTTTCAATCCTTGTTTATTTAATAAACCTAACAAATCGTTGAGAGATGTCGTGGTAGGTTTATGCTATACTGTCCATTTTTGTAAGTCTTCAGTGAGTTTTATTGATTTGATAATAACCACATCTTCATTTCCTGAGTCTCCATTTTCAGATACTTCATTCTTTTCTGAGTCCTTATTATTTGAAAGCGTGGAATATTTTTTTTGCAAAATTGCCAAACTTTCGTCGTCAATTGCCTCTATGTTGGAATTTGTACTTGGACTTGAATTAGCTATGCCATGAAAATATGTGTAGATTGATAGATGATAATCGGTTGATAAAATATTCTGTCTTTCTTCAGATGTCACGTCACCCTTTTCATTTTCGATTTTCTTTTACATTTTCTATAGTAGGTGCTAGAATGTCTGTATAGTTTTTTATCTTTCCCCATTATTTTCTTATATAAGCAAGATTAGAATCAATTTTAACATTTCAAAATCCAACACATATAGCAACTGCATCGTTTTAATGCCTATGCGACTATTAAGTCGCATCAAATTAGCTTAACCTGGACATAATTCAAAAACCCGTTGTTTTTATTATTTTATCGGATATTAATGTTAAGTATCAAATATTAATTAGCTATATTAATTAAAAAATCCGCGGTCGTTACCGTATATTATAAAAATCATGAGATATTGTAAACTACCTAACTTTTTGCTAAAAGCAAAATAGATAACCAAATACCTTGTTAGTATAATTTTGAGGTGCATTCGAATGCGATCAATTAATAGCAAAATTAAACTGAAACCAAATCTGCATGTACGTTTTTTTTCACAGTTTTCATCTGATCTCAATATCTAGATAAGCAAAAATGGTAACTATGATGATTGTATCTATTTAAACTATATTGCGTCTTATAAGACATTTAAGACAAAAATTAAACATTTATTTTTAACGTTTTAATAATAATGAATTACTCAGTAGCTAAAAATCGTAACTGTGAAATTTTTGTTTATTAATAGGTTTTTGTGTACTATAATCATGTTTTCATCAAAATTAAACATGTTAATGTCACGCTTAAGAAATTGAAAATTTAATTAAAAATACGCGCGAACTTGTCGTGGAGCGGGATGCATGCGGCGGGTGCGGGGCGGGGAGAGAGCGGGGCGCCAGCCAGCGGCGAGCGAGATACGGCGGACGGGGGGCGATTTTTGACTTTCAAGCGCTCGAAAGTTTCACTCGAAAGTGAGCAAAAACAGTGAAACTGTATTTTTGAAGCACGAGAGATAAAAAAATTAAAAACGTCCACATCATTCGTTTTCATTTCTATCATTAGAAGTATGTTTTGACATTATGTCTGCCAAATTAATTAAAACGTCTTTATTAGGTATGTACTCTTTGGACGGAAGTTGACGGAACAAACCTCAAATATCATAGACAAAGAACCATCTAAACGTTTCTTTTATTCCCCCCTGTCATAACGAGTTTTTTTCATTTCAATTATGTACTATCGCCTGCGTTCGCGGTGTTCCACCTTTAGGGCGATAATCGTCTGAACGTAACCTTGGGCCCAAAAGCGATAACTTCTAAATATGTTTGTTTGTGTGCAACCAAAAGGGTTCGTTCACGTAAAAAAATGTTTATTGTTCGGATTACCCACTCCTGCGTCCACCCAGTATAGACAAGTAAACATAGCAAAAACTGTTTGGCCACTTTCAATTGTTGGGCCACTTAAACAATCACATAATTATTTCGATAGCATAATTAATTTAGCGAAAGTTTGCGATTTTATGACAAAAGCAGGTTTTCCTATAAAATTAAACTTTTAATCATGTAATTATATATCATTTAATATCATCAATCATATAATTTTTCAGAACTCAATTTTTGAAGTAAATTGTAGAATTTGCATAGAGCCCGAACAATAAATAATCACTGAGCGCATTTTTTTTTTTACATTCATTTGGAGGATGTGAGTTCAAATAAGTTCAAAAGTTCCAATTGCTGTCAATAAACGGTTGCAAGCCGATGCCGGTATCAAAACAAACAATAAATATTAATTTATAATTATTAATAGTATTAGTTTAAACTGGAACAAACTTAACCCATTCAGCGCCACCCACGACACGTTGTCGTGATCGCAGAGCATGCGCGAGACGCCGGTCACGACAACGTGTCGTTAATACTCATTTGCTAATAGCTTCCCGAGAGATGATTTTATTCAAAAATATTTCTTATTTTTGTGTACAAATGCCATGTGTTATTAATTCTGTATATTCAGTTTAACATAATTTTACGAATGTATGTGTCTTTTTAGAGCTAAAGTTGCAATAGCCATAAAAACTTCTTAGTCAATATTTTTTATCACGACATCGTGTTGTGATGTGACGGGCCACGTAACGTAAATCTTGTTCAATATGTCAATGTAGTTACTTCATAATTTGTAAGTGCGAATTTTAATCCTTAATGCTTGCGCATAAGGTTCATTCCTATTTGCATTCAATTTAAGTTATGCTTTCTTTCCACGTGGTAATGGATAGTATTATGCAGTGTTTTGGGTAAACAATATTATATTTGTATAACAAAAATATACAGGGTAATTTTTTAATCAGTGCACAAATTGTAATATTTGGTACCGTTAATATAATACATTACAATAAAAAAAAAAACAGATATACAGGGTGACTGGATATTCGATACAATCCTTTTAAGGAGGCATAGTAGAGCAATATATTTATATATATTATATATATGTATATTATATTTTCTTCTTCAAAATGTAACGAACCTTTTTTTTTTTCTGACTGTAGAATGAAATTAAAATTTTAGGATCCCCGTAAATATACAAATACTACTACAAATGCAAAAACGTCTCGAAAGTAATTTACCTAAGTAAGTACCCTGGCCGAAAATTATTAGTTTCGGAGATATTTGAGATCTTAGTTTTTTTCGGAATTGCGGAACATGTTCGAAAAAATAGATATAAAAAAATAATTTGCCGTTTTTTAATGTACTTTAATATATTTTCTGAAAGCTAAAATGTCAGCGGTAATAATAATATTAATATTTCTTGTTGTGATAATTTTGGGTTTTCTGTTCTTTTATGTTTTTATTTTTTATTTGTGTTGGCTGTGTGGCCTGCCGTGGTGTCACCAAATATTTCCGGCGTAAGACCAGCTCTGGCCTCAAAACCAGTACCACGCTGAGCCGGAACCGTTTTGCGTCATCTGGCATTAGTGCAGTGTTTATTATTTTTGTCCATTTGTGTTTTTTATGTTCTGTACTTTTGTTAGATGTATGTAAATAAACGTTTTTTCTTTCTTTTTTTCTTTAATGACAAAAACCTAATCACATAATGCTACATGTTATGTTATTTAATAAAACTCCAATAAAAAGACACAAAAAAGTAATTACTTCATTAAAAGACAGTGGTTTTTTAAAATAAATGTATGAAATGCAGCGTACAAATCACTGGAAAAACTTCCTTGGTGGTACTAGCTATCTAGTGAGGTACAATAGTTATCAAAAAATATTAAATATTCAAAATTAGCAAGTACTAACTAAAACGAAGAAGTACATTTCTTATGAATTTCCATTACTCTTGTACCTGGTACGAACTATTCAGAAATCAGTATTTATCTTCAGATGCATACTTCAATGGCCGATATTATTACAAAAGAGAACTGAACTTAATTAATTAAAAGATAATTAAGAAAGAGTAAGTTATTATTCGCCGTCAAAAATGGATGCTTGTAGATTAACTCATGTTTAGGGAATCAACCTACTGATTTTCAACCGTCACGGTCAACCAACCAACCGTCACGGTTGAGGTGTTTTTTTTTTTTAGTTTTTAATTTATTGTGGCTGAATAGAAAAGTATTTTCATAAAGTCGAGCTATACGCGACAGGCAGACACTATCCCTTATGCCTCTGTATTATTGACTTTCATAATTAAACAAGTTAATGAGAAAATCATTGAATTTAAGTTTTCAACCGACTTTACGTTCAAGTTAATGCTTTTTCGGAATCAGTATTTATTATTATATGTCCAGCAGTGGACTAATAAAGCCTGATGATGATGATGATGATGATGATGATGATGATGATGATGATGATGATGATGACGGAGTTTTAGTACTTTAGCGAAAGAATACTCTAGGTATCGCAGTGGAAAATACTTTAAATATGTATTTGTCACTCTATTGTTAAAAAAACAGAAGGTGCGAACAACGGCTGCCGCAATTACAAAAGACAATGTGCAATTCGCTGATAATCCTTATCTTCGGTTTCGAGTCTTACCTCGCCAACCTTTTGTACAAAATCTTAACGTCGCACGTGCAAATGCATGGAGATAAGTTTATTATGCTTAGTTTCTGGGATATTTATGACTTGCACTGATAATAATCATAACTATTATTTTATTTTTCCTGAATTCAAATTTAGAACTAAAGTCGCCATCTATAGAACTTGTGAACGATGTAAACAAAGCGCCATATTGATATTGTCTATAGTTTGATGAGTTTACTAGTGATGGGAAAAGTAGATTAAGATTAAAAATCGTTTAAAATGTAGTTTTTAATCATAATCACTATAACCGATTGAGTATGACGTGTGACCAATATGTATTATACAACGTAACGTACTGTACTGTAATATTTAATCGTAATTGTTTTTTGGAGATTATCAACTTTTCTAGTTAAAGTTATCTTATCTGATTTCCGGTAGGTATAAACATTTAATAAGCATCAATTTCCTCTAATGGTATATTTAAAGCTAAGTATCGTAAAGTAAAAATTTGAAAAAATATTTAATGTTGTAAAAAAATTTTTGCTTGGTTTAAAAAAGTTTGCATGACACCATCCTTTACCTGTGACGTCGCATGCGGCAAAAAATTGAGCACCGCTGCGGCACCGTTTCACGACACGTCGTCGTGACTCCTAACATGTTTTTATTTAAATCATTCTGTACAGAAAACTGAGAGCTTATAAATAGGTAAACGTGATTTCACGACAATCATTTATCTCATCCTGAACAATTTAGTTATTATCGATCTAATGAACACAATATGTCAAAACATCTCCGCCGCCCTAGCCGAACCGTGGTGCACCCCACGTGTTTATAAAAGTTTGACAATCATTGACTATAAAAGCCTACGAGTATAATAAATGAATGCACGAGACGACTGGGCCATTCTTCGAGCGTTTCAACCGCCCTGATTCCCGTGCCCGCATTAATTTCTAAATTCCTGTAGCTTTGGAAGCATTTTCAGTTAAACTTTGTAGAAGTCAGGACACTCTACAAGATAACCGAAAATAGCACCCAAAGCTACAGGAATTTAGACATTAATGCGGCCACGGGAATCAGGGCGGTTGAAACGCTCAAAGAATTGCCCGACCACTAGACGAGAATCGCTTGCGACTCGCGATAGCACGGTCGGGAGTTGAGGCACAAAGAAATGAAGACCTTATTCTGCAATAAATAACGTTCATATTAAAACGTAAATAAGGAAACATATCAATTAATTAATAACCGTGGATATTTTTTGTTTAATTTGTTTCTTACAGTACTAATAATATGTTGACGGCATAAATTAAACACTTTGGAAGTAGTTATGTATTTTGGTTTTCCAAAAATTACCAATATTTTAGACTTTGGAGATCCGCAAAGAGAATCTGTTTAATTTTTAATAATTTATCAACACACATAATATACTATTCAGAATAAATTGTCGAATTACAGTTATCTATAATTTCTGGTAAGATAAGCCAGAAAATGTGTAACTTACTGAATCTTCTTTATTAATGATAGACCCGATTGATTAATTAGTTTAATTTTGATTTCTTTAACTGGAATGCAGGTGTCATAACATAATAGAGGTACTTTTACAAAGTTAACTATTATGCTGTACTTATGAAATCAAAATGTGTTTAAAATTTAGTTTTTCGTTTTTTTTACATTGACGCAGAGACTTAAAATGTTTAATTCTTTTTATTTTAACTATAACTAACAATACTTTATATCATAGAAAAAGAAAATTACAGTTATAGAATTATGTCCAGGTTTTTCTTATTCTCTGCGCCTATAAGACAGAAATCAATGTAATTTTGACACTGGCTTGCTAGGTGCGACCGGATGTCCAGAGGTTAGTGGTTATGTCATCTAATTTCTGGATATCCGGTTGGTGGTTGGTCGGTGGTCGAAGGGTGACATAACCATTATGAGAGTAAATAAATATGTTTGTATTTTGTATTTTTTTTAAATATAATTAGTCAATGCGTTCTAACTCACCACATAATGACTTATTATAACTTAAACAAGCTCACATCAAAGTCACCACAGCCAGCTGAGACATATTGGTCGTATTTCCAAGTCCGACTTTGAAGTTATCAGAAGACAACCTGCTGGTATCGCAAATGCTTTAAAGGTATTCTTTACTTTATGGTTGCATTCTGGTAATCGCGGCAGGTAAAATTGACTCGCAAATTGGTCGCAAAATTGACGTGAAGGTCGGCGTCCCTTAGGTCCCCGGTAGATATGAGCGCCGATGGGGGGAAGGTCGGCGGCGGCGCGCCGACTTTTTGGAGTCGGCGGCGGCGGCGTCGTCGGCGGCGTGACCTCCAAAGGATTTTTTTAAAGTTGCCAGTATAAAAAATGAAATAATCACGTAGTTTATCGATAAAAAAACTTTTTTATATTGGGTGACTGGTAACTCAATCTAAGTATTCCTTGAAAGGGGTTATTATAGGGCTTCTTTGCAATGTTTTTAGCCCCCAGTCAACCAGGGGTCGAAATTCGGTAGTTTTCGAGTTATTCCAGTTTTTAGTTTTTTACATTATAATTATGTCCCTGACTTACTGTGTGAATGTGGGTGTGCGCGTGTGTGTATGTGTGTGTGTGTTTGATATACTATGTAAAAAACTGAATACTCGTATAACTCGAAAACTACCGAATTTCGACCCCTGGTTGACTGGGCGAAATATATACCTACAACGTAGACTACTTAAATTACTGGTTGATAGGAAGACCAAAAAAAATTTTAATAAAAATTATAATCTTTTGTTTAAAAAATGTAATGTAATTCCTGTGCATGAAAAAGTTAAATACTTATTAGCTGTAGATCAGTATGAATGTTTAGATTTTATAAGTTTTAAAAATTACAACCGATGTCTAAGAGTAGCGTTACGAAAGAAGTTCACTGAACCCGGTGCTTATAATTATTATGGACAGAGAACGAGAAGCTATATGATACCACGGATTTTCAACAGTCTTTTCTCAGAGGATGAATGTAAAAGCAATAAAGTTTTCAAACGTAAATTAAAGTCCTGGTTAATAAACATCTTCCACTCAGAAAATAGTTAAATAGTTAGTAGGTAGTTAGGGTGACTGATACAATATCTTTATACTTGTAATTACCCTTTTTGTAGATTAGTATTGCTTACACTGTACCAACTTTTATTATAAGAGTGTACATGCTTCGCCAACAAACTGTTCCGCAGTTTGGCGAAATTTTGTAAAATATTTATTATATTTTGTACTTTTTATAACAATTAAAAAATTAAAATAAAATATTGCAAATAAGCTCTAGTATAATCTCTTTCAAGGAATAGGTCGAATTACAGTCACCCTGTATATAGTCTTTTTCCTTTGCATTTCTTAAACATGTTTCACAAAACACTTGATCGTTGAGAACTGTTCTATTTTTCCATCTACATTTACAATTACGTATCCAAAATAGTTCCAGTAGTAACTGCTTTGATTTCACACGGGAGAGCGTACATACGTAGTCACTGTAATTTTTTCTATTTTGGTTTTATAAACGTCCACATTTTCAAGAACCAACTACGCAGCTGGCGTTACCATTTTTCGTAGCTGATGACTGACTGCGTAACGCGTCCTACGGCAACAACGAGCACGCTCATACAGTCAGTATTAGTCAAGTGACCGATTCAATTATCTCTCTCGCTCACTCGGCGCGCCGTTACTTTTTCGCGGCGGCGGCGGCGCGGCGAAATCAGCGGCGGCGGCGGCGCGCCGGCGCGGCGCTCATATCTAGTGCCCGGATAAGAAATAATTACGTCGCAAATACCAACCATGTGACTGCGAAGTTTTGTGACTTATTTGGTCAGTATTACACGTCAATTCTACCATATTGTTAGACTTAATTTCAACTAATAAGTCCCTTTACTTTGTGGTGGATTTGACCTTTTGAACGCCAAGCTGCGAAACAAAACGCTGCATACCGGACGCCACAATAAAAACGTACAAGTCGATCTCGAAAAACATAGTGATTCCAAAACGAAATATCGATACCATAATTGACACTATGTAATGTATGTGTATTTGAGTATCAGAAAACTTTAACAAATATTTCACTATAATGTTAATACATTTTCATATTTTATTAACATTATAAACCCACAATAAAGTATGAAAACACCAAAATGTTCGCACGAAATGCATTTTAATTTAGTAACAGAGTCACAACACTTCTTGCTTTTTTACGAGGTGATGACGTCACGTATTGACGGCTCTGGCCGACACGGGCGTCACAGGCAATGGAAATTGTAATAATACTAGAGTTGAGAAACTGTGTAAGGCATTAACTTTCATATCGATATCTTTGAGTAAGAATCTTAATAATATTAAAGTCCAAATAAAATTGCGTTTTTTAAATGTAATGATTTATGATGAACGATGAGTTTTGCCACACATTTCCGTAAAAATGTTGCTCGTCTGAACGTCTTAAGAATTGCCCGTATCAATAAACGGGAAAAACCGCTGGAGCAATAGCGGAAACAATTAAAAGTACCCTGATTGTGAGCTCAACTGTTAATAATGATTAGTTTAAACCGCGGTTTTACCTGACCGACCTTTGTTAGCGAATTTTGAGGCAGATTTTGTACAAAGAATAGTGTTATTATTAGTACTTCGTTATGCTGCTCCATAAGCCCCGTAAGTGTGAGCAAGACAAAGAAGTTTTATGGCCCTAGAAATTATTTCGTAAAGGTACTAGAATTATTAATAATATAGCATTGGCTGGTCCATTTTCGATAACATATTGATTTTAAATAAAATGAATTTTCATATGCTTAGTTAATAATATTACATTATATATAATAATATATATATATTTAGTTAAAATTTAAAGATTTCTCTCTAAATAATCTATTTCAACTTGTTCCGATACAAATTCTGGAATTTCATCGTCGGCGTTATCAACACCTAGTAAAATTCGCAGCAACTCCTTCGTACGATAAGACCCCTCTCACATTTCGTCGACACTGTACAACACTATTCAAGATGATGTCGCGCCTCTGACGTCACAGATTAGCGTCTACAGCCGACGGGGGCGCACAGGACACTGATAAGCACTTGTTTACTTGAGGTGTGCAAAACCAGTTTGTCGATTGTTATTATTAACTAAATGGTGAACTATTATTGTACCATTACTGCGTGCAAAGTAAATGGGATACCATTGTTATATAATATTTACGTAATTTATGATAAATTTGGATTATGTAGTTTAATAATTGATCATGGATAAATGACTCTAATAGTTATTCTTACACTTTTCCAAACATAAAACGCAGCGGGCGCGGTCACATACATCACTATGTGTCGGCTGGAGCCGTCGTTGGCGTAGTAAGCAGTGACAATTACTGCATTAAATCACAGTCTCACAGAAAGTGGATTTATTCATAATTCTGGTATTATAACCAATGTATTTTAGGTTTAGACTAATATAGACTTGCAAAGCAATTATAAAACTCCATCAATTTTCTTGTAAAGTTTTTTATTAAACTTGATTTTGATGTTAAACGGTGTGTCGGCTGTAGCCGACGTGGCGTCAGTGGCATGACTTTCCGTTGACGGCCAGAGCCGACTGGGGCGTTCAAAAGGTTAAGTGAATATTACGTTATAATTCACTTGTATTTCGCCTTTGTGGTAAAAGCGTATAATAAGTGAAAAGAATTGGTGAGTGGGACGTGATATCAACTTAAATAGGTAATATAGTTAATTCACGAAAACTTACTTAATATGTTTGCTGGGTGTTAGATATAATTTCCTGGACTGAAGGACATAAGCGTTTTCTTCTATTTTGAGGTTTTGGCATGATAATACAAACGTTATATACGTAAACCGTAAATATAACCAAAACTATGTATATTGGCTGCTGAATGCGACTTACCCCTACGGTGGTATGACGGGTACTAAAACTAATTGAGAGAGCACGATAAATACGAACTTTTCCGATAAAACACGATGGAAACTAATTAAGCACTACATCTGTAATCTGCTATACAAAAATAAATAACTTTTCCGGAGTGTGTAGGTCAAAAACGGTATTTAATTTGATAGTGTATATAATAAAAGTTGTAGAAAATTTTATAAGCTTTAACTTTATTGGTGACCACTTGTAGCTCGAAAATTTACTTAACATTAAAAGTTATGAGGGTGGGAAATATGTATGGCCTGAATGGATTCGAGTAAATATTCCCACACACTGCGGTGTGTCTAGATCATGCGGTATCGCGCGAGCTCGCGATGACAATTTTTGGTGGAAATAGGCCGGCGCGATTTCAATTCTGGTCTCGCCTCGCCGTTAGGAAAGCACCTTAAGGGAAGACAATGTGTTTATCCTGTATGTAAGATGCCATCGCAGTGAGAACCCGATTAGCGTTCATCAAACCATCAATTGTCACCCGCGGGGGAATTATTTCTATAAGACCGTCTCCTTGCAATAAAAATCAATTACCTCGAACCGTGCTGATCCTGAGAGAACTCAACGATGTGATTAGCTAGATCACGCAGTTGCAAGTTGGGGAACCGATTGTTTCGGAAGTCTTCTAGGAGCCGCGAGCGACCGGCTGGCGGCTTGTCCGGCACCAGCACGCCCACCGACACGCCGCCGCCTCCCACGCCGCCAACGCCACCGACACCACCTACGCCGACTCCTCCGCCCACTAGTTCTGATAAAAGAATACAAACATTGTATCCACGACTTCACAACTTTTCTTTTATGGGGCCATTCATGTTACGACGGTCGCATAGACCATCCCATGAACTTCAGTCGTAACGTGAATGGATCTTTTAATGAGGGCTATCACGTGTGAATTCGCCACTAGAGGCGCTAGTGTAGCGTGAGGTCTCCGAAATGTCAAACTTCACTGTTTGTGGGTGGGCTATGCGGTTTTATTGCTAATTAGAATAGAATAATGTGAATATTTTGCAATACCGGAGATTAATTATGTCAAATATGAGTTACGGGTCAATGAATGTTAGTGCATTAATAGCGGAGCTAAGAAAAAGAGGTGCAAAATTAAGCGGGCTAAAATAAAAGCTAAGCAGAAATTAATTTGTTTATTATTTTAGATATATTATAGGTATATTTAAGGTTTTAAATATTATTTAAATGTAAACTGTTTTCACGCCCGTTATATCAAACTTGGAAAGCTATGCTTCAGGACCTTACTCTACAGCGCCAACTGGTAGCACTAAAAAAACGGTAGCCCTCATAAGTGGTCCGTGTCGCAAGGTTTGTTGACTGTTTCAACCAACGTGTTACAGCTCAATGATGCTTTATGGCTAAGGCTGGGTTTTATAAAGATCCGTTAGATCAAATTTCGATTAGGAATGTCAAAAATTGTATGAAGTTACTAAAATATGATCTGACATATTTACACAGATTAAAGAATAGTACTAACGTACAGAAAACTCTCTAACAGAACCGGTGTATATTTTCGAACCGATTCCTAATCATGCCTTATCTCTTTGATGTATAACACGAGCTTTTTCGTGTACGCTACGATTGTCAGTGTCATTGTGTCATTGCCGACGAAAATCACCTAAAGTACGGCCAATGAGACGAGATAAAGAATGTAAACAAACTGACCGTTCATCATCATCATCATTATCAGCCGCAAGACGTCCACTGCTGGACAAATAAATAAATATCAGGGGACAATCTCACACAAATTATCGTCGGTCCACCTTGTGGAAGGCCTGCCGACACTTCGTCTCCCGGTTCGCGAGTTATATTGCGATAGCGAGCGATTATTATATCTGTCCTTATTTTTCGTACGCAATAATATCTTCAGTTGGTCGATGACGGCTGTCGTTGCGTGATTCGTGGTACAGTCAAGGTTATAAACATAGATACGTACAAAGCCTCAAAAATATGTAACCACGATCTTATGTCGCTGTAATAAGGTCGTGGTTACATATTTTTGTCACTCTGAACGTATTTATGTTTATAACCTTGACTGTACAGGAAAGCTGTCAGTACAGAAGTTGTCAACAATAGGGCCGCCATTTTGTGAAGTTCATTCCTGTTTGGATTGCGTTCGAAGTGACATGATTTTTTTCGTTTCCGTATTATTTAAAAAATCTGTATCTGCCAACAAATAGCGAAATTGTGTATTATCATAAAAATAGAGAACAATCTTTAGAGCGAAATTGACAACATGATTGATAATAAGTACAATAGATAGTTTTGTTATATATACGGCCGATTCGGACTCTTCTAACGAATCATTTTCTTCTGATACAGACGACGATGACTAGAATAGGAAGTTTAAAATTTGTATATAATTTCTTCAAATAAAAATGTTTTTTACTCCTTAAAAGCTTGTTTACATTCTTGATCTCATCTCGTTGGTCTTACTTTAGTGTAAGAACTCGTAGCTTATTCTAAATATTAAATTTATTAAGGCCTAAGTTTATAAAGAAATGTAGAATACGGGCCCTGGTCTAATGCGTTTACTCTTAGGCACCAGCTACCTACTTAACAAAACAATGCCTTTTGAGAAATACATCAAATCAAATTTGATGTGTGTAAAACACGAAAGTCTACTTAAACAGATTCCTAGTTATTTCTATTTTGAATACAAATACTTTCATTCTGACACACTATTACTACTAAGTGCCTAAAATAACTTTTATAAATACAGTTACTACTGTAAGGGCCTGTTTCGCAATCGACAAGTAAATTAATCTGTCAGTTAAAGATAGCCCTCTTCTTGTCTATTTTCAAGTGTAAGAAAGGGAAAGGGCTAAATTTACTTGACAGAAATGCATTACTTGGCGATTGTGAAACAGGCGGTTGGACTGTCTAAGTAATAGGTACATGTTATAAGTATATAACAAAACCTTTCAATATCTTTCGGAACACGAAAAAATTACAGTCCCGATTTCGTTAAATTTCGTTTCCCGATTCCCGTTTTGTTTTTTCATGCACACACAGCATTATTATATATATTTACTAGCTTTTGCCCGCGACTTCGTCCGCGTAGATCGTTTTTACCCCGGACACTATCAAATTGTCCGGAATAAAAAAGGTGCCAATCCAGAATATCAACTACAGTAGCCGCAAAAAGTCTATCATATTCTACTTTTTTTGTCATAATTTTAACTTCACGCCTAATTGGACCAGTATGAAAACCAAATGTAATAGTCGATTAAATTCCGAGTATAAATACATATTTCAAATAAGAACTTGTTTTTATATAGACTTAAATAAAATAATTAAATTTATTGAAAACTCGATATATAGACAAATTTAGTGTAATAAAAACTAAAGTACAAAAAATATTTTTTTCAACTAAAATTCGTAACTTGGAGTTAGTACTTGGTACTGAAGCCTTTTTGCATTTATGACTACTTGTTCCGGCCACCCTGTATAACCAGTTTTTTTTTTACTACAGCATACGCAGAATTGGTATGTGTACATAATTAATAATGATCGATCTGGACATATTGATATATGTACCTACTTAATAATTATACAATAAAAACTAGTCTGCATATTGTTTAGTTTTTCAATTGTAACCAGGACAACCTTTTTACTAATATCGTTATTTTCAGCCATTCTTCTATTCGTATTTTTTGGTCACAATAGGTAAACATTTTTGAACGGGCGTAGCGCCATAACGCGACCAAATATTCGGTTAGTTTGTTTTGTTTTTGTTTGTTTATTTACATAATTGACATAAATACCACCTAGGACTTACTTTACATACAATATTCAGCCATTTTCCTACTTTATATGCAACATTCAGCCATTAACCTTATCGTTTTTTGGTCACAAAAGTATCTTAGAACGGGTATAGCGTTACAACGCAACCAAAATTTTGGTAATTTTTTACATATTTGGCATAACAACAACTGATAAGCACTTTTTTATACATAACTGAATCATTTAACTTATAATTTTTTGGTCACAATCTTTGAACGGGTATAGTATAGCGCCATAACGCAACCGAAATTTCGGTCAGTTTTTACATAATTGGCATTGGAACAACTAGTACTTACCTTATATACAATAGTTCTTAGTTTATGTACAACATTCAGCCATTTCCCTTAACGTTTTCTTTTATTTTCTTTTGGGAACGATGACACGTTTTTCGGCCGCCATATACAGGGTGTCCCGCAAAAAAGTGCACAAACGAATAAGGGTGAAAACTACATGTGATTTTAACAAGGAAAAAAAAATTGTACGGGATTTATAATAATTATTATTGTGAACTCTATGCAAAATTAAAAAAAAATGTTTATTTTTCCGTGATAAAATTACATGTAGTTTTCACCCTGCACTTTATCGCGGAAGACCCTGTATAGATAACGCAACCACTGTACGCAGGCAGATAGACATATTTGACATCAGGGAGTTGTCTTATATCCTGTCAACCTAGAATAATCCATTTCGGAGATCGTTCCTAGATTTGTTGTGACCTCCTATATTTTTGAAGCGTTTGCAGCTTGACAAAACAAAATAATTAAAAATCTTAAAAATTCAGGGCCTAATTTGGCACATTTTTATTTAATGTGCATATTAGGTGATCCGATATTGTTTTTTTTTTGCCCCGTGGTAACATACTGAATCTTTGTCAGTTTGCACTGAACAAAAAAAAGTCACAAATTGGATTTGAACACTACGCTAGCTATCCTCGAAAAGATTCCGTTATATTTTACGCTTGTGAAGTATCACTCATACTCACACTGTATCCACATGCAGAAAATAAGCGACTTCAGAGTTTTTGTAACTTACAGTTAGGTGCAAAAGTGAGTCAATAATTATCATCTTAGTAGAACGTGAATAGGTTGATGACAATCAAAGGTATTTTTAAATGCTTAATACAGAATAGTACTCCTTGAAATTTGCTACAAATCCGCCTATCAAATAATTTACCTGTCATTTACAGTTTTTCAGTCGTTTTAACGCAAAAACTGTTGAATTTAACTTTATTTATTTATCTAATAATTTTAATTCTCTCTATGGCATCCCCAAATAAGGACCTGACAAAACTAAGGAAATCCAGCCTCTTTAAAATGACTAGGAAATTATTTAAATCAGCCTTTTTTTTGGAGGTAGTAGTAATGGCGACATTGTTTGGTGCATAGGTTCACTTTTGCACCGAGGCAAAATAGCCGAACAAACTAGTTATTAGTTATCAGTGGACTAAAATTCTACAATAACTACAAAACTACGTCCCTGATTCAAGCAGTTGATACCTCATTATAAAGAGGATGGAATTCTCTATTTTAAATAGTTTCCTTATTTGGGGTTGCCATAGAGAAAACTAAAATTATAGTAAAAATAAATAATGTAAAATTTTACAGTTTTTGGTTAAAGATGACTAATTAACTATAAATGACAAGTAGATCATTTGTTAGGCAGTTTTGTAGCGAATTTCAAGGAGTACTATTATTCATGTAATATATATTCTCTATTAAGCATGTAAAAATATCTTTGATTGTCATCAATTTATTAACATTCTACTAAGGTGCTAATATTGACTCGGTTTTGCACCTAGGTGTATGTTATGAACTCAAAATATGCCAGAGCCGCCGGGCTGGCTATATGTAATGCAATTACTTGAAATAAATAAATAATTTTTGACAAATCAATATTATAACGTAATTATTCTGTTCGTCAATAACTAGGTGATTAGATTGACAGCGATTAAAACTTTATCTATATACAGAAAAGCGGGTAATACAATTATTTTACCTGAAATAGCCCCAACTCCACTGAGCTTGCTTAGCAATGAGGATGAAGAACCGAACATTGCATTTGAAGTTAGACCCTGTGCTAAACTGCTGACCGCTCTGAAAATAGAAAAAAAGTCTCTCACTTCAAACAAAATAAAGCCAAAAAGAAGTTGGTTACGTGAAACCTGTAATTTTCCAACTTTGCAGTCACTACTTATTATTTATCATGGGCATTTTTCAAGTCTTTCTTTTAGCTACCATATTATTTGACTTGGGCTCACATCCTAAAGTCAATAAGTACGTATAAAAAAAAATTAATGTTAACGTTTTGATTTTTGTTATTAAGTTAATAAAAATGAATAAAATAAAATCGTTATTTATTCAGGGCATTAATCCCATTTGGTAAAACATATACATTTAATTTCATAACAATAACACCTACCTTAAATCAAAATTATTTTCAATTAAATTCATTAATTAATAAGACCTACAATTTAAATGACTTAAAATTGTTAAAATCATTACATTATTGAGCTTAAAAAAACCAGGCAAGTGCGAGTCGGACTCCCGCACTGAGTTTTTAGTATTTGTTGTTATTCTATTGGGTTTGTTCTATAATCATACCAAAGGACAATGGGCAGAAATGTATGGGCACTGTCCCCACCCACCAACAGAAACGAAACATTTCTCATTTAATAGATCTTGGCAAGCTGATTATTTTTTACTATGACGACGATCGTCCTAAGTATGGGGTTTTCTTGGAAAACCATATTTAGCAAGCTATAGTTACGTAGTCACTAGCGACATCCTGTATCTAGTAGAAACAACTATCTCGACAACAGATGGCGCTTCCTTTTATTAAACGCAATAAGCGCGCGAGCGAAGCCATGGGTAAAAGCTAGTCAATTTATATAATTGATTATGTCAATTTATATAATTATTAAGTAAATGGAAAAAAGCTTAAAACGCTATACTTATTTTATAACAAGCGATGTTTTAATACTTCATCGTTTTATAATCTCTTATCGTTAATACTCTGACAGAGCCATCTATTGAGCTATTTTGTAACGTCTTGTTTCATTTATTTCTAAATAACTTTTTTTACACAAGTTCTTCACAAAAACAAGCAACGTAGTCCTGTTTTAAATATTTTTCTTAGTAATATTGTTAATAACTTAACGTTTCTGTTACTTTCTTAATCAAAAAATATATAAAAACAAAACATTATTTTCCAAGAAAACCCCATACATAGGACGATTGTCGTCATAATAAAAAATAATCAGCTTGCCAAGATCTATTAAATGAGACATGTTTCGTTTCTGTTGGTGGGTGGGGACGTTTTGCCCATTCTCCTTTGACGCTTGTATGTTGTACCGTTTTTACGATACAACAAAAATAAAAATACGTTGAAAAAAAGGTTTCTTGTATGGGTAACCCCCCCCCCCCCTTTTATTATTTCACTTTATAATACGAGTAATTTTTTTATTTGTTAGTAAATACACCATAATAACACATTCTGAAAAAAAAAAAAAAACAACCCACTATCTATTACGGTTCAAAAGATACTACTCTTTATAGTTAGGACAGACAGACAGTACAGACAGACGGATGGACGGACAGCGTAGGCATATTAATAGGGTCACGTTGGGCGCCCTTCGGGCACGGAACCCTAATTATGATTACGGGTCAGATTAATAAAACTCAAAATAAATAAATTAAAATACATTAGATTTAACTACAGTTTAGAGTTTGAGAGTAGAGGACGCGACAGCAAAGTAACACGCAGAGCACGTGTTCCTAACTACTAAGTTATTTGCCCTATCTTATCGGGTATCTGCATAAACGACCACTGTCTCTTACTCATGATCGCGAAAAAATCGTCAACCCTGTTCATGTCGAACATGCCCGACGCGCTGCGGCGCCACGGCAGCCCGAGCAGCGCGCGGAACGCGTTGTATTGCACTCTTAGCGCTTTCCACGCACGTTTCGTGTAACCTGTGCCACAACTGACACGCATAAAACGCCTGACAGTACGCCCTGAACAAGATTACTTTTACTTGGTACGAATAATGTGCAAATCGACGAGCTAACATGTTACTCATCACAGATATTGAGCGACGCTGTCTCACGAAATCGTCACTATCTCTTTAATTTGTCTGTGATAATGTGACCAAGATACTTGAATGAAGACACCAACTCCAGTTCCACTCCGTCGAGTAGCATTGGAGGGATACAATCTGGTCCTTTCCCCTACCTAAAAACCATTACTCGTGTCTTCTTAACACTATTCTTAAGTACATGGGAAATAGGGAATACGCATGAATTTTTTTATCGCACTTCTTAACAAAATATGTGAATACCGTACCTACAAGCGATGGTAAAAAGTGAAATAAGAATAAAAATCGGCCAAAAAATACGGATAATATAAGCATTTAAAAACTACTAATTAGACAGAGAGATCCGACATGAACTGTGACGTCAGCGTGCGCTACGGCTATATAAACTCCATGTTATATTCTGTTTTGGTAGAAAGAGAAAAAACAAATATTTATTGGCGTATATCTTGGTTATTTTTATAATAATTCGAAAAATACTTTTTCTCTAATGTTTGGTTACATGAATAACTATTTGTTGATGCAAAAAAAAACATGTGTATATTCGCTATTGCATACCGCTGACAAATGTCCAGTAGCCTATTCGTACCGTTCACAGAAGGGCCCAGTCATGAGTCCGTGTAACTAAAGTTGTTGGCGCACTCTCCCGCGATGTGGCACCCGACTGCGGCACTGATGAGCTCCTCTATGAGATCGTTGACGTTAATATTAAACAGGACCGATGACGTTTATTATATTATTAAAGCCTATATTATTAATTAAGCGTTTTTTGGATTCTTCTACCCCTTTCGCACTGGCCGTACTACTACTAAAAAAAATATTAGATAATGTTGCCAATTCTGCCCTGGTAATGAAGAATGCCGTAGATATTCGACAAAATTTCGATTTTGACTTTTTATGATAAATGAGATCAGGGGGCTCTTATTTATTCATACATTTTTTTTATTTTTTTTTAATGCGGCGTCTTTGAAAAATGTTACTCAAAAAGGCAGCATTTGTTCGAAATGGTATTATAATACAAAGTTACAATGCAGCTAAGTTACTAAGGAACAACGCAGTAATTGGTCGTTAACTGCACGTTATAAAATACACAACAAAACTAATCTTCAAAGCTATACTACGGCGAAACACTGTTAATGCTATTGCTTACTGCATTTTGGTTATTATTAATCAAACAAAAATATTTCATGATCCTAACTTAAAATGCACTTATACATGTATCGAAGATAAAATGCAGTATTCGACTTTAAAATAAAATTTCATATCATAATTTGTGACGTTCTCAGTAAAAAGGGATCTTATGGAGACAGGCGGTTACGCCGTTTTTAGAACTGTTACCATAGTATTCGTATAGTTACAACAACAAGAAGAGCGTAACTGCCTTCCTCCATAAGGTCCCTTTATACTGAGAACGTCACATTAATTAAGTATAAATAAACTAAACAATACGATGAAACTTATTGTTTCACACTATTATAATATAAATACAGGGTGACCTCGAATTGGTAATACAAATTCAAAGTACTACAGAGAGCTTCCCTAAACCAATCGCTTCTACGAGGTCTCACGCTTAATTTTAAAACATAAGTACTTTTTTTTAAGTTTTCTAATTATCCCATTTTTTTTTGCTTAAATTGGTTACCCTACCATTACCTTTAAAATGAAAGAGGTTTAAAGTATTTCAAATGAACACTTTCCTCTTTGGTTCGTTATCTGACACATCATTTATGATAATAGCGTATCTTGATTAGTAAATTGTCACTTGTCTTGTCAAAGAAAGTAAGAATTTTCGTATTTAATTAAGATAGTAATTAAACAAAATGCCCCGAGCTTATCCTTATACGAATATTCAGCGAATGGATATGTTATCTTTTTATTTTACGTCACGAAGTACCGTACGAACTCAAGCATTGTTTCATGAACGACACCCTGACTGCCCAACTCCTACTCGTGTTCTAATAAACTCCATTGTCCAAAACTTAAGAGATTTTGGACAGTTTACTGTCCCAGTGCACGCTCAAGCTCCGGGCCGGCGGCCGCGGTACTCGCAGACGTTTCGGAGACGAGTTCTCGATTATTTTAGCCACCACCCAGAGGCGAGCTCAAGGGACGCTGCCGCAAGATTCGGAACGAGCCAATGGTTTATTTGGCGATTACTGAATGCTGAAGGAAAGTATCCGTTTAAATTCCAAAGGGTGCAGG
The DNA here is from genome assembly GCA_963241965.1 of Tortrix viridana. Taxonomy (NCBI): domain Eukaryota; kingdom Metazoa; phylum Arthropoda; class Insecta; order Lepidoptera; family Tortricidae; genus Tortrix; species Tortrix viridana. Next base: position 37,678,594 of record OY725171.1, on the reverse strand, counting down.
ATATCATATTAGCCGATTATCCTAGAAGAGTGCAATTTTGTCGTTGGCTGCTGCAAAATCTACACTTGAACATTTTATGGACCGACGAGGCAACATTTACAAGAGTAGGCATGTTCAATGTTCACAATGAACACTGGTGGTCTGATCGTGAAGCAAATCCTCACGTAACTCGCAGGGACTCCTACCAGACACGTTTCTCGGTAAATGTTTGGGCAGGAATACTGAACGACTGTTTGATTGGTCCTCATTTCATTGACGGAAATTTAAATGGACCGAAATATGAAGAATTCCTGAGAAATGTGTTACCGGTATTGCTACGAGAGGTGCCGCAGCAAAATTTGGAGGCTCTGTATTACCAGCAGGATGGGGCACCAGCTCATTTTTCCCTGCGTGTGCGAAGCTACTTGGACCAAGAGTTCCCTGGGAGATGGATTGGACGCTGTGGCCCAGTCGCTTGGGCTCCTAGAAGCCCTGATCTCACACCTCTCGACTTCTTTTTGTGGGGCGAAATAAAAAGGAGAGTGTACGCACGGGAAACAGATACTGTGGGTGAACTTCGCCAAAAGATAGTTGAGGCATTTAATAATGTAAAAACCAATGAATTTGTTCTCCACAGATTGAAAGACAATCATAGGCGACGGGCAGAGTTATGTATCCAAGAAGGCGGGGGTCATTTTGAGCACATTTTAAAAGTTGTTTAAGTTTTACAATTTTGTATTTTGTACTGTACGTTATTCAACAATAAATTATTTTTAATAATTCACTCATTATTCAGTTATTCACTTTATCAGATAATTTATTAGGGTACCTACTTAAAACTAAAGGGTTGGATGGATATCAGCACCTAGTTTATTAATAACATCGAGTGATAGATACAGGAATGGAAATTGAGACACATTTTGTTCCTTGTCGCTTTGGGTGGCAGTGCGTCACGTTGAATGTCCACTGTCATTATCTCCGTCGTTGTTGTGACAGAGTACAAAATGGTGCGAGAATCAATTTCCTTGTCTGTACGACAGATATGCATGACGTCATGTAGGTTAACCACACTTGGGATTTTAAATTATTTTTATTATTTTGTTTTGTTAGAAAATTAACGATAATTAAGGAAAGCTAACTTTAACAACTGAGTTAATGCAATACACTATTAGTGATTAACTGAATCATAATCAAGTATTTTGTATTACCAATTCGAGGTCACCCTGTATACGAGGGTGAATCAAAAAGTCCTTAGAACTGGCTGTTTATAAAAAGTTTTTAAATGAAGTTTTATTTCTATTTTGAACTGTCATTATAACGTAATATTTGACAGTTGGTTTCATTCGAATAGTTCCCGCCGTTACATGGTAAATCAATATTTTGCGAAATAAGTCGACTAAAACGTCCCATTATGGAAAAAAATGAGTTACGTGCCATGATAAAGTACTTGTGTATGAAAAAAATTACTATCAAGGATTTTTTTTTGGATATTCAGCAAACCGTAGGCACTAGTGCTGTACCCTATTCCATCGTCGCTTTCTGGGTTGCCGAGTTTAAAAGAGGCAGATCTAGCTGCGAAGACGACCCCCGCTCCGGCCGGCCATCTAACCTCAGTTAACGCAAAAACAGTTGAAAAAATTGAGAAAATGGTTTTGGACGACCGGCGACTAACAATTAAATACATAGCAGAGACTCTAAAGATTTCGTTTGGTAGAGTACATTCAATACTAACATATGTTTTGGGTTTTAAAAAAGTATCAGCAAGATGGGTTCCGCGAATGTTAAAGCAGGCTAACAAAGACTTGCGTTTAGAAGTTTCGAAGCGGAATCTAAAGAAAATCTTGCATGACCCGGCCACTTTTTATCGTCGTTTTGTAACAATGGACGAAACATGAGTTCACCATGTTGACCCTGAAACAAAAAAGCAAAGCATGTCCTGGAAACGGCCATCTTCCCCTCCAATAAAGAAATTTAGAGTATTTCCGACAGCAGGTAAAGTTATGGCCTCAGTTTTCTGGGATGCAGAAGGAATCCTTTTTATTGATTATCTGCCCAAAGGAAAACCCATTACAGGTGCCTATTACACCGATACCAAAAGTGCGTCAAGCAATCAAAGAAAAACATCGAGGAAAATTGAGTGCGGGAGTGCTTTTTCACCATGATAATGCTCCGGCTCATCGATCACAAATGGCTCTCACTGCAATCCGCCAAGCTGGTTTTTAGATCTTTGATCATCCGCCCTACTCGCCAGACTTAGCTCCTAGTGATTTCCACTTGTTTCCGAAAGTAAAGGAGCACATTCGCGGAACTAAATTTGACGACAACAACGCGGTCATGGGTGCCGTAGAGGAGTTTTTTGAGGCTCAAGAAAAATCGTTTTTTTATCATGGATTAAAAAAACTTGAAAAACGGTATAATAAATGTATAGAACAAGAAGAAAATTATATAGAAAAGTAAAAAAAATAAAAAATTATTCGTTTGTTTTTGACCCTATTTCTAAGGACTTTTTGATTCACCCTCGTACATATAATATTTATTATGTAATAATAATAAATAATATAATAATCCAGACTATATACGTCCCACTGCTGGGCACAGGCCTCCACTCACAATAAGAGGGTTTGGGCTATAGTTCCCACACGGGCCCAGTGCGGATTGGGAACTTCGCACACACCGTCAAATTGCTTTGCAGGTGTGTGGAGGTTTCCTCACGATGTTTTCCTTCACCGAAAAGCTCATGGTAAACTTACAAATTATATTTCGCACATAATTCCGAAAAACTTAGAGGTGCGAGCCCGAGTTCGAACCCATGACCCTCTGCTGAAGAGTCGGCAGGTCAAACCATTAGGCTACCACCGCCACCATTATGTAATATGACGTAAAGATTAAAAAAAAAACCTTTTTCTTCTCTCTTTAAGTTTCTCGTTTTTTTTCGTTTTCTTTAGTTTTTCGCAAAATCATCTTTTTGCAATAAAGTACTGCGTTTTTCATTACGAGGGTAGAATTTTACCCCGAACAGCGCCTTCATTTTCTACAAGCTTCAGCCAAGATTTGGTTTCTTTTGTTAAAAATGAGAACGATCCGTCAATTTTAAAATAGTTCTCGTTATTTGAAATAGGATGCTATTTTTATACATCGTCTGAAGTGTGCTAGCAGGACTATGTCATTCCGAAACCACGCGAAAGGATCGAACTTTGATATAAAGGCTTTGATTTAATAAACAGTGTGTGTCATAACTCGTATCTACGTCACATTGACATCGAAGGTAGACCAGCCTAAGTCGCACCGAACAAGCCTAACATGACCTCAGTAAAAGTCTCATGGTGTTCAAGATTTGCCAGTTGAAAGTTTAAGGTTTTTACCAATTTAAACTTCATTTAAACTGGAAATATCTTGGAAACCATGTGACTTTTACTGAGGTCATGTTAGGTTGGTTCGGTGTGGTGATGATGCGAAACCCATTTCCACCCGTCAAAAAAATGGCTGGTTCGGTCCGTCTTAGGCTGGTCTACGTCCTGGTTCGGTCCGTCTTAGGATGGTCTACCTCCGGTGTCAATGTGACCTACGACTTATGGGACAACCTGTATATTAGATACACAATCCCAAACAAAAATCTTGTATAAACTGGCTCAAAATGACATTGACAGCTGTATCACAGATTAAATAAGAGTTACCTACTTGCTGTATTCAGATAAATACTAACACCGCTAAATTTTACCTTGTGATGCGATAATTATATAAAAAATAACTAAATGTACTATAGACGTCAAGTATCTATCAAATTTGCAAACTTACGTTTAAAAATATTGAATACTTTTTAGAAGTGGTAATTGTCATAATACTGACGAATACTTTACTTACGTCAAAAGTGAACATCAAACGAATGGAGTCCAATTTTTCATTTTTATATTGTATGTAAGTACCTAATTATTAGTTTATATAAAAAGAGAGTTTTGTAAGATGATTGTAAATGTTATAATAGTATTAGTATTACACAACGTAAGCTTTATACTGGGTGTCCCAGAAACCGACGATAATCAGTTAAGGGATGATAGAGCAGCTAAAAAGCTATCGATTTAACCCTTATGTATGTTCAGCGATTTTAACTAGTTTCGGAGATATTGATCATTTTAATCTGAATTTTTGTAATTCTCCCTTATGTGCATGTCACGAAAAATCCTTAATTTCACGTTTTATTTTCAGAAGGTTTTCAATGGTATCTTACATTATTTGATTCATTACGAATCAGCAAAGTTTTTAAATTTATTTGCCCGTTTTTTTTCTAATCTAATTTCTTAGTAATAACATTAAGTTGTTTTTTCCATACTAAATGAAAAACAAAGCCTGGGTACAGCTGAACATACATAGGGGTTAAATCGATAGCTTTTTAGCTGCTCTATCAGCCCTTAACGGATTATCGTCGGTTTCTGGGACACCCTGTATACAATAATAATAATGTAATATACAAACAAAACAAGGTCTTACTACAGGTTATATACTAGTTACCTACTTTATAACAGATACATCACTTGCGGCGGGAAGTGATGTAGGTGGGGCGGATGGCGGTGGCGGGCGGTGTATGTAAGTGGCGGTAGGTAAATAAATATAGCGGTAGGCGGCGGTAAATAAAATTTGCCGCGGGTTCTAGCGTTCTTGTTTAACCTGTAACCTGTGTAACGGCTAGCACAACTTGTATTTTCTCGCTTGTCGCGCAGTGCGTTTCTTTCGTATTAACTAGACTGAATAGAGGGGGATTACCGAGCGACAAATATGTTGCGGGCAAGATATGCTAGTCGCACTGTGCTAAACGAATGGAGGTAAGCATACTGCGTGAATAGGTATATATTATATTGCACCTGTATTTAGCGGTTTCAGCTCCTGGCGCGGCAGAGACCGGGCGTAGGCCGACCGGCCCAAGCGCCGCGCCGAGCGGCGGAGACAGCGGGGAAGACCCCCACTTGCGCGCATACTCCTGCAGCGCGGCCGCCGGCCCGCCGCCGCCGAATTCGAGGGAGTCGCGCCGCGCGCTACCCGTTCCACCTGCAACACGATACACCACCGCGCTGCAATACACCGCTTAGCTACTCCCGAACCTTCGCGTACGGGATACGCTGTTCGTTACTTCGATACCACAAATATATATACAAATAGACAACGCAAATGCATCTACTTCGCGTGTCCGAACCCCGACCAAGCGTCGGGGTTGGCCATCGCTACTGACTCCGCGCGCGTCTGTTGTTGCAGCCGGTCGGCCGTGAAAATTAATAAAATGCCTCGTTGCGTTTGTAATTAATTGCAATAGCCCACAAACTGTGAGCACTCAAAAGCAAGGACATATTTCCTATCACAGGTAAGTTATTTTAAAAATATATTATGCATAAATTCATTTTAAATCAATTTTTTAAGTATTCCAAACTGTGATTTCAAGAATATATATAAGTAACTATAGATTAACGGTAAGTAAACTATATTCACATTACGTTGCTGCGTTTGCTTTGAGCATTTGATCTGACGTTGTGTGATAAGGGATGATGAATATCATAACAAGCGATACTGTCGCGCATCGCTTCGACTTCGTGGTACAAGGCAAATTATCATTCGTCTGTCGAATCTAGCAACTAGTGTTGTTCGTTCTACAACATATATTGATAATCGATTTTAATCGATATCGGACAGACGAATGATAAGAACTATTAAAAAAAAGCCAATTTAGTAGTTATTGATAAAAACAAGCTCATGTTCTAATTTTACACGACAGCTTTAAAAAAGGAGGGTAATATTTTTAGAGTTTTGCCTTCTATATATATTTTAGAATGCTGCAAATTTGTTCGCAAACACCCACAATTATACACAAGGCGAGGAGATCTGCCCTCAACACGTCCAATCCGTCATAAGAACATGCTTATCGCACCACCCCATAAACTCAAAATTTTATCCTCTGGCCCTTTATGCATGTCTATTAAAATATATAATAAAATACCTGAAACACTGAAACAAGAGTCCAGCTTCATAACGTTTACAAAGAAACTTAAAGAACTGTTGATATCAAAATCTTACTACACCATTACTGAATTTGTAAATGAAAATGATTAGTACAGTAAGTCGTCCTCTCCCACCTTTGCGGTGCCCATCAGGGTTCATAATGAGCTATTCTAGTGTTAACTTCTAAGCCAGCAAGTAAGATGTAAAACATTATGAATGCAATAAATTATTGAGTATTGAGTACATAAATGTAATGTGTTCATGTTCATCCTTTGAATGTTTATACGTTTTGTATGTTTATACATTTCTATTGTGCTTAAAAAAACTTACTTTTTTTTAGTTTCCCACATGGTCCAATCGTAAAAGAAAAATGCATTGCGGCCACGGGACGGAAAGACTGGTTCCCGACTAAACATAGTACTATTTGTTCCACACACTTTGAAAATACCTGTTTCATTGATGTCACTTTATTATGAAACTGTTCTATGGAGAGTCGCAATACATGTTTCGGTGGTAAACTGTACGACACACGCCTATATACATACGTATATATATGTAGTATAGCTTTAGTTCAACCACCACTCTAGATGGCAGCACTTGTCATATATGCAAGTTTGACCATAGAGTTGCCACTCATTTCCTATATAGTTACTTTACTCTGTGCTGACTGACTAGAGCCGCACGGCGCGGGCGGCGGTGCCTTTGAATCGATTTTGCGCGGACAACGGGGAACTCACATCACTAATTCGCTCTTGTGACGTCACATTAGGTAGAAAAAAAGTGACACGGTTGGTTTTCATACACATTGAGGTGTTTACGTTATCTATGCGTATCTATATCTATTTTGTATGCAAATGAAAGGGACAGATAACTGCTAGCGAAGGTCAGTGGGCGTGGACAAGTGCAGCTAAATGTAAAGGCACGCTTACTGGCACGCTTATATTTACTACTTACTTTTTTCCGTGATATGTACAGATTCAACAGTCATATTTATTCATTTATTCTCTAAGGCTTACCAACAGGTACCAAGTTACCATGGTAGCAGGTATGAATAATGCAGGTAAGAATCTGGTACACGAAAAAGGCTCTACACCAAGGGCCTGTATCGTGTTTAGCAAAAACATCAACATTTTGCCTGTTTTAGAATTATAAAGTGATGACATGGTATCGTCTTGGGTCGTCCCATTCGTTTTTTGTCAAGTTCTTAATTAGTCTCATTCTGCTTCGTCATCCAATCTTCATTCGTCACTTTCGTTGGTAGTCTTTCTCATCTTTGGTCATATTCGTTGTTTGTCTTTTCTTATTCCGGCTCTTTCAGTGTTCGTTATCATCTTCTTTGGGCATGTTTGATGTTAGTATATCTCTTTTTTAGTATCATTCGTTATTCGTCCTATCTTCTTTGGTCTTATTCAATGTTCGTATTTTTCTAATTTGGCCTCTTTTGAAATTGATCTCATTATTTATTGGGCACATTCACTATTTATCCCGTTCAATATTATTATTATTTGATTAAAAAATCCTAAAATGATATTCTAATAAGAATATATAGTAAAATGGCCATCGAGACGAAAAACGAACAAAACGAATAGCTAAAAATGAAAGTGACTTATTGCTAATGGGTGGGACCAACAACGAACGTGTCGAAAAAATACGAATGGAACGACCCAAGACGATACCCCAGAAAGAAACTAGATCCCACAGAAGAACTGACTAAAGTCGTGGACTACGCCCAAAGTCAGAACTCATCGTGGGCTGTGACGCTAATGCCCACCATACCATCTGGGGCAGCACTGGGAACAACAGAAGATGTGAGTTACTCTCTGAATTAATCTTCACTAACTGTCTACACTAGTTAAATAGGAGCAACACGCAAACTTTCGTTACTAAGGCTAGACAGGAGTACTTGATATAGGTAACTTTCGCAAATGAAAACTCCATGTCGGACAGACAATAAATTGACAAAATGACACAAAAATTACACTTACGATTTTTAATTTAAAAGATAAAGGCATTTTTTGACAGTATATTTATATACCTACTTCCGGGTGAAAAGTTTGTTGGATTCATGAATATAGTGTCTTAGAATATCTTATAAAAATGGAGTAAAAAAAAATCAGGCTATTATAAATTAATGTTTTAAAAACCGTATCTTTCCTGGAGTATACCCCCCGGACACAGCGGGTTAAGTAATTTCTATTCTATTCAAAGCCTTATCTTTAACACAAAAAAATACATGACGAACGATATTCATATTCAGTGCCTGATGGCGCGGAAAGCAAAATTGATATCGCTTCGATAAGTATTAACGGTAGATAGTAAATGTATGAAGGAGGGGGGTGACGCTCACCCTGGAGGCGGGGGAGAGAAATTTTTACTAAGCCCTAGTACGAACATATCCCCCATTGAGAAAAGGACTCCTTTGTTTTTGCCAAATTTTCCAATTGCAATTTAAAGTTATTGAACGTAGAAGATTCTCCTTATTCTCTACCCCTAGCTCTCAGCAACTTCTATTTTGTTCCGCGCCCCTGGAGGAACATTTCAGAGGCAACAAAATTAAGGCACTATACTTTTAAACCGTTTGAGCCGCTTTAGCTACCTACTCATTATCATTACTTGTGGATCAGCCCTCACATAGTACGAAATAATACTTCGTAAGCAGTACTAACCTGGTTGTTGCTGTTGAGGTTGTGGTTGCGCACCAGCGGGCGGGGCGGCAGACGCTGCGGGGTGACCGGGGGCAGGCTGATACTGTCGCGGGGCGAGTACGCCACCAGGCGACACGAGTCTTAAAGGTGTGCCGTTGCGTCCACCCATGACCAAGGATCCAGGGTCATAATACGGGATCACATATTGCCCCTGGCCGTTAACCTGCTGTTCTCCTTGTTGAGGCGTCAGAGGTCGACGGGGTTGTTGGCCCTGTTGCTGAGCCGGCTGGGCGACCAAACCGGGGTACACGCCCCACGGTGCGGCTACGCCGTAGTACGGCGGCACGCCTGCGATCAGTGCGCTCACGTAGGGCGCGCCTTCCTGTCCGGCATTGATGACGTACGGCGCCTGCGTAAATGCCTGTTGCGCTGCGAGTTGCTGTTGCAGTTGGAATTGCTGTTGCTGTTGCTGCTGTAGCAATTGCAATTGGGCTGCCGCCTGTCCGCCGGCTGCCGCGGCTTGTTGCGATCGAAATAATTGCTGAAACAATGTATAAATAAACCGTTAGTAAATAATTGCTGAAACGTTTTCAAGTTCAGTGCTAAATAAGCTAAATAAATAAATATGGAGAAGCGGGGACTGGTCTCGATGTAGTAATTTAAGCCACAAATTCGTTTTATTAAATATAAGGGCAAGGGCAGGGGGTTTTATATAAGGGCAATTCTTCGAGCGTTTCAACCGCCCTGATTCCCGTGGCCGCATTAATGTCTAAATTCCTGTAGCTTTGGATGCTATTTTCGGTTATCTTGTAGAGTGTCCTGACTTCTACAAAGTTTAACTGAAAATACTTCCAAAGCTATAGGAATTTAGACATTAATGCGGCCACGGGAATCAGGGCGGTTGAAACGCTCGAAGAATTGCCCATAATAAACCAATAATACCTAGTTGTTATATTCATAATAAGAAGTGAGATCTGGTTGAGAATCAACATGTGAGCTTCCGTTTTTAACACACCTTTTGTACCCACTACTTAATGTATTTATTTCCGTTTTCAACCTTAACTCTATTCCCAATTAGACCCACAAGAAATATTGATCGGTTAAGGCAATATACTCGTAAGTATATGAATTTTATGATCATGAATTTATCGGATTTGGCTGTAAATAAACTGATATTTAGCAAAAGTAGGTGCCACTATTTTCCAAAACTGTTTTCTTATCGGTGGGTACAATTATGTATAATAGCAATGGTCACAACGTACCTACACATAAAGTGTCGCCAAGTGTAGGCGCTTTAATTAACGCTATCATTTAAAATGGTAATAACAAAGCTGTGTTGCCTGTGTTGCTGTCCATTGCACATGCTCTAACAACCCACGCTATAATTTTTCATGTTTATTTTGTATCATACAGATTATGTAGTAGGTAGTAATTGGATAGCAAACACTAAATCAAAATTATTAATATTTTTATAGCGCCGCTGCAGGAATTGTTTCTAGAATGTGACAACGTAGTTTAGGCAATTGTCACAAAATAAATGCACTCATGGTAATTCTCGCGTTTATTTGAGCTGACACAGGGATTAAAATTTCCATAAACCAGGAGATATATGATTTGCTCTATGGAGACAACAATATATTTAACTATAACAGTAGGTAATATTTGTACGTTACATCGTCAAAAATGTGATTGGCTAGTTTATAATTTTATATGCCTAAATAATCCACTTATATTTATGACCACGACACGGTAAAAAAGGAAACACACCTTTTAAAATTACGTAAAAAGGAAAGATAAAAGATTTCAATCTTAATGATTTCTGTATTATTCAAATTGGCGACAATGATTTCAAAAACAGCGTGAATTATTATAGTTTGGTTAGCCTTATACAAAAACAGTTAAGTCTAGTTCAACACAATAATATAATAATATGCCTACCAACTTTTAAAATAAACAAATATTCAAATTTGTTCAATAAGCGTGTTGAATTATTTAATCACCTTTGAAAAACGAATATAGCTACATTATAGACTCCAACGTAAACTTGACATCTAATAGTAAGTTCTCTCAGTTTGGAAACGTAAATCGACTGGGATTTTTTACTATTTTCAATGATGAATGAGTTTCTTGAAATTGTTTCCAATAGATTATAATATTAATGAGTCTTACGTACAACAAGAAACTAATATTGTAAATAAAACTAACAATAAGAATGATCCATCTTTGACTAAGTTTTTTCGATCATAACTTATATAATGAAACTGACATAATTTGTAATAATAAAATTAATTCGCAACCGTCTATAGGAAAAATTAGAGTTCTACGTCAAAATATAGCAGGACTTGGTAATAAACTTGACTGACGTGATTTGTCAAATAGAGGCAAGGAGGTGGATATAATACGTTTCAGTGAGACGTTTGTTAAGCAGGGAGTGGAGAAAAATATTAATCTCACTAATTATAAACTCGCGGGTTAGTTTAGTAGAGAGAGACCAGTAGAGGAGGCACATGCATCCTGGTAAATGTTGCTTGATGTCAAAGCTGTGACGATTCCTACAGGTATTGCTATAAATCAATACTTCGAATGTTGTGGAATTAAGGTAATTGGTCTAAATGTACTCGTATTTTGCATTTACAGGATACCAGAGCAAAGTAAACCACAAATAAACAAATTTATGGATAGACTGGAAAAGTTACTCCACTTTGTGACTGAAAAATTCAAGCGCAAAAAAACTATTGTCTGTGGTGACTGGAACTTAGATATATTGAAAGATAGTTCAACCACAAAAGACTTATTAGGTACATTACACAACCATAATTTTAACATACACATAAAAACTCCAACTAGACTGAACTCTTGCATAGACCAAATCGCTAGTAATATGAAAAGCGTAGAGTCTGAATTGGTATATCTAGGACTTTCAGACCATGAGTCAGCTCAGATGATAGAAATTAAAGCAAATAAACAAAAGGCATTTTCTACATGATTCGAATACAAAAGGGATTTAGCAATGATAATTTGCCAAAGTTTTATATGTATATTTCAGCACTATCTTTTGATGATGTTTTCACTGCGAACACAACATCAGAAGCATTTAGTAACTTTCATGACATCTTCTGGCTTACAAGAGGCTTAAAAAAGTCAAGCAAAAATAAACGTGATTTGTATTTTAAATATAAGACATCTAACTTAAACAAAAACATACACAAATTAAAATTCCAACAATACAATACATTATTTAAGTCATTTTTGCGTAAAGCTCAACAAATTAATAATAATAAATACATAAAATACAACAAAAACAAGTGTAAAGCTACGTGGAATACTATATCAACTACCGTATCCCACGGTTACTGCAAAAATGATATAGACATCTTAAATTTTAAAAACAATTCTTACTCTGATCCCTATGACATGCAATTACTAGAATGATTACCTGATAACTTTGACCAATACGAATCAATCCAATACATCTGACATGAAACTGAATAGATCACTACAATACACATACTATTTTCTAAGATGAACGTGAAATATACAAAATAATTATGTCCTTAAATAATACCACAGCATATGGATACGATGAGATCATAACTATGGTGTTAAAACTATGTGCTACTTTAATTAGCCGTCCTCTATCACACATTGTAAACCTTTCTTTTACTGAGGGAGTGTTTCCTGATGAACTAAAGCTGTCTATAATTAAACCTCTGTTCAATCAAAAAGGGGGACAAATCGGATCCGAACAATTATAGACCAATAACAAAAATTCCCGTTTTATCACAAGTACTAGAAAAATCTATACTTCACCGGTTAAATGAATTCCTGAGCAAACATGACATAATAACTTCAAAGCAATTTGGCTTTCGCAAGGGAAAGTCAACAACCCTAGCCTGTTTTAATTTGGTCAAAAGTGTTTCAGAGAGCTTAAATCATGGGACCCCAATCATGGCAATTTTTCTAGATTTAAGTAAGGCATTCGGACTTTTTAGATCACGCAACTCTTTTGAAAAAAATGGAGTTTTATGGCATAAGAGGCAAGGCATACGATCGGGTGGAAAGTTACTTAAAAAAAAGAATGCAGTGTGTAGAAATTGAAAAAATAATCCGGAAAAACAATACAGAGTTTAAAAATAGTTTAAGTAAAAGAAAATTTTAATCAAATTTTTTGATAAATAGAACTGGTGTTCCACAAGGCAGCATTCTTGGACCTTTAAGTCTATTAAACAAAAGAGTATCATTTTTGCGGATGACACTACTCTAATAATAAGAGGTGACGATAAACAGCAACTACAATTAAATGCAAATAAAACCTTAGCAGATGCCATTGACTGGTTAAAAAACAACAACCTAAAAATTAATATAGCAAAGACAAAGGCCGTACAATTTAGTCATTACAATACAAAATTATTGTCTTTTCAAATTAGTTATGACAATGCAAAAGTAGAATTAGTTGATCTGGTTACATTTCTAGGATTTATTATCGACAAAAATTTGAACTGGAAAGACCACGTAGACCATGTCTGTAAGAAACTGGAACGCTTCGTGTTTGCCTTGAAAAAAGTAAGATAAACAGTATCAACTGAAGCAGCTCTCACGGCGTATCACGGCTACGTCTCCTCTGTCCTAAGCTATGGACTTTTACTGTGATGAAACTCCGTCGATGTAGAGAGAGCCTTTAGGCTCCAGAAAAGGTGTGTCCGTGCTTTAGATAATGCTTGGTCTCTTGTCAGCTGTATATAAACCTCTGTTGAAAAGATTTAATATACATGACATGTAAAAATTTGCACACCCGCATGCGGGTTGAATACGCACGAACTTTATCATTTTACTTAACACCTTGTAACCGTATTGTAGCAAATAAATATATTTTGATTTTTGATTTGATTGAAACGTGTGAAAAAATGTGTGGCGGGAAGCTAATTATTCGTCAAACAAAACTAGATACTAGCTTGTATATGCTTAATCCTTGGTTTATTTCCTTGCAATCGAAGTGAAAAGCAGAGTGTAAAACTCGAGGTATAAAACCCATTTTATGCTCTTGTTGTACAATCTACTATTTTTTTCTAGAGTTGGTACATTGCGTAACCAGTTCAAAAAATCATTTCAATACAAAACCTTTTTTTTTCAGAAGGTTTTGAATTCGGTACATTTTTCTCTATTTCCTGTTATTATTTTTTTCGAATTTTAGTTGCGGTCCTTTAACCATAAATATAACAAAACATTTTCACCGGAAAAATGGTTATGGCGTATTTGCTGCAAAAGTTCATCCTTTCGGAAGGTATTCCGTTCTCGTACGCCAATGGCCTCTAACTGCCGCACTCAGAGACGTCAATTAATGTTTAAGTTTCATTAAAGTTGCTGCGTCTTATTCTATTGCTTAGCAATAAAATAAGACGCAGCAACTTTAATGAAACTTAAAACTTAATTGATGTCTCTGAGTGCGGCCGTAAGAGACTATATGTTCGAATTACAGTTAAAGGCCGTTAAAAATCGTCTCTCCTGGTAGGCCACCAGTACATTCAGAAAAGTGACAAGCTTACTGAGATGGCGAAATGAAAAGGACTTACGAGTATATGGATAAGAAAGAAAAAAGTTAATTATACTACGTTAATTAGACTGCAGCGAAATCGCCGGTGGAAAAGCATCATTAGAAGCATCATTTGGTACCCCTGTTACATCACAAGGGTTACCGGAGGTCAGATGGCAATCACTGCACTGTACGTAATAACCAGACTGGCCGAATATGGATCATGGTCAAGCTTACCCCGAAGAAAAACAGGAAAAAGCGCTAAGAGGATAATGATGATGGTTTACCTTAACTAACTTTTTAACGATATTAAACTTGTAACTTAATAATATAAAATTATAAAAGACATTTACATATTTTAAAGCAATATTGTAATTATTATACTGTAAAACAATCTTGCGTCGTAACAATGGTATGAATATTAGAATTTTATGAAATTGAGTAAAACGAAGTTTAGTTGAAAATTCTGAAACAGATGCCTTCCGACCATCGTCGTAATTTTAATTACAGTGCTGTAAAGTATCTCAGCCTATTTTATTTTTCATTAGCTAATTGATACGAAATTATTATCTGCGTCGTTACTTAAGAGACCCAAGTCTCATTTGCCCTGGAGTTGCCTTTGATCTTACAGTACAAGCATCATGTTTCTACCTCAATTGAATTCATTGGAGCGGTGTAAATGAGTTCAGGAAGAGAGATTGTGCACTACGTCGGCTTGTTTTTGTTTTCTTGTATTGAAAATCGTAAACAATTGTAGAGGCCCGGAAGTGCCTGACGTAATAGTTGGTAGGCAGTGTCTATAATAGTTTAATACTAGTCAGAAAATCCTTTCGATTTTATGCAATGCCAAACATAAAAAAAATTACGTGCATCAGTGCAAAATACGCTTGTGTATAAAGTACACGTACTAAAACTAAAAATAATTAATTCCCGTCACTGTACCAGAACGAACTATTCCGTAATATTTCTGCCTTTAGTACATTTTAGTACAAAAGCGCTCCGGAGGGCGGTTGGTCGGTCAATCAGAAGATCGGAACAAAACGAACGGGGCAGTCGGAGGCGAAACAGACTACCATAGATTCCTTCAGTGTACTTATATATACGAAAAGACCGAATTTGCACGATTTTATTAGACTGTTTGTAGCGATCCGTTCAGTAAACGGGCACGCAAAACTATAAAGCAAAATCTAAGGAGGTAAACACGAGGTAAATAATGTTTTATTTACCTCCTAAGTAGAAAATGAAATTCTTCGCGTATTCTTCAGACCATGTCTGAGAAATAGAAAATTGTACAAAAAAACTAATATATCCGAGACATTTATTTATCCGTCCGAGCCAAAAACCATGGTAACTCAGGGGAAAATGTACATTTTTCATACAAAACGTGGGCTTTTTTTTAAATGTTAGCCGATTTGTCTTATTTTATAAACGTGCAAGCCAAGACGTTAGCAAATGAAGTTTTTCTAAAAAATATATTTTGAGAAACTTTTTTCGAAATGTTCGACAATATTTTTTTGAAAATCTATTTATTCTTATTCTATTCTTAGGGTGAATCAACTTTTAATGTAGATACTCCCCATTTTTCGAAATGTTTCACAAAAAATGGGGAGTACCTAAAAAGGGGATTCACCCAAAGTTCCTCACCCGTACATCACATTTTCATAGCAAACTGAGATTTGCTGTCACGGTTACCTCAAAATTTACACATCTTTTGACGTGCAATGTCTTTCATTTCGGTCAATGTAACGAAATTATGATATGACAAGTTCGCTTGTAACTTTACAAGTATAGCAGGTGCAGGGGCCTGTTTATCAAAAGCTTGTAGCTTGTGTTACAAGTGGAAGTCTCTTTTTATTGCATATTGTTGGAAAGAGATTTCCACTTGTAATACAAGCTACGAGCTTTTGATAAACGGGTCCCAGGTGCTATGCGTGTAAAGTTCGTAGGTACGAGTACCGGCATTATTTTAATTTTATTATCATTACTTAGAGGAATGAAGCCATCACTCGGTGCGACATCGCTGAAATCACGCGCACAGTACGATGCATTATGAACTACATTTACCATCGCGTATACCATATGTATTGAAATATCTATATCAGGGTCCGCACTGTAAAGTACAAACATAGTGCTTATCACAAATTCGCTAGCACGCACAAGACGTTTTACGTACTCTACTGCGGCTGCGTCCCTGATAGCCTACCCGTTTTTTTTCTTAAGTAACTTTTTACGTTTTATTTTTAATACAAGTAGATACCGATACCTACCTAAAGAGTCTGTGAAGTTTAATTAAAAAGACTCTTAACATGGCAAAACTGCAATCAATTATCGGTGAACCTGGTATGTTAGCTTTGCCAGCGAAACTTAAGAGACACAAATCTAAAACTACACCATTCACAAAGTGTAATTTCCATTCTTAATCACAGAAGTAACGTTATCAACAAAATGTACATTACAATACAATACAATAAAATAACTCTTTATTGAACACCACATACAGCAAGAACAAGAAATACAACAAATGTTACATAGTGAGTCAACAGGCGGTCTTATCGCTAAATAGCATTACATTACATACCTGAATCTAGTTTTTATGCCACTAATTTATGAGATTCGTAGCATCGGCTTTAAGGTTATGTTCTTCTTCTTCTTCTTTTTTAAGAGTGGCCTCTGTGACTGTTTTCCAGCACATTAAGGTTATGTTACTAACGTAATTTCGGATCTAAAATGACTGGCAAAGACGATCGCTGGATTATCCTCTCTTGAATAGTTTTGCCAGTTAATCATTTAATTTTCCTAACAGTATGGGTACATATTTTAAAACTAGCAATTTTATGGTAAATAAGGATTTGTGATAGCACAATACAGGTGGCAAAGCTAACATCCCTTGGCAAAGTTGCCAGATTTCACGATACTAATGTTCAAGGTAAGTGGGTTGGCCGACAATAAATTAAGTAGGTACCTATTCATTGGAGAATGTATTAGGCACGTGCATATGGCGCAAAATAGAGCAACTCGACCGCTAACGAATTAAGTCTTTCCATCGTAAGGTGGATGCAGGCCAGACACCGCGTCTCGCATTCAATTAGACGTTCAGTAATCCCGCTGCAGCGAGCTTCGATACCAATTACAAGGTTATTAGTGACGGAACCCGCACCCTCCCTTCCTAATTCAGTCAACTAGCTTAGGTACTTTATAAGAAGAGGAATTCCTAGTCAAGCGGTTTAACAAGGAACATCGCATAGTAAGTATGGATAAAAATACTGTTTAAATACTAAAACATGCTAGGTATGTTACGTATCTTGTTTCTTTTACGAAAGTATTTAAAAAGTACATAGTATTAAACAAGGATCTTATACTCAAGCTGGATTGATTACTAACTATTAAATAGCTATTCAAAATTATACCTTATTGACCAGTAACAAAGTTACAAATTATCCGACGATAGGTAACTAGGGACCCCGTAGCTCGTAGAGGTACCAATTGGGGGATTGTGTCTCACTTGCACACTTGCCATTGCAAGAAATATTATCGTAATGGTATAATATACAATACTAAACAAATATTTACTTATCAAGCTAGCACTATTTTTTTAGTGAAGATCGTTTAGTTTCTAACTATAATGTAAATATTTTTGTTCATTTTTTTTATTTTTTATTTGTGCATTGCGAAACTTGGTAGGTCTGAATAAAATCTCATTCACACAAGCGTTTTTTCAACATGCGTTAATTAAAGTATATTTGAATAAATGAGCCATTTTACAAGGTTAAAAATCGATTAAAATCTGTTACATATTAAAATAAACTTAAGTGTTAATGCATATAATAATATAGATCGACCAAAACGTCAGTGTGCGTACACCCGTGTGTGTGTGGATTTACGGTAGCAAATTTTATATATTGACTGGTAACCATGTTGTTTACATGATATGTCATCGAGTTTCAAACATGTTTCAAATGTATTTTCGCACAAAAACAATTTAAAATGGTTAACCTTTTAACCGCCGCTTGGTCTGTCATCGAACGGGCTCATGTCGCCGCCTATATAAAATAACAGGAAATGGTGTAGTGCTTGCCACATGCGTTACGATAGGATTTTTCTTGTAATGAATATTAAGTAATAATACCCTTTTTACCACTGTATCATTCAATAAAATACATTATTATAACTAAATTACGTTTACCAATTTCTTTATTAATGGTTTCGTCCCTTTATCAATGGTTTGGTTCCATGTGTTTTACCACTCATAAAAATCTATCGGTTGACATTGCTACATTACTATTATTTCTTATTTCATATATCTGACGTCATAAGCGGTCTTATATATCAGATATTGGCGTAGGCTTTATTGGATATTTGTTGATAAGTTGACATTATAAGAGAGAGGATTGACCATATTTAAAAAGTATCGAAACTGAACATTTCAAAGTTGTTGACATAAGTAATAATTCAATTTCACACAGTTACACAACTATTTTGGTAATTAAATATTGTAATCTCAAAATACGTATGGTATTCAAAATTTTGAAATAGCAAATCTGTACCATTTAATAATTTTTTAATTTGAACATTATTTTGAAATATCGAGTGAGCCATACCACTAAAATTTCCTATTTTATATCTCTGACGTCACATGCGGTCTCATATTTAAGACGACGGCGTAGTCTGTAATGATTGTTATTGAGGATACAATGACTTAATAGGGGTGGACGTTGTACCTCGATAAGCATCGCTATATCGATTTAAATATCTACTTAGTATAAAAACTCATTAACGTTTTAAGGTATTTATTTAAAACCAAAAAAAAAAAATTAAGTCCATCCTTCTGGCTAACAAATAAAAAATCTTTTTATTTACGTAGTTCATCCTGACTCACTGTCGCAACGAAAATAATTAGTTATAAATAAAGTCGATTAAGTATCACATATCTATGCGAAGAAATGGTTGTGTTATATGGATGGACAGACCAACGGGCAGACGGGCATGACGCATGACGAATGACGAAAGTATACCTAAGTGCCTTTATCCACAGCATCTGAATTCTCGGACCCGAATCCGACTCCTTCGCACTTGCAAAAAGGGTTGGTTGTGTGAAAGGCACGGGATAAGCGGATCCCAGAAATCGGACTTTTTTGAATTATTTGAACACAATGGGTATAACTTACAAACCTTACCTGTTGGTGAAACAAATTGTATTTTGTCATCCGAGTCGAATTTAATATATGACACATGCCATTCATGTCATAACTGGCACAGTTCATAATATATCGTTATTTTATGAGAAAATAGGTAAGGAAATAAAATAGGCTAGCCGAGCAAGTCCATATTATGAATAAATATCTTACAAACATCGTTGAGTGAGTCGATATACTTAAATGTTACAATCAAGTCATCGTCACATCACTGGTGTCTATTATATAAGACTTTGGCGACGGGACTACAGCAAAATTATAGATAATCTAATGTCATATTTTCAAATTTATTTTCATCTAGAAAATTAAAATAAAGCAACAGAGTAATTTCGTAGCTGTTTAATTAACAATTAGAGCGGCTTTCATATCCGAATCAGTGGAGTTAAATCGGTATAAATAAAAAATCCTTGCAAAAAACATACAGAAAAAATGTCTTAAATATAAGACTACGGCGATAGTGGCTGGACATTGGGTGTCTTATATATCAGACTACGGCGGTCAAAAGGTTAAATTGTGCTCAGTGAAAGGCTGTAGGAGCGAAAGCTATTTACATAGCGGGATATCCTTTCACAGGTAATGGGAAATTATTTATATTTTACGACAAAAATACCCATCCCGAAAGCACTAGGGTGGCCACGAAAATCCTGTCAGTTTTTTAGAAATTGTAAATAAATAATATTTTTTCCATGTATTTGGTTTACGAATGCAATTTAGCTGGCGTAGCATGTCAATAGCTCTAGCCCAGGATGACTTAGTTTTTGGAAATAATTACTGGTTTTAAATATTGAACCTACGTAGCAGATAGCTTGAATAAACGGCTGGTGACCAATAGACATACAAAAATAAAGACAGCATTTGGAACACAGTAAATTATCTCATAGCCCTTGAAAATTTCCTCATTAATGTATTTCACAGTATTAAAATATTTTGATTTTGCGCGCTCCATGTCACGTAAAATATTGCACTGAAACCACATCCATATTGTACTGTAAAATGGGGGGAGTAGGGATTGCCGGGGCAGTAGGGATGCGAATACAGGATTTTTTTTTCAGTTGCTACTTGAATTTTTGGACTCATCTCTTAAAGTAATTTTATTATATGTTTAGACATATTTCTTCTTCTTCTGGCAACATTAAGTAGCCAAATCATAAAAGTATTATAAAAAAATCACTGGAGTCGAGGGCGAAAACTAGTGTTTTCTCGGACGGAGTCGCGGAAAAAAATTAGTGTTTTCTAAAAACAATGGTTCGGTGGTAGTCAGACCCTAGATTTTGGCACTGGTTTGCTCCAACGCTCATTTGTTGTACTTATATAAATATTTTGTAATCCTCCTAATATTATAAACAGTGATCGGAATAGGTAGAGTAGGTATATTTACCTAAACTTGACGCTTGTTCATTCATGCGTGAGTGAAATGGGAACACATTATTGAATGAACATGCATCAAGTTTAGGTAAATATACTCTACCTATTCCGATCACTGATTATAAACGCAAAAATTGGTGTGGATTAATGGATGTTTGTTATTCCTTCACGCTTAATACCCGGACGGATTTGAATGAAATTTTAAATGGAGATAGCTTTTAATATTACCTAACTTAACACAGGTTATCTTTCATCCACACTGTTCCCGTGGGACAGACAGTCAATGCGGACGAAGTCGCGGGCAGAAGCTAGTAATTAATATTTCGTTTTTTAGTACCCATTTTGTTTCATTATTTGTTTTTGTAGATTAAGAAAAAACTATGTTTGTCCTCAGATAAAGTTGGTCACCCTAATAAAAAGAGATAAAACCTCCTACGTTGGGTTTCTCTGTCGGTCACACTTTTTTCTAGCAGTAATCAGTCCAGTTTGAGTAAAAGGTCCTTGGTATTAAATCTTGTACGATGGTACGGAACCCTTCGTGTGCGAGTCAGACTCGCACTTGGCCGGTCTTTTTTATTTTTATTTACTTCCCACTTTTTAAGAATTTAATTAATAAAAAGTGCAGAAAATGCAAAGGGAGTTTGAAATGTCAAAACGCATAACTTATATAGTGACGTCAAAGTACACGTTGTTATGCTAGGTGCTAAGAATAATAAATAAATAAATATAAATGAGTTTGAACGTTCATTTTTTTTTGACAATAGTTTATTATTAGATACATAATATATCCAAATTACAAAGAAATCGTTAAATTAGTTTGGCTACAAAAAAATAAAAACATATTTTTTCTTTTTTAATTTTCTTCAAAACCAAGAGCATTCTAGGGTTAAAACTTCGTAAAATTACATCTTGTAATAATATTACAATTACCTTATTACGGTAAATAAACACACGTAAGAAACCTACATTTTCAGCCAGGGGCAATTTTACAGGGTAGATCGGCCAGACCCTTTCAGTAAGAAGGCCGAAGTCAAGACAAGATTCATAAAATTATATCTTTCATGTTTTTTCTTAATGTGAAACAACGAAGTAAAACAAGAAAGGTAATATTTACAACGTTGATGACAAGGGGACGACCACCCCTAAGAGTCTCTCGTTCCAGGTCGGAGTGGCATAAGCAAACAAATTACGTGACAAAGCAATCAATTACAAATACAAGAAAGTAACAATTGAATGCTCCGTAAACAAGAAGCTTTTAGCAAGAACAGCGAGGAGTTACGCGCTTTGCAACAAAATCGACACCTCTTCAGAATGCCTTCAAGTATCACCTAGATGTTCCTTTAAGAGGCTCAAGGATATCAAACAGAGGAAAAACATTTTAGGCGGTAGTAAATTAGATTGTCTATCAAGTACAAAAGGTAATTTGGGGAGAGAATCAGAGTCGACGGGAATGGGAATCACAACAAGATTACAAAGACACCGGCGGCTAGGTTATTCTCCGCTGCCGCCGCTGTGCTTGTCGTATCTTGCGGTAACGAGTTTATCTGCCCCGCGGGTTGCGGCTCCGACCGACGACATTCATCTTTCGCTTTCAGTCGTTAAATATAATTTCACTCAAGATAATGATTTCCCTCACACAGCTTTTTTTCATTCACAAACAAGAAATAGTACACGCCGTGAACAATCTTCTTGAATAATTTTTAGTAAGCTATAAATATAATATTGTCGGGTATCAATGAGATGAAATGACAATGAGTTTGACGACGCGATTAACCTAGTTGGTAGTGACTAAAAGTGAGTGACAGTCCCGGGTTCGAATATTTGTGTGATGAGCGTGAGTGTATTTGATCCTGAGTCATGGAAGTTTACTGTAATTTAAGTATGTATTTATATATTATCAAACCGCGTTTAGAAAGGGATCGAGATGAAATTGGTATTTTAGTACAATGAAGTTACAAAGTATAAAAAAAAACTTCAAATTATATTACTTAAATAAAATACAAATGTTGTAAATAAGTAATTACTTTTAGAAAGACCATAAAAATTAGTTATACCGACCGTTTAATACTTTACCGCGATTCATATTTTATACATACATACTATTTTTTAACAGCTACGGCAATTTTATACCGCGAAAATCATGTGAATTAGTGACAGATTTGACAGGTATGATATAAATATTTTTTGGGTGGATTTCAGGGCGTTTCAACCGCCCGTCATCACCGTTTTCAATAAATTCACGAAATCAATGCCACATACCAACAACTTCTGATGTAAACAGAAGTAGAACCGGGGGTAGTTTCTATTAGCATCAGAAGTTGCTGTAGGTGTCATTGATTTCGTCAATATATTGAAAACGGCGATGACGGGCGGTTGAAACGCCCCGAAATCCACCCTTTTATAAAACAAATGACAACATTTACCGAGAATAGAGCCCAAATATGCAAAGCGTACTCTGTAAATCTATTGATTCTATTAGCAATAAGTGTCTGCACTTATGAAGATATCAAAGATTGACTTATGATTATATTTAATCATTTATAAGTACTGTTGTGCTAACGGTACTCTTGAATCCCTTTCTAATCGCGGTTTGATAATAAGTATGTATGTATTTATCATTGCCTAGGATCCATATCCATATATAAGCCTGGAGCTTATCTTGGGACTAGGTAAATTGTCCCCTGTTACTTATTTAATAGGTCGGGGCAAAATTATTTTCGTATTTGGACCGTATAAGTTGTAATCAAACCTCTTCGTCTGTACTAAATGTACCTGGCTGGTTTTAATACCATTAAAAGTCAACATTCTGAAATACAATAAAAGTAAAAAAAAAAATGGTACCCGGCATTTTTCAATTGTTTTTGAGCTATCAAAATGGACGTGTGTGAAAAAGAAATTCGGTACATTTTAAAGTTTTATTACAAAAAAGGCAAAAATGCGACTAATGCCGCGAATAAAATTTGTGCGGTTTATGGACCTAATGCAGTATCAATAAGAGTAGCACAATTGTGGTTTAAGCGTTTTAAGTCTGGAAATTTTAGTGTGAAAGATGAGGTTCGCTCTGGACGCCCTGTTACTGATAAAATCAATGCCATCTATGAAAAAGTGGAGCAAGATCGACATATTAGTAGTTATGACATTGCTGAAGAACTGAATATTGATCACAAAACAGTGTTACGTCTTTTACAAAAGTCTGGGTACAAGAAAAAGCTCGATATTTGGGTGCCACACGATCTCACTGAAAGAAACCTAATGCAACGTGTTTCAATTTGCGATTTATTGTTAAAACGAAATAAATCCGAACCATTTCTAAAACGGTTGATTACGGGTGATGAAAAATGGATTACTTACGATAAGAACGTCCGAAAAAGATCGTGGTCGAAGCATGGACAAGCTCCACAGACAGCGGCAAAGCCCGGCTTAACTCGGAACAAAGTGATGCTGTGTGTATGGTGGGATTGGAAAGGAATTGTCCACTATGAGCTTTTGCCGCCGAGTAAAACTATCGATTCGGACCTCTACTGCCAGCAACTCATGAGAGTAAAAGAAGCCGTTGAGAAAAACCGGCCGGAGTTAATAAACAGAAAGGGCGTAGTCATTCATCATGATAACGCCAGACCGCACTCATCTATAGCCACCCAGCAAAAATTGAGAGAGCTTGGCTGGGATGTGTTGATGCATCCACCGTATAGCCCCGACCTTGCTCCATCGGATTTCCACCTGTTTCGGTCACTTCAGAATTCTTTAGGAAGCATAAAGTTAATATCAAGAGAACACTGTCAAAACTACCTGTCAGATTTTTTTAATCAAAAATCTCAGAATTTCTACAGCAATGGAATCATGGCACTACCCACAAGATGGCAACAAGTCATCGATCAAAACGGCATGTACACATTATAAATAAATAAAAAAATATAACTTAAAAAATTGTTTTTCCTTTGTACGAAAAATACGTAAATACTTTTGCCCCGACCTAATATTTACTAGCTTCTGCCCGTGACTTTGTCCGCGAAGAATTAGTAATTTTGCTATACCACGGGAAAAATGGGTATTTATGAGACGAACTCGGAGGTGATCTATGTGTTAATCCAGGGTAGAAGCAATCTCCTTTCAAACTTTCATTCAAATCCGTTCAGCCGTTTCAGCGTGAAAAATAAACTAACATACACACAAACATTCACATAATTTATCATTTCTCATTGATGATACTTTGACTCGACCTCGTATATGAAATTTTGATAATATTGAGATAACTGATTTAGATCGTGTATAATATCACTACGCATGTTATCACAATCACTTAGTTATATAACTTATAATTTTCATTTTTTATTAACGAAACCCAACCACTTATCTGGGATTAAAATTTTAATTTCCAACACAATCTATATTATATCAATATATAAGTTTGAGACTTTCAAAGTACATTTAAATTAGTAGACATTTATGTCGGATTTCACCAACCACTAAACAAACGATTAGAGTGTTAACAGCTGTCAAAATGTATGAACTACTAGTTGATTAACATTTAACATCGTATGGTGTAAATTGATATTTAATGTAATTAGAGGTAATTAATGATCAATTCTCGTAAATATATATCGTATCGTATCTATGTATATGAAGGTTTTATTAACATGAGTGACGGAAAATAACATTGTCGATATGGCAAACGGTAGGTGTTACATTAATATTTCGCTTTCTTTTAACCCTTTATTTGGCAAAAATAAAAAAGTCGGGTGTTCAAACCTCTTTAGATTTTAAAACAACAAAAAAATAACAAAAAAAAAATATAAAAAAGTTTATGTTATGGTATGTATATTGTGATATACATTGCCAAATTGTTATTTATCAGTAAAAAAAGTCCGCATTTTTACCCATTCAGTAGGGCCGCCCTACCATGCAAACCGGCAGATTAACATACCTCCGTCATCAGAGACACGTGGGGCATATATATACCCTATTAATGTCTGACGCGCTCGAGTATTTCCATGTGACTGTTTTTTTTATACTTAGGTCATTTTTGTTTTTCAAAGTATATAACCTCACTATTTACACATTTTTTCATTCGTTGGAACTAGAGATGAGCCGAATATTCGGTAAATATTCGTTATTCGGCAAGTTTTTCAATGTTCGTATTCGGCCGAATAGTTCGGTTACATTGCCGAATATTTACCGAATAAACAAAGTGACGCGTTCGCTTCCACCGTGTGTGGACGTGTTTGTTGCGAATATCTAATTTCAAGGTGAAATTTATTTTTGCTCATTTGTGATTGGTCAAGAGTTAATTTTTAAATTCCTCTTTACTCTTGAAGTGTTCTTACCGGTGAGGTGAACTCCTCCCAGTGGGCGGTCCTAGAGCGAGACAGTGTTCTTGCAATCATTTCGTCAGTTAAGCCAGCTTCCCAATTAGCCGAAGTTTTTTGGACGCCAGTGGGGTTCGAACCAGTGTCGCCGGAACCCTGGTTGCCAAGGCGGCCGTCTAATCCACTGGACCACGGAGCGATAGATCTGCGCGTTGAACATCGCCGCAGCTATACAGTGGAGTGACGTCAACCACCATACGCTGCATCGGCTACGCCACTTTGTGCTACGGGCTACACCGTGCCGCTACGCGGCCTCCTCCTGTGTCGCGCGCGCCACCGCTACGAAGGTTACACCGTTGGGCTTGCTTGACACGCTTAGTTGCTTTTATTTCGTTAATTTGCTGTTGTGGACACGCTTGGTTGGTTGTACTCTTTGGCTTACTCTCGCTGGTTACTCGGCTAATATAAAATTAATGCGGATCTGAACAGCAGTATGATCTGTGGCGCTTGCCAGTTGGAGCTGTTGGTGGGTGCAGAATACTTGCAGTGTATGGTGGCGACATGCGGTAAATTATACCATTACGCTTGTTATAACATAACCCTGTCTGAAGAGGAGAAAGCATCCTGGGGAAGCCCTGAATGTGTCTGTGTGGCAAAGAGGGGTGGCCGTAACTGTGATACGCCGGTTGGGACCCCTGTCAATATTAAAAACGTGACGTTGAGAAAGCCATCCTCGGTCCCGCCGCCGCCTGCTCCCACTCCGCGTTCTCCGGAG
The DNA here is from genome assembly GCA_963241965.1 of Tortrix viridana. Classification (NCBI taxonomy): domain Eukaryota; kingdom Metazoa; phylum Arthropoda; class Insecta; order Lepidoptera; family Tortricidae; genus Tortrix; species Tortrix viridana. Next base: position 37,651,820 of record OY725171.1, on the reverse strand, counting down.
ATTGATATATCTATGTCCATGTCCGCCGCCCTGGAATTCCAGTTACTGCGTGAACAGATTACCTTTCTGACTGAACAACTTGCCGATACTGTTTCTACCATGGGGCAATACCACTCTGCTCATATCTTATGTACTAATAAGGTCGAGGTAATTAGTGGAAAACTTAAGGAACTGGAGCTTTCTATCGATTCGCGGACCTCACCTCCGGTTACAATTAGAATGCTTCCACCCGCTGCACCTGGGTCTAACCCTGAAGGGGTCACGAAGTTGAGTAAGGCGGCAGGAGTGCGTGGATCGAAGCCGGCAGGAAGTGGCGGCCAGGAGAAGCAAGGTTCAATTGTGAGCACTAAGGTCAGCGCTAATATAGCCGAGCCAACTGGCGGTAACCTGCCCGTGCCCACTGTGGTGGCCCCTAGCAATGATGACTCCGACTGTGCTCTTCAGGGAGGTCTTCAGTCTGTGATCAGGTCATCTGCGGACCATGATGGACCTAACGATAGTTTTAAGGTTGTTCAGTATAGGAAACAGAGACGCCAGACCTCCGTACGCTGCACCGCCAGCCCTAGCGTTACTTCTCTTAGGGCGGTCGAATACCGAAATCACATCCACTTATGGAACATGGTGTCGGATGCTGGTGAGATTCATGAGTACCTGCGGAAATTATGCCCTGATGGAACTTGCACTGTGGAGGAGCTCAAGTCCAAGGGTTGGGTATCCCGGCTGCATGCTTCGAGAAATGTCTGTCAGCGGATGTTTGGCCGGAAAATGCTAGAGTGAAAATGTGGTTGTTTCGAAGGAGAATCGATAAAAACCAGCAAGCGCAGGCCTAGAACTCCACACGATTGTGCCATTGTCTCTTCCATCTGCATAACATACCAAAACGTTAGAGGCCTTAATACCAAGCTAAAAAGTTTTAGGCAAAGTGTTCTTGCTGTTGAAACTGATATTGTAAGTGTTACTGAAACGTGGCTGACCCAATCGGTTGAGGACTCTGAACTAGTTGGCGGCGAGTGGAGTGTGCTGCGCCATGATCGGGCCACTGGTCGTCAGGGAGTTGGCGTACTCGTGGCCGCGCGGCCAGGCATCACTTTGCGTCGCAGATCTGAGTTTGAGACGGCGGATGGTGAAGATCTTTGGATATCCTTCGTGGTTGAACGAACCGTCTGTCATATGTGCGTCGTATATATTCCACCTAATTGCGCGGATGATGTCTATATAAGCTTTTTTCACAAAGTTGAATCCTTTATCGACTCTCTGAGTGGTGTTGTGTTAATTGTCGGCTTATAATAAGAATAGATAATTTTAAGTTTTATTAATGAAAAATTATTACTATTTTGTGTTTTTTAAAATATTTTTTCATCTTCCCTGTTAACCTTGCTAATAAGAAAAAAATATTTAACTGAGAATAACTATTAACTAATAGCATAATCATTAAACCGTAACATTATTGTCATAAAAAATAATTTACGTGTCACAAAACACTTATTCGTAGTCGAACATTATCGTTCCTCTGTTTCCAAAATCGATTGGAATCCTGAACAACTGTACAACACTATTTGCTTCAATTGACAGATAAATGACAAAGTGACCGTCTACCAAGACGAGTGAAAGTATCAATCGTTTTATTTTCATCGCGTGCTTTTTATACACAAGCCCTGCAACTTGTAACTTAAATCGGCAAGGTATAATCACATGAAGGTAATTGCGGGCTGGCTAGAATCGAATCTGCTGACGCTTAATGTACGTAAAACGAAATATGTCTGTTTTTCCATCGATTCTCGAATTCAACCAAGTGACGACTTTGTTATCAAAATCAGCTCTGAGACTACGCGTTCACAAGCAGACGCCGTCAACCTTGCTTCCCAAGATAATTCTCTTGAGCGTACGCATGTTACGAAGTACCTTGGAGTTCTTCATGACAGCAACCTAACCTGGAAGCCACAAATAGTCTCCTTAAAGAGTCGAGTACGCAAACTAATGTACGTATTTCGCACATTAAGACAAATCGCATATCCAGAGCTGCTAAGATCCGTGTACTATGCCCTATGTGAATCCGTCCTAGGATACTGCAACTCAGCCTGGGGAGGGGCAGCAAAGACGCACTTGCTAAGTCTGGAGAGAGCACAAAGGTCCTTGCTAAAAGTTATATACAGTAAACCCCTCAGATACGGCACTAAAGCTCTCTATGCGGAATCAAACCTGCTTACTGTAAGGCAACTTTACCTTGTTAAAATCTTAGTTAAATACGGCAAGGAAAATGACAAAATATTTGAAGCTGATACACGGAGACGGAAACGCTGGAGAATACCAAAGTGTCGCACTAAATTTGCGCAAAGGCAAGAATCTTTCATAGCACCTTTTGTAATGAGACAATTTGTCAAGTTCCTCGACAAAGTGTCGAAGCCACCTAACAAACGTTCTGTCGCCAAATGGCTCATAAGCCTCGACTACCACCAGACCGAGAACCTCTTGGATGTTCCAGGATAAACTATATCTACCTAATATCTATATATCTTTATCTATCAATTAGGCATCAAGTGTTATATCGGATACAAAACACACACATCCACCCATTCATACACTCGCTCGCTAACTAGAATGTTGGAAGTATAGTTAAGTGTTTAACTATAGTACTAGCGACCCGCCCTCGCTTCGCTTCGAGTACTAAGTATATATACATAAACCTTCCGTGAAAAATTATCTAACTGATGGTAAAAACCGCATTAAAATCAGTTGTGTAGTTTGAAAGATCTAAGCGTACATACAAACGAAAAGATGGCGGGAAGCGACTTTGTTTTATACTATGAAGTGATAAGTTTAGTATAATGGAAGGCTCTGTAAAGTCTACAATATAATTAAGAAATTTACTTTAAAAATTATGTACTACTGGGTCCTGTAACACAGGGACTCAGGACTCAGGACTCAGGATCCAGGACCAAGGTAAAAGCTGTATGTTTTATGCCAATAAATATTTTACTTTTTACTTTTACACACACACGCACACGCACACACACACACACGCAAATGTTGCGTGTTTAAATAGTGTTAAGTGTTTTTAAAATGTGAGTCCGAACGAAACTGCGTCCTGTAACACAGGGTTTCCTAGCTCAGGATGCAGGGTCGTGCTATTATATAAGTGTTTCATTTATCCAATAAACTTTTTTCGTTTTTTTTCATAATAAATAATTCAGTATACCCTCAGTTTGCAGTTCTCATTGCAAAACCATAACGAACATAAATTAATTGATTTTAAAATAAATAACACACAATGCCACACATATATTAGAATTATCTAGTACAGCAAGCCATACGGTGCGCCAACGTCCGCACCTTTCTATCAGCAGGCCGTGCCGTCCGCTACAACCTCGCAATTACATACAATTTTTCTAGTGCGCGGCCTGCTGTTATAGAAAAGCATATAGGTGGCGTGCCTTACTTGAAAAGATACGACCCGCCGGCGGACCGCATGGCGGTGAGAGTGTTAAGAACAAAGTAACTTACCGATGAATGGAAACATTCCATTATCTCGGCCAACGTTTCTTGTAGAGTTTTTACGACTTAATACGGCACAATTCGGCATTTTTCCGAAATTCGCTTGACGTTTGGTGCCTATGACAGTGGAGTGCAGACTACAAAATACAGCGTCAAAGGAGGAGCACTGCACTCACTTTTTACACGCGAAGTACATACACTCGCGTCATCTATTTAGATATATGTCTGTGAGTCGGTCCAATCTTCGGTAGAGACCTCTTCAACGGCTTCTTGGAATGCATTCACTGCCGCATCTGGGCTTGAGAATCTTAAACCTCCAAGTTTATATTTTATTCTTGGGAATAAAAAGAAGTCGCCAGGTGCAAGGTCCGAGGCCAAATTAAAAAAAAACAAATGACAGTCTCGTAAATTGAAAAGTAATATGTTCTTAGAGAGTTCCATTTTCAAATTCTGTTATTGCTTTTTTAATTTATTTATTGTAAGTGGCCTGAGCCCTTAGCCAAGATGCCCATCGCTAACTAGCGTTTCTATTCGTTTAGTTTTTAAACCAATCGCGTCACTGGTAGATCACGTCATACGGAGAGTCACGTGATCTACCAGTGACGCGATTGGTTTAAAAACGAAACGAATAGAAACGCTAGTTATCGATGGGCATCTTGGCTAAGGGCTCAGTTCCAGAAACTTTCAGTACCTATGCCCCACGTATGTACATGATAAAACCTTTTTTTCTTTCTACCATATAATCTTAAAAATCCAATAGGTCCCCACACAGCTCGAGTAAATCCCTATTTGCATCGTGAGCTCCCCTACTAATATGGAAAGCGTAAAGTTGCAAATGTCTACATTAAATTTATCCACAAAATATTTACCAAAGATTTGGATGAAATCGCTTCCGTAGGTTTAACATCCTTAAAGAAGGAATGAAGCTCTATAAAACTGCAAATCAGGATATTTTAATTTGATAATTGTAATTTGTAATATATCAAGAGTATATTATATTTGACATGTGAAATGTGTGAACATCCAGTGATAGTGTAATATATAAAAGATATAATTGTGAACACCTGAAAAGGTAGGGTTAAGAGTTTCAAAACTTTGTAGAAATGTATAATAACAATGTACTGTACTTAAATTCCTCACACAATAAAAATTATTTAAATATTGTGGGATTACGAAGAAATATTTTGATGCTGATAAAGATAAAATATTAAATATATTTATTCAGTAAGTAGGCCGCACGGGCACTTTTACAAGTCAAAAACTACCAGCGCTTCCCAAGAGGAGACCACTGCTGAGAAAAAGCGCCGCAAGAAACTCAACTGAACAGTCAGTCATTTTTTAAATAAAACTTATGACAATTATACCTACTACTTATTTTAGCAATATATAAAACTGTCAAAATAATATAAAATGTCTGCGTAGTTCTGCAGGAAAACATTTAAAAAACAGTTAAAATATTTTTAATGAGAAAATGCTTCTATAACTTAAACGATTTTTTTAAATGTTAACTTCTAATACCATGGATGCAATGAATAAATAAATAAATAATGGCATACTTGAAGACTCTAGGTTAAGAATAAGTAGAATATAGTTTTTAAATGTTGGTTTTAACGTTTGTGCAATAATGTGTAATAATACATCATAAGTTTTACCGACTAGTGCCAAAATTGTAATAATGTGCAATAATTTAGAATAAGGATAATTAAGTAGTTTTAGCCCTCTCATGTTGCTGTGCCCTTGCAGGGCGTCACATGCATACCTTTAGCCCGTTGTTCCCGTATTTCGTTGTGCCCGTTGTTGTGTGTTGTTATTATGTATCTACCACATATTGTACGTGTAAACACATAAAACAGTTTCGATATATTTTCCTACATAAACCGTGTCCCCTAGACAAATTAAAATAAGTTCACCATTCGGCCATCCTCGGTTATTATCGGTAACCCTCGTTTTTCACATAGAGTAGGTATATCAAATTACAGATATGACCTTTAAATACATTACCCGTTATCATATTAAACACAATACAACAGAAGTATATGAGCAACAAAAGCTGAGTTTATGGTTAGGACGCGGAAGCCTAGATAAAAATCTGCCATATGATAAGAAATATATGACTGCGGCTACATGGGAACAACAGCCAAGCGTTCTCAACCCATTTGCACATTCATAGCAATACTGTTCGATTAAGTGTATTCGCCGTTTTTCGGCATGATACTTTATGAAGCATCTATATATCTTTTTATACATCTTATGTATGTATAGATAGATAGATAGATAGATTAGGTAGATTTTGACGTGTAAAAGTGCCCGTGCGGCCTACTTACTGAATAAATATCTTTTATCTTTTTTTTAAATATAATATTATTAAAATACAGATACGTTCTCGACATATGATTTTTATCTAGGCTTCCGCGTCCTAACCATAAACTCAGCTCCTTGTTCAAGAACGTAGGCATAAATATTACTATTCATACCGATAGTGATGAGGATGATTAATTATTACTATTAATGCCTGAGTAATCGTAGTATTAATTCACTTATGTAGATGTACCTATGTCTCCTAATGTTTAGGTGTAAGGATTTTAATAAAATGTGTTGAACATTTAACTTTAGTTTTTTTTAATACAATTATTTTTAGAAAAGTTTTTGAATGATATGTATAGTATGCGTCACCGTAAGATTGTGAACACCGCTAGTTTATAAAAAAAACCGTGAGATTGTAAACTACCGATAAAGATAGATTATGAACTAACCTAACCTAACCTAGTATTAAATTTATAAACTAGCGGTGTTAACAATCTTACGGATTTTTTCTTTAGATAGATACTTATTCTCTAGATTATTATAATACCAAGGAACATAGAAAGAAGCTGTGGCTGTCCCTATAACACTAGTGGGAAAAAAAAGTTAATTAAATTCTCGCCCATTGTTGATAATGTATTAATGAATGGAGGATTTTTACGTGTATACATTCATTAGTAAGATATTTTTACCCTGTTGCCCCAAATAGATTTTTTTGCAAAAAATATATGTTACGCAAAATTAGATTCCACATAAAATAACTAAAATTGGAGGTTGTCCCTATCTCGTAAGTATTAAAAAAAATCTTAAAAAAATAAAGTCGATTTTTAACCCTTCATAAATGAGTTTGAACGTTGATTTTTTTTTGACAATAGTTTATTATTAGGTAAATAATATATCCAAATTACAAAGAAATCGTTTAATTAGTTTGGCTACAAAAAAATTAAAACATATTTTTTTCTTTTTTAATTTTCTTCAAAACCAAGAGCATTTTAGGGTTAAAACTTCGTAAAATTACATCTTGTAATAAGGTAAATAAACACACGTAAGAAACTTACATTTTGAGCAAGGGGCAATTTTACATGGTAGATCGGCCAGACCCTTTGAACGCGATGACTGTACCTAAATTCCTAATACAAAATGCACGTAATATGTGTTGCTTAACTCTTTCGGCGCGCATGATGCACATGTGCTTTCACAAATGTTCATGAAAATGTACTATTTTGGCCAAAAATTAAGTAGTTTTTCGTTGATTTAGATTAATAGGTAAGTAAATAATGTAATGTCATAAATATATTTTGTTTATTCCCGGGTATAGACAGAAAAATATTATTTGAAATTTGACTATCATTATTTATCTGTATTTGGTTAAAAGTTGTCTTCTTTATTTGACAAACCGAAAGCGTAAAGTTCTTTTTCATATAAATAAATAAACTTTATATTCATATTTTCATTTTAAAATGCCATGATAACCACGGTGCTTCATTGCGCCGGAGCGTACTGCATTTATTTTTAAGCGAGTCTAAAATGTATCAAATATTTTCCACGTTGTACGATATTAGACGTTATTGCAACTGCCTCAAGGTTGATTTTTCTTCAACACGCACGGTTCTCGTCATCGTGGATAACACTATGCAACAATCAGAGAAACCAAGAAATGTTTATAACGTTATATTAGTTTTTATTTTATGAAGTGAAATTAAATCTTCGGTCCCTGACAACAACGTTGCGGTTTCCTTTGTTCTTGAGAACAATGGAGAAGATCCTGTTATTTAGGTAAGATTATTTGTATGAGTAAAAAAAATATATCCGATTAGTGAAAGTTAAGGCCCGTATATTTAAGAGGATAATAAATGCTTGTAACAATAAGCACTTGAGAGCGACGATACTAGTATATTATTATCAGCTCGTTAAAACTTATTTACGTGTGTGTGTAACTTTTATAACTGGTCGTATTTTGCGCTATTTTATGCACGTGGTGGTGGAGTGTACCTTCTCCCACTCTACCAGACAAGCCGACTTTTGAGACAATGGCAGTGAGGGTACCTAATTTAGTCACGACTTACTCGTTGGCACCTTCGTATCTACCCTTCGTGTATTGTGTGATTGAGCGTATTTAGTGACCTGGCTATGGATTACCGGAATACGTACTCGCCTAACCTGGCCAATAGAATGCGGCTTCTAAATATGTTTGTTTGTGTGCAACCAAAAGGGTTCGTTCAGGTATAAAAATGTTTATTGTTCGAATTACCCACTCCTGCCTCCACCCAGTATAGACAGTAAACAGCAAAAACTAACTTAGGAACAGATCGTATTTACACTACAATGCAATTTTTCTCACAACGGAAAAGGCTACCGAAGTGTTATTTTATTTATTTTTATACTTAATAATTGATATGCTGATGACAAAAACATCGATCAAGTTAGTTATAGACAGTTTATTATTATATATTTTAAGAAGAATATAGATTTACTCATTTAATAATATTTAAATAAAAAAAAGAATAACGATAATGAACTTTTTCAATTGTTTGGCCGCTTAAATAATCACAAAACCATTTCGATAGCACAATTAATTCAGCAACAGTTTGCGATTTTATGACAAAATCAGGGTTTCCTATAAAATTAAACTTTTAATCATGCATTATGCAATTTTGAAGTAAATTGTAGAATTTGCATAGAGCCCGATTAATAAATATTAAACCAATCAGTGAGCGGAATTATTTTTTTTACATTGATTTGGAGAATGCTAAGTTCAAATAAGTTCAAAAGTTCCAATTGCTGTCAATAAACGGTTGCAAGCCGACGCCGGTATCAAAACAAACAATATATAAATTATTGATGATTTAAACCGGAGCTAACTTAAACAAGGTGAGTAGCACAGGTGTTTTGTTGCAGGTAACATCCCATTTCCTGTTGAAAATCGTTATCAGTAAATATAGGTCGCAGAAAGGTTTCTTTTATCATCGCCGCTTTCGCTCCCACATTTTGGTTATAACAAAACAATGCATGTGCCCATATATATCTGCACCTGCAACACTGACAAAAGGACCAAATCCAACACGTGGTCATAAATACGTCATAATTTTTAATTTCACCAAAAAGAAAACAATTTAATTATAAAAATAAAAGTTACTTTTTCTTTTACCCGAAAATAAACACTTTGTGTTTGGTTATTCTAAACAGCGCATGACGCCATCCATTCCTTTGTTGTTCGAGGCGGCATAACGTGCGCGGTATATACTACGGCGCGCGATGATGCGCAGGGTGCATCATGGTTTTTAGTACGAAACAAAATGTATGTGCTCGCGGGCGGGTTGCAGCGCGCAGTGAGGCCCGCGCGTGTGAGCATTGCAGCGCGCTAGGAGGCGCTCGCGCCGAGAGAGTTAAGTTCACTGTTGCCTAGCAAGTCCACGTGATCTAACGGATGGTGATTTACTATTACGAAGATCCCAAAAGTTATCAAGTATCCTGGCAATAGATCTATTTGATTTGTTAGCCGTTGGTCCAATACGCGATCCGTCCAAATCGCGTTTGGCCGTTCGTCTACTATGCAGTTTGTCCATAATATGATTGGTCTATTACGCAGTTCGTCCATTTCGCGATTGGTCTAATAAGCAGTTCGTCCATTTCGCGATTGGTCTATTACGCCGTTCGTCCATTTCACGATTGGTATATTAAGCAATTCGTTCATTTGCGATTCGTCCATTACGCAGTTAGTCCACTACGTCGTTCGACCGTAATCATGATTTGTCTATATAACTAGGCACAAGCGCACAATTTTTTAATGGATTGCCCACCGAAAAGGAGTGTAATGTTTACAGGGTCTATGTATGTCTGTGATATTCTTTATTCCACCAGAACTACTCAACGCCTTAACCGATTTAGATGTGTGAGGTACCGTTAGAAATGCATTTAAAACAAAATTATATGGCATGAGACTATCCAAAATAGAATCGTGAATTGCAAAGAAAATTACCATCAGGGAGCTATTGAATGACATATAAAAAGAAAGGATTTTGAAAGCTTATCATAAAAATATAAACTTTTTATGAAAAAATGCATGAATAAAACACCAAATAAAGTTAAAATGTATTACTAAAAACTAAACCACTTAACCACTAAGCAAAGTAAAAAAATGTTTTCCTTCAAATAAATCTAAACAACTAGTGCATTTTTCAATTACGTCAAAATGGAGGCGGTCTGGGGAATGGCGTAACGGTCGAGACAGTTCATTTCGCTGGTAAACGCCGGACCGTGAAATAAACACGTTTTTAACAGACTTCAAAAAAAGGAGTAGATTCTCAATTCGATTGTATGTTCCTTTTTTAAATTTATAATTACCTCAGAACTCCGTCATTTATGAACCGATTCGTACAATTCTTTCTTTCTATTTGAATGTATATGCTTCCAGATTGTTTCTGTTGTTTTCAAAAAGCCACTTGGATGATGGGATGGGATATAATACCAGTATTAATTTATCGAAACAGAATTTATTCAAGAATAAAGATAAGTTAGGTGTGCAAAAATATTCATGTATGTGATTGTTCAGATCAGGTATATTTTAGGACCTTGTGCGCAGATAAGAGTAGAAACTTGGCGTTATTCTGGCAAGGCAGCAGCGTTTGCACTGGTGAACACCAGTTTCACAGACAGAAATTTCATAGAATTTCGTTTTGCAGAAAATGTTTCATATAATATTTGGTCCTTGTAATTTTATCAACAATATTATTGTTTCAACGACTATTTACTTGAATGAAACTTGTTTTGCAGACACTCATTTCATCGAATGTGTCGTTTCAGCGAATTTCATTTAATCGAAACCCTAATTTCTGTTGAAACCTTATTGTTTTCAGGTTATCTTACGCATGGGGTACGTAGGTTAGGTTAGGTTAGACCTGTGACCACCAAAAAAATTTAACTCCTGCACTTGGAAATGCCTGTCGAAGAAATGAAAATTCGGTGAAGTAAAATATTCTATGAAATAAGTGTCGGTGATTCAAGGGTAAACCTGATTAAATTTCTTCAAAGTAAGTATTCTGTGTATTGATTATTCTATGAAATGATAATATGAGAAACACTTTATGTGAAACGAAATTCTATAAAACTATTGTCTATAAAACAAGGTACAACCGTTTGCACTGTAATTTTCCTACACGACAAGAAGATCAACTAGGTATAAGTAAAGCGCATCGAACACGAAGCTATAATAAATATTTTGGTATATTAATATATATTACAGCAAGGCATCTTATGATGTATTTTAGGTATATTTTCCATACTAGTTGACAGAGCCCACACACGCAGCTATAATATATAGTACCTGGGAGACCGAGCGTCGTCACTTGGGTCAAAACTGAAGCTTCATCAATTTTCTATACAAAAACCAAAAAATCGATCCATAACTGGGGTTCGAGCCTGCATTCTGCGTAGTAGTTCAACGCTCTAACCATCAGTCTATTCAGACGGCGACGATCGCATCGAAATTACGAACCATATTGCGCGGGAAATCTTTTTGCGTGAAAAAACAGGGAAAACGAATTTTCCCAGATATGAGACCTAGGTAGCTACATCGATTATTCGCCCCCATAAACCCCCATACTGCAAATTTCATCGCAATAATTAGAGCCGTTTTGGAGAACGTGAGTATAAATCGCATCGGACACGGAGCTATAATAAATATTTTGGTATATTAATATATACTACTCTGTCAAGAAAGTACCGGGAAAAGATCAATAATACACAAACTGTTTGTTAATCATCCAAATTTATTTTATCACCTTCAAAGTATGCTCCTTCAGAAACGATACACTTACGCCAACGAATAATCCAATCATCAAAACATTTTTTAAACGCTGTTTCCGGAATTGAATTCAGTTCTCGGCGCGAATTCTCCTTTATGTCTTCTACCGATTGAAAACGGGTGCCACGAAGTGGTAATTTGAGTTTAGGAAAAAGAAAGAAGTCGGCAGGAGCCATATCTGGTGAATATGGTGGTTGCTCGATGGTATTTGTTGAGTGTTTGGTCAAAAATTCTTTCACAATGATGGCCTTGTGCGAAGGCGCATTATCGTGGTGCAAAATCCAAGAATTTTCATTCCACAAATCTGGCCTTTTTCGTCGAATTTGCTCTCTTAAATGCCGCATAACGCTCAAATAATATTCTTTATTTACCGTTTGACCTTCCGGCAAGAATTCCGAGTGCACAACACCGCGATAGTCAAAGAAAACAGTCAACATGACTTTGACTTTTGATCGACTTTGGCGTGGTTTCTTCGGTTTCGGTTCAGTTGGAAGGCGCCACTCCGAAGCTTGTTGACTAGTTTGCATGTCAAACTCGTAAACCCACGTCTCGTCACCAGTAACAATGCGTTTCATGAATGTTGGGTCGGAATTGACTCGTTCTAGCATGTCCTCAGCGACTCTCATGCGATTGAGTTTTTGGAGAAAATTTCAGGTCTTTTGGGACTAGCCGAGCGGTAACATGTTTCATACCCAAATGATTAGTTAAAATAGTACGGATCGACTCGTGAGATACAGAAAGTTCGGCGGCTATCTCTCTCAAAGTTGAATGAGGATTTTCAGTCACTATTTCCTTCACTTTTGCGATGTTAACTTCAGTTGCAGACGTTGATGGCCTACCAGAGCGAGGCAAATCTTCCATCACATCTCGACCGCTTTTGAACGCTTTGTACCACTCATAAACACGTGTTTTTGATAAAGTCGAATCACCGTAAGCCTTCTGTAACATTTTCAGTGACTCCGAACACGAAATTCCATTGGCGATGCAAAATTTAAGACAAACTCTTTGTTCAATGTTTTTGTCCATTATGAAATTCGCAATACACACTAGATATGATATAACTAAAAACAGCACTGTATTTAATATAAATAACAGATGCAACTCAAACTCCGCGCCAAAATAGAAAACAGTTGTGCCAATCTAACAACAACAAAAAAAACAAAAATTTGAATTTGGAACCATAAACAAATCATCCATTCCCGATACTTTGTTGACTGAATGTATTATAGCAAGGGTATATGGATATATACGAGAAAGTTATATATATATATATATACATTCAGTCAACAAAGTATCGGGAATGAATGATTTGTTTATGGTTCCAAATTCAAATTTTTGTTTTTTTTGTTGTTGTTAGATTGGCACAACTGTTTTCTATTTTGGCGCGGAGTTTGAGTTGCATCTGTTATTTATATTAAATACAGTGCTGTTTTTAGTTATATCATATCTAGTGTGTATTGCGAATTTCATAATGGACAAAAACATTGAACAAAGAGTTTGTCTTAAATTTTGCATCGCCAATGGAATTTCGTGTTCGGAGTCACTGAAAATGTCACAGAAGGCTTACGGTGATTCGACTTTATCAAAAACACGTGTTTATGAGTGGTACAAAGCGTTCAAAAGCGGTCGAGATGTGATGGAAGATTTGCCTCGCTCTGGTAGGCCATCAACGTCTGCAACTGAAGTTAACATCGCAAAAGTGAAGGAAATAGTGACTGAAAATCCTCATTCAACTTTGAGAGAGATAGCCGCCGAACTTTCTGTATCTCACGAGTCGATCCGTACTATTTTAACTAATCATTTGGGTATGAAACATGTTACCGCTCGGCTAGTCCCAAAAGACCTGAATTTTCTCCAAAAACTCAATCGCATTAGAGTCGCTGAGGACATGCTAGAACGAGTCAATTCCGACCCAACATTCATGAAACGCATTGTTACTGGTGACGAGACGTGGGTTTACGAGTTTGACATGCAAACTAGTCAACAAGCTTCGGAGTGGCGCCTTCCAACTGAACCGAAACCGAAGAAACCACGCCAAAGTCGATCAAAAGTCAAAGTCATGTTGACTGTTTTCTTTGACTATCGCGGTGTTGTGCACTCGGAATTCTTGCCGGAAGGTCAAACGGTAAATAAAGAATATTATTTGAGCGTTATGCGGCATTTAAGAGAGCAAATTCGACGAAAAAGGCCAGATTTGTGGAATGAAAATTCTTGGATTTTGCACCACGATAATGCGCCTTCGCACAAGGCCATCATTGTGAAAGAATTTTTGACCAAACACTCAACAAATACCATCGAGCAACCACCATATTCACCAGATATGGCTCCTGCCGACTTCTTTCTTTTTCCTAAACTCAAATTACCACTTCGTGGCACCCGTTTTCAATCGGTAGAAGACATAAAGGAGAATTCGCGCCGAGAACTGAATTCAATTCCGGAAACAGCGTTTAAAAAATGTTTTGATGATTGGATTATTCGTTGGCGTAAGTGTATCGTTTCTGAAGGAGCATACTTTGAAGGTGATAAAATAAATTTGGATGATTAACAAACAGTTTGTGTATTATTGATCTTTTCCCGGTACTTTCTTGACAGAGTAGTATACCTATTTAATGTTTCTCGTATATATATATTATAGCTCCGTGTGTGACGCGCTTAATTGACGTGGGGTTTCTTTTTGGCTGAAAAACTTGTTTGACGAAATGCGTGTTGGACGAAATACGTGTTGACGTAATGCGTGTTGTACGAAATGCGAGTTGGACGAAATACGTGTTCGACGAAAAACGTATTAGACCAAATACGTGCTGGAAATGCGAGTTGGACGAAGCTCGTGTTGGACCAAACACGTGTTGGACGAAATGAGCGTTGAAATACAATTTGGACGAATCGCGTATTGGACCAACGGCTAACAAATCCCCTCAAGTAACCACTTAGCGTATGTTTTGGGTATATACATATATTGGGTAATTATATGATATGGGTATTATATGAATTAAACCGCTTACGTTCGGGTTAAGGACACCCGTTCGCACCTTTCCTGCGAGAAAAAATATATTTAGGTTTTGTGTTATTTAGATTGAATTTTGTATGGCAGAGGCTACAACTCCTTTGCCTCTCATGCAAATATCACTTTTGAAGGTAGGTAGCTTTATATAAGGCGGTCCAATAATAAGTCTACATCTTTTGTTTTAGGACTAATATTGCTTGAATCAGACTTTAAGCGGTTACCGGTACGGTCCTTTTAACTTGTAACCCGATGAAGAACTTAACAACATTTGGGGGTTTATAAACTTCAGCGCTTTAAAAACCCTTTAAAATACCCGGTTAACCGGGTCCGACCCCTGGGTAGGGGAGTCCAGAGGGATTGGTTCACCTCCTTGACATGCACATGTAACACTATAAAATAGAATAACATTTTTTTCGTACTTATTATTGGGTTTGCTATTTAAAATTGACCTCTTTCTAAGTTTAAGTACGGAAAAATAACATAATTATAGTTTAAATAAGTGGTAACAACTGAGAATTTTTATTCCCATTTGCGAGCACTGGGGACAATGGGTGCTTCAGTAATTTGCTTGGCGACATTCAGTCGGGTTGTTTCTTAGGTCCTTGGCTTAGGCTTAACCAACAACCTTACCTACGGTTTTTGTAATTAGAGATGTTACCATGTTGGAAAAATAAACACGGAATATTTTGGATTCGTATGGATTGAATTGATATCACCGTGAATCACGTCACTTCTTATTAATTTATTAAAATAAGTATAATTTATGACTAACAAATAATATAAATAACAAATTATCACTAATACAATGTTTAAACGTATTTCGTGATTTGTTGAATTTATTATAAATTGAATTATTCCGTTGCTAATAAGAATGTTCTAATACAATGTTCAAATATATTACGTGATTTGTTGAATTTATTAGAAATTGAATTATTCCATTGCTAATAAGAAAATTAATTTGCGTTCGCCAATAAATAACTTGACGAACGAAATATACAGAATATTATAAAAGCAGAAAAAGTGGCAAAGGGCGAGGGCGGGTCTAGCTAGGGCGGAGCGTAGACACGCCCACATCGCCCACGCCCTACTCAATCTCAATTACAGTTCAGTATCCATAAATTATTTCGTGGCCAAAATTCGAAGAGCCGGCTGTACGGTCGCGTCAACTCGTGCTCCTACTACAGTCAAATTAGGTTTTAACTTGTACATTTAAAATTACCAAACGGGACTTTTTGGAATATGTTTGGACACCTTCTGGGATAAGGCTCAAAAAAGTCCCAGGCCCTCCCTAGTGGGATAGCCGGGAAATCCTGGAAAAACTAGAATTTTAAATTTATTATCCAGTAGGTACATTTCAGTGTCAAAAAACCTGGAAAAACTGGAATTTTCCTGGAACTTGGAGCGAGGGTAAAATAGTTAAAAAATAAGGTACTTAGATAATTTCTTATTAATTTTTTGCCACGAGAAGGCGAGAATCTGTTCGAGGGGGAACGATTTTAAGCCCGCTCCAGAAAATTTCTTGTAATTCAAGTTTTTCCAGGATATCCCGGCTATCCCACTAGGGAAAGCCTGGGAGTTTCGCGAGCGTCATCCTGGAAGGTGCCCGAACATATTCCAAAAGGTCCCGCTTAGTAATTTTAAATGTACAAGATTGGTCAAAATTGTACCTAATTTTACTGTACTATCCAGCAGATCGATTTTTGAGAAACCGAACGCACAGATGACAGGCGAGAGCGGTAGAAAAGAATTCGCTTACGAAAATATTACACTACTATTTTCATCCTAATACTTCAAAGAAGGAGGAGGTTCTCAATTCTACTGTATTTTTTGTGTGTATGTTACGCAATGTCTTCGCTAATTAGGGTGTAAGCGTAAAGCTCAAATATGCATGAAATCTTTTTTATACGTACATATAATTGTACCTACTTACATACATCATATTTTTTTTATTTAACTTCCCACTGTTTAACTATTTAATTAATAAAAAGTCCAGAAAATACGCGGGGAGTATAAATGTCAAAACGCAAACTAAAGTCGTGACGTCAAATCAAAGTAGGTACATGTTGTCATATTACATGCTAACAAAGAAAGGTACCCAACTGTCCGGGGCTCGGATTTTAATAGGTCGGGGCAAAAGTATTTTCGTATTAGGACCGTATAAGTTGTAATTAAACCTCTTCGTCTATACTAAATGTACCTGGCTGGTTTTAATACCATTAAAAGTCAACATTCTGAAATACAATAAAATAAAAATAAAAACTGGTTCCCGGCATTTTTCAATTGTTTTTGAGCTATCAAAATGGACGTGTGTGACGAAGAAATTCGGTACATTTTAAAGTTTTATTACAAAAAAGGCAAAAATGCGACTAATGCCGCGAATTAAATTTGTGCGGTTTATGGACCTAATGCGGTATCAATAAGAGTAGCACAATTGTGGTTTAAGCGTTTTAAGTCTGGAAATTTTAGCGTGAAAGATGAGGTTCGCTCTGGACGCCCTGTTACTGATAAAATCAATGCCATTTATGAAAAAGTGGAGCAAAATCGACATATTAGTAGTTACGACATTGATGAAGAACTGGATATTGATCACAAAACAGTGTTACGTCATTTACAAAAGTCTGGGTACAAGAAAAAGCTCGATATTTGGGTGCCACACGATCTCACTGAAAGAAACCTAATGCAACGTGTTTCAATTTGCGATTTATTGTTAAAACGAAATAAATCCGAACCATTTCTAAAACGGTTGATTACGGGTGATGAAAAATGGATTACTTACGATAAGAACGTCCGAAAAAGAGCGTGGTCGAAGCATGGACAAGCTCCTCAGACAGTGGCAAAGCCCGGCTTAACTCGAAACAAAGTGATGCTGTGTGTATGGTGGGATTGGAAAGGAATTGTCCACTATGAGCTTTTGCCGCCGGGTAAAACTATCGATTCGGACCTCTACTGCCAGCAACTCATGAGAGTAAAAGAAGCCGTTGAGAAAAACCGGCCGGAGTTAATAAACAGAAAGGGCGTAGTCATTCATCATAATAACGCCAGACCGCACTCATCTATAGCCACCCAGCAAAAATTGAGAGAGCTTGGCTGGGATGTGTTGATGCATCCACCGTATAGCCCCGACCTTGCTCCATCGGATTTCCACCTGTTTCGGTCACTTCAGAATTCTTTAGGAAGCATAAAGTTAATATCAAGAGAACACTGTCAAAACTACCTGTCAGATTTTTTAAATCAAAACACTCAGAATTTCTACAGCAATGGAATCATGGCACTACCCACAAGATGGCAACAAGTCATCGATCAAAACGGCATGTACATATTATAAATAAATAAAAAAATATAACTTAAAAAATTGTTTTTCCTTTGTACGAAAAATACGAAAATACTTTTGCCCCGACCTAATATTTATTTTGATATATGTTAGAGAGTAGTCTAAAATAACAGACACGTATTTTTTTCAAGCTGCCCAATCTCAACCTATTGACATCATAAATATACTAAGAACTTGACAGCTACCAATTAGCACCTCCGATAGCGGGGTCTAGTTAAAAGTAAAAAAATACCTGATTATGATATTATTATGTTATTGTTTCATTATTCGTTTTTTTCTCACAGCATAATTATTTTTAACACTAGTGGCTAACGGCTTAATTTGTTGCAATTAAACGCCCAATTTCACTAGTAGGTAAGTAGTGGCGGAGCCGGCAGACAGTTTGGCGATGACGGGAGCGGCCGCACGATGCTTTTATAAAAATTAACAGGCGTGCCCTAGACGCGACGCACCCAACTCGTAAAAACACATCACGAAGTGGAGCCAGCAGCGCAGCAACGCGCCCTATGCCGCGCCTAGCTAATACGATACTAAACTGTACACACATCAAATAGGGCTAACTATAAAAATAGCGGTTTTAAATGTGTTAGTTTACGTGACGGCTGCGTACTATAATGACAATTACGCAGAGTCGTGGACAATACTTTATCTACATTGTAAATCCTTTATGATGAAAAAGTTATGTACGCATATATAGTAACTAGCTTTCCGCCCGCGACTTCGTCTGCGTCAGTAATTTCAGAGTCAGTAATTTCGTTAAAAAGTAGGTAGGTACAAATAAAGTTTTCATTACCTACGTATCATAAAGGGATAGACTTTCCAAAAAAAATAGTAATGTTACGTAACGTTTGTTCGCTTTTTAGTGTTTGTTTAATTATTATGTGATTATGTATTACATGCAGCACATATACACTACATACATGCCATTAATGCTTATTGTCAATTCTTCATCACTCTTGACAAAATGGGGCTATCCAATATGCTGGGAAATTAATCGTTGAAGTGTTCTCCTGGTACCGTAAAACGGGGTAAATTGGTCCAATCTTCACTTTCAACTGTAATTTTAACCTTCTTCCGTAATTCATAGCGTGTTTTAAGTTACTACATAAAATGTGTGGTAAGCTCTTTTAGTTGCTTAGTAGCCTTAGATTCCCAAATTATTGCCATATTTTGAAATATTCAACAAAAACCCTATTGGATTCCAATTTACCCCTGGCGGGGTTAATAGGTTCGACAGTGAGGTTAATCGGAATTTTGCCTAGGGCTGTCACTCAATCTATCCAAAGCGGTTCAACCCCACTAGACCGAAATCATAAAAGCTAATTTCATTAGGCATACCAACGTTTGGTATAATTTTCATTAGCCCTAATGTCATGACAGCTATAAATTTGTATGTCCTAATTGATTACTAGACCTAAATTTATATACCCTAATGTTTACATGTACTAAACATTAAATGAACTAATATTACTAAACTAATAATGATTATTCCTTATGATGAAAAGACCTAGTAATATACCCTAATGTTTACTTGTTGTAAACATTAAATGCTCTAATATTACTGAAACTAATCATGTTATTCCTAATGATTAATAGACCCAATACACATACGTTCTAATGATTGTTTGAACGAAATAAACATGATAAACAAATGCTCAATTAGGTAAATTATACCCACATGGGTTAGGTTAGGTTAGAGTTGTGACAAGGCGCGAAGCGCCTCACTCACGCGGAATAGGAGCTCCGCACAGCGGAGCTCCGTCGACGTTAATGTTGTCGCGGCGCAGTCCTGCACGGCGGACAAGGCAGGACCGGGTATGGGAATGTAAGGTGGATAAATGAATGGGGTAAATGTTAATGTTTATTTTAATAAAGAGGACATTAGGAACGTCTATACTTAGGTTTAAACAACGTTAGGTTTTTAATATATAAGGTATAATCACATTCGGTGTTCAGAGGAATCGGGTAAGTAAAAATAGGGCTATTATGAAATCGGACATAATAAAATAGGTATTACGTAAATTCGGGATGCTAAAATTAGGTCTAATGAATATTTAGGAAAATTAATATTTCGGCTTTTTGACGACAGGGCTAGTGAAATTAGGTACAACGTAAAATCGGAATGCTAAAATTAGGGCTAATGAATAGTTAGGAAAATAAAAAATTCGGTTCTTTGATTTTAGGGCTAGTGAAAGTAGTGGTAGTGAATATAGGATCCAAATTTTTCGGGCTACAATAGGAGAACCATCCAAAGCTAAGTACCTACCTAGGTACCTACTAAACAAGTCTCAAAAATCATTAAAATAGTTACTAAATCAAAAAATCCTTCGTAAGATCATATTTTTATTGAATTTATTAAGTAACTTTAACTTATACATAATTACTTAATAAATGTTTAGCTTAATAGGTATCATATATTTGAATAATAAAATAATCTATTAGATAAAAATAATAATAATAATAATAATAATAATAATCTATATTTTGAACGTATACATTGTAAACTTATGCATTTTGATTATATTTATTATGATACGTACCGAACAGTTAACATAACACTGAAAATTACATTAGCCATAGAATACTTAAATGAAATTTCCTTTAATTTATTTAGATTTTAATTTTTGACAACCCTATTTGACAATGCCAATTTACCCCATAATCAAAGCGTGGTTCCAATTATACTTGTTGACATGCCAATTTCCCCCTTTGCCGTTCCTATTATCTCCAAAATAACCTAAAAACAAGTGGTTATCTAAAATTAAGATTTCCAATGAAATATTGCAATTATTTACTTACTTTTTCATTTCTTTAAATCACCATCCACTATTATGATCGATATTACACCACTTTTAACAGTTTTTCACAATATGACTCATCTTAAACTTGAAATTTAAAGGTACATTAAACGCGTGTTCACGACGACCTCACTTTCAACGTGTTTTTCTTACTGAAACGTCGTTGGCTGATTTAAATGCTGTGTAGCCAGTAGCAAAACATAACTCGCTCATTCAGAAATCAACAACAGTTGATCTCCGGTCTGTTAGTAATGGGACTAACAGACCGGTTTAGAAAAGCAGATATTTATTCCTATTTACCCCGCCATTCCTATTTTCCCCGTTTTACGGTAGGTACTTGGCAAAACTTCCATTCCACCACATTTATTATGATGGGTAAAAGTAGCGTGTTGTGAAATACTTATTATTAAGGAGTTCCGATGGTCATATCCGGTCATTAATTTCACTTTACCAAAAGGTGCTTTTCGAATGTAAATTTTCTTAAAGAAGTTTGAAAATCGCTGTATGAGTCCCTTAAATTTATGGAGGGTTCCGTCAATTTCCCTGAGATTCCTTTATCAGATCCTCAAAGATTTTCCAAAAACGCCCAAACTCCCATTTTATATTTAATAGTCTAGAAACCAATTTTCATATAGGTATCTAACTTCAAAAATAACCAAACTCTCTTACAAATTGCCATCCTCAATTTCACCCCCTTAGGGGTAGTGTTTCTAAAACCACCGAAAGTAGTAGTACTCTTGGTTTGTAAGCAGTACCCGAAACATCAATTCCCTTAACTTCAAAACTGACTTCACTCCCATACAAACTTTCACCTCCCATTTCACCCACTTAAGGATAGCTTTTCGGAAATCACCAAACGCATTATTTTTCATTTGTTTTCTACCTACTAATTTCCACGTTTCTAACTTCAAGAATGACCAAACCCCCATACAAATTTTAACCCCCCCATTCAGCCCCTTAAGGATCAAGTTTATCTTATCAAAAATCGCCGATAGTAGTTTATTTTTATTTTTAACAGTAACCTTTATACCAATTCCATCTTCAAAAATGTTTCTATCTTCAAAAATGGATGACTTTCATCGTCGATTTTGATAAAATAAACCCACTTAAGGGTAGTTGATTCCAAAATCGCGAAAAGGTTTTTTTTTGTTAACAGTAGTCTATACATACCAATTTCCACATTTCAAACTTCAAAACACCTGTACAAACTTTAACCCCCAATCTCATTCCTTTAGGGGTAGTTTATCTAAAAATCACCGAATGTAGTATTTTTTATTTGCTAACAGTAGTCTATGTACCAATATCCACGTTTCTAACTTAAAACCGACCAAACTCAAATGGCTAGACCGGGCTATCAAAACATGTTGTTGCAATATAGTACTAAATTATACCAATAGATGGCGTGACATTGCCTCTGATTTCAGGTGATGCATATATTTTCACGAGTTAGATTCACTTCGATGTAAAACATTAATGTGAAAAAGTCATTGGGGCTTAAGTCAAGGCTATATGGAGGATGGTCCAGTAGTCTGACTTTTTCACCGTCCAGGTACGAGTACTCGGTTGTTTCCCGAGCGGTGTGAGGGCTGGCATTGTCTTGGTGAAGGATGATGCGGCGACTAGGGTTTTTTTTTCGGAGTTCAGCAAAGATACTCGGCAAACAAATAGTGGTGTAACATTCGGCATTAACCGTTCTAAGATCTTCAAGAGGAATAGTAGCTACGTGACCCGATTTGGAGACAAACGTAGCAACCATCTTTTTGGGCGTGCTGCGAGAACGAATTACTTTTGTCGGCTTTAGCTCGTCCTCGTAGACCCATACTCGAGATTGGTTGTTAGTTTCAGGCTCATATGTGTATATCCACGACTCGTCAC
The DNA here is from genome assembly GCA_963241965.1 of Tortrix viridana. Classification (NCBI taxonomy): domain Eukaryota; kingdom Metazoa; phylum Arthropoda; class Insecta; order Lepidoptera; family Tortricidae; genus Tortrix; species Tortrix viridana. The sequence continues at coordinate 37,629,216 of OY725171.1, read as the reverse complement.
CTGACACGACGCTAAAACCTGCATTTGAGCTTCCTCCGTTGGATTTATTCAAAGTTTTGCGACACCAATTGACACGAGTCGTTTTCTGCTCGTCAGACAATAAGTGAGGTATCCAACGGGAAAATAACTTTCACACGCCTAATTCTTCCTGCAAAATAATTTGTATCCGACTCATTTTAATACCTATACACTCTTGAATCTCTCGATATGTCACATGCCGGTCTTCCTTCATCAGCTGACGCACAACATCGATGTTTTCTTGCGTGACTGCCGATTTTGGTCAACCTTCAAACACGTCGTCCGAGAGGGATACACGTTGAAATTCTGAATACCCTGTATATTGTCGTCGTTGAAGGTGCTTCATTACTAAAAGCAGAAATCATCCGATCTCCACATTGTTTTTGTGTTAATTCACTTTTAAAGTCGTAATAAATCATAGCTCTTAAATTTTCACGGGACAATTCCATTTATAGCAGCAACTCAACGACTTCAAAAACAATTGAAACCGAACCATAGCTTTTTTTCTATGTGGCCAGTGTGTTAAGATAATTAAATTTCAGAGATTATAAAAAGGTATAATATGTGTCAAAAATAAGTTCGTAAGTATTAGATTCCCGAAACTTTCAGTGTAGCCCTCGTAAGTGTCACATACTTTAGTCAGATTATTGTTATATAGGACGCACGCTAATCAAGTCAAGAGTGACGCAAGCAGACAAACCTCCAAAACGAACGCTTTTAAAATCGGAGAAATATATGTAGTTGTCACTGTTTAACAAATAGCATTTGTAACAAGAGCTATATAGCTACTGTCCTACTTTATCTGAGTTGAAAACCGACACCGACCGACGCCGTCGAAAGTGTGCAAGTTACGAATATGAATAATTTTTTGTTTTATTTCCTTGCAGTAGTTCGCATCAATATGAAACTTTATAATTTAGTGTCAAATGTCAAAATAAAAAATGACAGCATATGGCACTGTATAATATAGAGATGTTATAACCACCCTAAGAAACTTAGAAATACACTCATAGGTAAGTAGAACTTTTATTGTCATTCTTAAACGAAACTCTCTCCTTACGTTAACATAAAATGCAGCAAAATAACGCATACGTATTTTGAAATATTTACAATAATAAAACTCAGGACGCTACGCACTTAAAACATTACATACTTATTAAAATATTAATATTATCTATTGAATATTTGGATCAATTTTTTCAACATTTTCCATTTCACAATCTGAGTTACACTCAGACGTGTCATCGTCAGTACTTTCATTGACGTGAATGACAATACTATAAATATGATCACAAACTTTCTTCCATTCATCCGGGCCAATCATATTCATTTTATATAATCAATTTCTTTACTGTAGTCATATTCATGTCTGTTTCTTTTTTAATACGTAACCTTTTATTTGGGTGTATATTTTTTCACTTGGGTTGAAGTCGGGATGATATGGCGGTAACCTTAACACTGTGTGTCCATGTTGATGTAAAATGTTGTCTATTGAATATTCTACACGATCTTGTTTATGATGACACATGTTGTGGGTAATTCTAACGTTTAATTTGCGGCGTTATAAAGGTCGGTAGTAACAAGTGGTTAAATGATGGATCAAAGGGAATATTATATTTTCCTAACCAGTTTATCATTAGCGGCTTTGCTGTGTAATGCCCTTACTAATAAACGTTGAGTAACCGCTGAGTAGTTATGCCATGCTTTGTCCTTATCCGTCATTGTGACATTTGAATTCGACAGATAAGGACAAAGCACGGCATAACTACTCAGCGGTTACTCAACGTTTATTAGTAAGGGCATAAGAGTTGGGTGGGCGTTCCACATATTTATTCTGATAAGCAGCATCCACAGGATTTGGAGACAAGTTGGGAATAAGTTAATTTTGTAACAATTTTTAATAATTTACATTATTCATGGCATCGTGATAATCACCGGTCTTATCAGTAGACTTGTACATAAGCAGAGTACCCGGAACAAATCCTTTGGCACTACCGTACGTATATAAGACGTTGGCCTTTTGAAATTAACTGTTTCACTCCTTTATCCGTGGAACCCACCCAGCATTTTCCTGTTGAATGGGATGTATGAACATATGTTTCGTCCGTGTACACAATATGCCACCCTTCAGATCTATACTTTCATAATAAAATTCAGATAGTCTCTTTTTAGTCTTACGTCATCCATCCATTCCATCAGCATTCTTCTATTGTTTGTAATTTTCTTGAATCGAAAACCCATTTGGCGAAGTATCTTTCTTAATGTAAAATCACAGCCTTTAAAATTCATCGTTTCCATCAATTTGGAATTTAGGGTCTGGATCGTAGGAACTAGTTTATAAATCAGATGGAAATTATAAACCTTACGTCGTATTACTGCGTAATCAAAGTCATCAAGATCTAGACAGAGAATTTTGCGTGGTCTACCTAACTTAACGTTATTTGGATTTGCATTTTTATTTTTCTTGTTATCTTCTTCTTTGTTTATTAGTTTTCTTATTGTTGGCCGAGAAATGCCCTTTGCATCTGAAATTTGTTGTTGAATTTTGCCAAAATATTGAGAATCATTGCTATTTCCGAATTTGCTATTTTTTGATTAAAAAATACAGGTATATGTTAAATATAATTTTCTGGACTGGAGGACCTAAAAGCGTTTTCTTCTATTTTGAGGTTTCGGCATGATAATACAAACGTTATATACGTAAACCGTAAATATAACCAAAACTACAGCGGATATTTGAATTGCGTAATAGCCACTATATATTGGCTGCTGAATGCGACCTACCCCTGCGGTGGTACGATGGGTACTGAAGCTAATTGAGAGAGCACGATAAATATGAACTTTTCCGATAAAACACGATGGAATAGTACATTATTGCCTAGGCGCGGAAAGTAAGGGATTGCCTGACGAGGTGTTTAGCAGGCCGAGCAATAGCGAGGCCTGCTAAAATACGAGTCAGGCAATCCCCCCGTTTCCGCCGAGGCATATAAGGCCCGTACCGAAAAGTTCTTTTACAGAGTCTGCGTACCAGTAAAATACTGGGTGGCAAACGATTTTTGTTCTGATTGTTTGCTTCAGTTTGTGTCATCTTGATGTATCAATTAACATAATTAATTCAGGTTAGGTATTGTTTTTATTTAAAATGCAGGACGATAAAATAATTCGTAGAGAAACTGTTTTGCGAACGTACCTTGAAAATCCTCATTTAACTTTTGCAGCGGTTGGAAAGATGATGATAATAAGTCGTGCGACGGTACGAAATATTGTGAATCGGTACTTAAAAGAATATATAATTCAAGACAAAGCTCGAAGTGGACGTCCGACGGGCCCTTCAAATAAAAAAATAGAAAAGAAAATAGTGTCTGCTTACAAGAATAATTGTAGTTTATCGATGCGGGATGTGGCAAAAAAATTGAAAACTAGTACATCTATGGTCCAGAGAGCGAAAGTGCGTCAAAATTTAAGGACCTATAAAAAGGTAAAAGCCCAAAAACAGACGGTAAAGCAATACAATAGTTCTGTTACAAGGTCGCGAAAATTGTACAAGCTTCTCTGCATTTGGACAGAACATGCGTTCTCATGGACGATGAGACGTATGTGAAAAAAGATTTTACGACTTTGCCAGGTGGCCAATTCTTCACAACCTAAAATAAGGTGAATATAAACGATCAAAATAAATATATTTTTATAGAAAAGTTTGGAGAAAAATATTTAATCTGGCAAGCAAATATGTTCCTGTGGAAAACGCACTGGGTCATTTATCACGAAAGGTACCATAAATGCAAACATTTATGTCCAGAAATGTATAAAAGGTTTGATTTTACCATTTATAAGGCAGCATGAAGGGAATGTGTTGTTTTGGCCCGATCTGGCTACTGCACATTATGCCCGAGCCACACAAGAGTGTCTGGCTTCAAACAACGTGCAATGTGTGCCCAAAGATATTAACCCCCCAAACTGTCCCCAGCTACGACCCATCGAGCGGTATTGGGCGTTAGTTAAAGCAAAGTTGCGTAAAAACTGTGCTCCAGCAACATCAGAGACGGATTTTAAAAAGACGTGGAAAAAACACGCCAACAAAGTCACCGAAACTACTGTGCAAAATTTAATGGCAGGCTTGAAGAAAAAAATCCGCTTGTTCAGCCGCAAAACCCACAAAGTATAAAATGTGTATATTAATTGTAAATAGACATTATACATCATAGGACTAAAATAAAATATCCTTGCTGTTCATTGTAGTTTAATTGATATCATAAATATACTCTGTAAAAAAACTTTTCGGTACGGGCCTTATAATGCTTTTCTCAAACATGTGAGGAAATGATACAAATATATTTGTAAAAAGTAAAATTAATATTAAAAGTGATGTTAATCATATTAGGACAATTTGTAAACGAAATTGTTATGGGTTTTCCAGAACATTTGTTTGTCTGTTGAATTTGAGATGTTGATATTTCAGGGCTTGTGGTAGACAAATGGACGTAACTTAGGGAAAAGGATCCAATTCAACCATTTCACACTTGTAGAATTTGACATAATATTGACAGCAATAGAATTCAAATTGAATACCGTGAAGTGCCGAGCACTTGATGTTTGTAGCTTTTACACAACAACAGTAAGTTCTACGTTTAAATTTCAATAAGTTTTTGTTTTTAATTTTTTTTTCTAACCATAGACAATTTTAAAGAAATTTAAAAAGAAGAAAACACGCACTGTGCTACGAAAACGAGCAGTTGCCTTGGCTGTATGAGATTTATTTCTTGGTCCTTTATTCTGTATGCATTTGACAGCACTTTAAAAAAAATATCTCAGCGGACAAAAATGGGTTTTCATACGTTTATTTTACTCCTAGGAAGAAAATGAGGCCCTTCGCGTCTCCGTTTTTCAAAAGAAATGCCATCCTTTCTGAGCATGTTTGAGAAAACTAATTATGCACTACATCTGTACATAGTATATTATAAGTATTACTACTATAAGCGTTTACATGATTTTTATGAGGTATGTACGAGTAGTAGGTAAGCTATTGAACATTAAACATTAGTTAATGTTCTGGTTTAGGCCAAGCATTTTTGTCCGTTAGATAGTCCTCGACCCTATAGTACGCCTTTGACATCAACGACTTTTTCAAGTAATTTTTAAGTGCTGGAAGGGGTAACTCTAAAACTACGTCGGGTAATTTATTATAAAAATGAATACATTGACCTACAAATGATTTATATACTTTACGGACACGAAACTTTTTTTATGGCAATTTTATTTTTATTCCTAGTATTTATATTAAGTATATCAGAATTTTTAACTAAAGAGTCTAGGTTCTTAATAACATACATAATATTTTCATAAATATATTGGGATGCTACTGTTAAAATATTAATTTGTTTAAAAAGTTCTCTTAATGAATCACGGGAATTTAAGTTATATATAGAGCGAATGGCCCTTTTTTGTAACACAAATATAGTTTGTATGTCAGCTGTTTTTCCCCAAACCAGAATACCGTATGACATAACACTATGAAAATAACTATGATAAACTAAGCGAGCTGTCTCAACATTGGTAAGTTGTCTAATTTTCCTAACGGCATAAGCGGCCTTACTTAATTTGCCTGCTAGAACTGCTATATGGGGACTCCATTGCAAATTATTGTCTATAGTTATGCCTAAGAAAAGTGCCTTATCTACCATTTCTAAACACTCGCCATTAAGAAAAATACTAGAATTTACCGGTTTAACATTAGGCAAAACGAACCTAACACATTTAGTTTCCTTAGCATTGAGTAGTAAGTTGTTACTCGTAAAACAATTAAGTACTTTAACAATATGTAATTAGACTCCCGAAGAACCGCCATATTGGTACAAATCACCTAAAATTTTGTGTCACCATCTCCCGGTCTAATACTAGCGTCCGTAAATTTCCTGGAGTATGCGGTCATTTTGCGTTTCGGACATTTTGAGATGTAGGCTAAAAGCGATGTGATCACTTTTGCGAGACTAATTTTGCGATCTAATCATTCTACTACTAACCCGATTTATAGAGTCGTTTAAGAAGTGGTCATATCGGGAGATGGTCATATCGGGAAGTGGTCATATCAGGAGCGGACATACAGGGACGTGGTCATATCGGGAGGTGGTCATATCGGGAGGTGGTCATATCGGGAAGTGGTCATATCAGGAGCGGACATATCGGGAAGTGGTCATATCGGGAGGTGGTCATATCGGGAAGAGGTAATATCGGGAGGTGGTCATATCAGGAGGTGGTCCTATCAGAAGTGGTCATCACCAACCGAAAGGTCCTAACGGCTAAATTGACTTTTTGACCAAGCGAGCGCAAAGCGCGAGCGAAGCGTCTCCGATTCAGCTTGGGCAAAAATGCTTTCGTATGTCCGGATGTCCAGATGTACGTTTGTTCTCCACTACAGGTTGCATTTCTCAACCGATTCTCGTGAAATTTTGTGAGCAGATTCGATAATTATATAGATTTTTTTTGTCGATTCAGTTTTTCTAAATTTTTGAAATGGCAAAGATATGGGGGTTCTTGCGATTACAAACTTATTTGCGGTATTGGTAAACTGACCGCGGCCTATGTCGATATGGGGATAACAGTTTTCCAACGGCAAAGTTAAGTTTGTCGCGAGGTCTACAGGAGCTTATAGAGCCACTAGTATTATGCCGTCCTCTAACTAAAAGGCGGCTAAACAATAAGGCGGCGTATGATGTTTAGCCGCCTTTTAGTTTGAGGACGGCAGTAAGTATTATTAAGGTATCAATGGTTTAAGTCAAAAAAAAGTTTGCACTAGAACCACCGGATCTTACGCAAGGAAAAGTCGACCTTATAAGTAGATTTACATGTTAGTAAAAAAAGATAAAAGATATTAATTCAGTAAGTAGGCCGCACGGGCACTTTTACACGTCAAAATCTACCAGCGCTTCCCAAGAGGAGACCACTGCTGAGAAGAAGCGCCGCAAGAAACTCAAATAGTTAGTCATTTTTTAAATAAAAATATAACAATGATACTACTTATCTTATTCTAGCATTATATAAAACTGTAAAAATAATATTCAATATCTGGGTGAATATTCGGGCGTTTCAACCGCCTCATTACCATTCGCAATATATTGACGAAATCAATGACACCTATCAGTAACTTCTGATGTAAACAGAAGCAGAACAGGGGGTAGTTTCTATTAGTATCAGAAGTTGCTGGTAGGTGTCATTGATTTCGTCAATATATTGCGAATGGTAATGAGGCGGTTGAAACGCCCGAATATTCACCCATCTGCGTAGTTTTGCAGGAAAACATGTAAGAATGATTATGAGAAAAAAAATATATATAAAGTCGCCATCAATGGAACTTGTGAACCATGTAAACAAACCTTTTAGGCAACATTTCTTCGTAAACTTTCACAACTAGCTCTCCATCACTACTAAATCCATATATGATATTTAACCACTACTAATACTCATTGAACAATATAAAATCACTTAATATTCGATATTTCAGTAAAAGTTTGAAATTATTTTGCAGTTGAGGTTATTCCGGCATATCGCAATGACATATTTGTTTCGTTTCAAGTCTGCAATTGTCTATGATGGCTGACTAGTGTTGGCTAACTTAAGACTATAACGAGAAGTAGTGTGTTAAAACGATTTTAATTTCGGTGGTTTTTAAAATTACGCTTGATTGTACCAGGTACAATCGTTACGATTAAACATTACAGTACAGTTCGTTAAGTTGCATAATACATATTGGTCACATGTCATCCTCAATTGATTCTAGTGATTCTGATTAAAAAATAGATTTGAAAGGATTTTTAATCTTAAGTCTACTTTTCCCATCACTAGTAAACTCATCAAACTATAGACAATATCAATATGGCGCTTTGTTTACATCGTTCACAAGTTCTATAGGTGGCGACTTTACATACATATACACCTAGTACCTTGTCATAGTAACGTATTAAAGTAAGAATGGTTTGAATTTAGTATATCAAACCCTTATAATTTTGACATATCTGTCTTGTCTCTTTGTCTGTCAGTATGTAATAGGCGGACTATGAAGACGAGGTGGATACATTTTGTCAAGTACGTGTTTTTTTTGAACCGATAAAAGATAGTGAAAGGATAAACAACTTAAGCTTATTCAACAATTTACTACATTTGAAATGTTATTGTGGACCGACGATCTGCTAAAGATCGCGGGAAACCGCTGGGTGACAGCAGCAGAGGAGCGATCGTTGTGGAAAACCTTGGGGAAGGCCTTTGTCCAGCAGTGGACGTCTTGCGGCTGATAATGATGATGATGATGAAATGTTATTTATCTTAATATGTATACGGGAATACTATATTATAATCATATTTTGTTGATATGATGGTAGATTTTATTCCCTCGTCAGTAAGAGCTAATTACGACATAGAAGCATGATGGACATGTTATTAGAATAGAGCGCCAGATTCATTATCTGTATTTTCGTCTAAGAAAAACATACCTATTTAAATTCAAAAAAGCTACGGAGAGGATAAGCAAGCACGGACCGGACTATCTACCCGTTCCAAGATCTGGTGTCAAAGGCTTATAGTATAAATGTTAAGGCGGAAAAACTGTACAAAGCGCCAAGAGGATTTTAAGGATCAGAGTCCGAAACTGAAACGGCTTCTTGTACTGTCAGCATTATAAATAGAGCTAGTTATACACATTAGTACTATGTTGCTTTTCAACGTCATATTTGAACTGCCACACGACTTTTTTTCAATTCTGCTGACGTTTGGAAATTTCGCTTCATCGGTTCCGACTATCTGATCACATTCACATCCAATTCATGTATCAAACTCATGTTGACGCGAAACAAGAATAATTATATGTATAAAAAACTATGATCCGACTCCAAATTACTGAGGAGTTCCGTTAATTTTCCATGGATCCCAAGACCAGATCTGGACGAAATCTTGGAGGAGATATTGCGTAACATACACACAAAAAAAAATACAATCGTATTAAGAACATCCTCGTTTTTTGAAGTCGGTAAAAAACAGGGCCATTTGATTGTCCAAAACGTTTTTGGCATAACATACTTAGCATAACAGTTTTTCGATGCAGTCAGGTTCAGAAGGCTAGGCTTCGTTCCGGCGTTAGAATTCGATGTTAGGTATATTTTAAAGCCGGAATTCATATCTTGCTACCTTTGCTCTATAATTTAATAGAGAAGGATGGTGTAAGACTGCACCAGGGATCTGTCACACATACAACATAACACAGTTCAACACACATACACACACACAGTTCTTCTCTATTATCGTTACTTAAGTCCTTCTTTACTTCCCTTACCAAAACTGTTGCCCGCATGCTATGCGCCAAAATATGCCTACTCGCACGCGCGTAAGATATTTATTTCTCTGCCGTCTCGTCGCGCGACGCCATTAGTCATACACTTATATGGTTAATTTTCGTGACGTAATGGAAGAGGTTAGCGTTTTTTAATTAGGCTCTTAACTACGACAATAATTTTTAAATCCGCCCAGTGGGACAGTGTTGGCATTAATGCAAAAATAATCAAATTAAACAATCGATTTCAAAAGAAAAACGCTTTTAGTGAATCAAAGGCTCTTTGTGCACTGCCGGCGTTTTAACTGACCGTAAAATCACCACTCCCTCCCTCGGTAAAAAAAACGGGCGATCGCTTGTGCACTTGACCGTTATAATAATTCTGGCATGTTTTCCTGCAGAACTACGCAGATATTTTATATAATTTTTATAGTTTTATATAATGCTAGAATAAGTATCATTGTCATAACTAGTCATAAGTTAACTGTTTAAAAAATGACTAACTGTTGAGTTTCTTGCGGCGCTTCTTCTCAGCAGTGGTCTCCTCTTGGGAAGCGCTGGTAGATTTTGACGTGTAAAAGTGCCCGTGCGGCCTACTTACTGAATAAATATATTTCATCTTTTTATCTTATCTTTTTAACAGTGACCGGCGCAGATGGGTGAATCAACTTTTAAGGTACTCCTTTTCTTTTGCGGCACTGAAACATTCCTGGCGACTTTAGATTTATAATAATTTGTGAATATTAAAATCAGACCATCAAATTTACAGAATCCACATGTTAGACACCTACCATATTTCTTAATTTTCGAAAAACCCTGATAACTCAGGGGAAAATGCAGATTTTTCATACAAATCCTGGGGACAACCTCATCCCCGTTACCAAGTATTTTATTATTTAAAATTTTACTATTTTGGAACTTTTTTTTTAACATGTTAGCCTATTTGTCTGATTTTATAAACGCGTAAGCCACGACGTTAGCAAGTAAACAATCTTTCTAGAAAAATATTTTTTATGAAACATTTCGAAAAATGGGGAGTATCTTAAAAGTTGATTCACCCAAATACAGTGTGTTCGTTTTTTGACATCTTAACAAAGTGGTTGTAACCTGTTGTTCTAAGGTTTGCACGATTGTGGAAATAAACAGTCAGTAGCGCAGAACATTCAGGATTGGTGCTTTGTTCTACTAAAGATGGAAATGATTTATGACATGAGCATGCTTATGTCATAAATCATTTCCATCTTTAGTAGAACAGAACCTTCGTGAAGAAATTTCAATGTACTGCGTAATTTCTTTTTCTGTTTTTTTTTTCTTTACAATGGGCATATCATTGTGAAGCCAGAGAAGTTTTTAATTAACTTGAAATTGTCTATCACTTGTGTTTTTTTTAATGCTTGTCGAAACTTAAACTTCATTTTATTTTCCACAGGTTGTCATAGCTTTAAGGGCCCATTATTTTTTTTTTTTCACGGCCTGTGGGTTTCAGTTTTGTTTTAAAATAAAACCATTATAAGAGCATAATTAAAAAAATGGGCGGTTTAAGTTGCTTAGGTAGGCAAGAATGAAAAAAGTCGGGTGTTCAAACCGCTTTAGAATAAAAAAAGCATAAAAAATTAGTCACAAAAAAAATACAAAAAGTGAATGTTATGTTATGTGCATTATTATGCACGTTGCCAATTTAAGGGTTAAGAAGGTAAAATTTCGGGAAATTTTCAAAAAAAGGGAAAATATTTACTAAAAAAAAAACTATCAACTTTAACATAGGGGTCACTATGGCAAATGTGTTCCAATTGGCCCCAAGTATTTCCTATTTTCGTTTGTCGAACCCGCTACCATACACCCTGTATAGAGTGAATGGCCCTTTTTTGTAACACAAATATAGTCTGTATGTCAGCTGCTTTACCCCAAACCAGAATACCATACGACATAACACTATGAAAATAACTATGATAAACTAAGCAAGCTGTCTCAACATTGGTGAGTTGTCTAAATTTCCTAACGGCGTAAGCTGCCGAACTTAATTTTCCTGCTAGTAGGTACTGCTATATGGGGACTCCATTTCAAATTCTTGTCTATAGTTATGCCTAAGGAAAGTGCCCTATCTACCATTTCTAAATATTCGCCATTAAGGAAAATACTAGAATTTACCGGTTTAACATTAGGCAAAACGAACCTAACACATTTAGTTTTCTTAGCATTGAGTAGTAAATAGTCACTAGTAAACCAATTAATTACATTAAAAAGCGTGGCGTTAATCCTACTGTAGTTGACGAATTTTCGGTCTACCTTGAAATTTAGTGACGTATCATCAGCAAATAGTAATGTTACGCCGGTGGATTAAGGTGTTTAACTTCAATCGCGATTTTCGGTGCATAGGAAGCGTTTTCAGTAGGCGGAAATATCGTTTCAGTCGGTTTCAGAGATAGCTCTATCACATACCAGATTATCAAAATGTTGACAAAGTTGCCGTTGTTTTCAGGCGCTTGAAACACGATTTCAGGCCGTTTCTGGCCACTCTCTACCAGATTACGCCATAACCTGAAAACCCGTTTTCAGGCGTTTTCAGGACCCCTTACGGGCCATTGGAAGTACATTTCAGTATATAGTGAATATTCCAGAAAAAGTGAAAGAGATAGCATGATTATAAAGAGATAGCAATAGTAAGAACCTTCCAGAAGCATGTGAAAGAGATGACACGATTAAGAAAGAGACAGCCAGATATGGAACTTTCCAGAATCGTCGCAATCAAAAATAAGACAGCTATACATAGAACCTTCCAGAAACATAGCGAATAAAAACATTCCAGCAACGACTACTAGAACATTCCCGACGGCGGGTCGAAGGACGTCGATCTTTCTAGAAAGGCCTTCTGGAATTGTCTTGGACTGGGGTATATAAGGCGACCGGCCCCAGCCATCGGGCAGTCTTACTTGGAAAGCGATATGAGTGTTACATATGTGAATTAGAAGAGACTATGAGTTTATAGTGCGATTATTGTTTGTAACGGCTTAGTGAGCGCGTTAATAAAGTATAGCTCGTAATTATCGGTTTAATTGTGCTTTTCTATCAGTTACCTAACCCCACGTATGTAACAGTACAATATCACAAAGTATATCTAGGTACTGTGGGTGGTAAGTCATTTATATAAACCAAAAATAAGAAAGGACCTAATATAGAGCCCTGAGCTGAGGCACACCTAATTTAACTGCAGTGCCAACAGACGGCGTATTGTTTACAACAACCGTTTGTGTTCTATCACTGCAGCACTGAGGTAAGAAGACATAAGTCTTACAGCATTATTTGAGAGACCATGATGTTCCAATTTAAAATAAGGGTAGCATGATCAAGTAATAGGTGGCCGTTAATTTATAAAATCTTGTCCTTAATATAGGTACTTACACTTTAAAAACGAGAATGTTTACAGTACTCATACTGTACTATACAATAAAGTACTGAAAAGTATGAAACTCTTGAGATATCAGTACCGTAGATATCATTCCTGACTTTTGTAGTGTTTATATTAACCTCTTCACCCCCACAGTCATCCAGTCGTGACAGGCAATGACAAGGCTCACACGCCAATGTCAACTATACGTGACCAACATTCAACTCGAAATTAATCCTTCTACAATGGAATTTAAGTCCCATTTATCTACTAGATGGTTTGTTCCGTGGCGTACAGAGCACGACACTTCATTCGTAGTGTGGCGGTCAAGAGGTTAATATTTTGCACTGAGGTGGCTGGAGAGCCAGAGTTTGACATAGAATGCAACAGGCGCAGCCGGAGTTGCGGGCAGAGGCTAGTAAAATATATAACCACTTTCCGCTTTTCTATATCACATAAAGAATAATAAAAAAGATATCAATAAAAAAGATACTAACCAAAAACAGTTTTAATAAATTTTTCTATTCGTTGAACAAACACATTTTTAGAAAACTTGTTTAATAAAGAGCATCGATTACCTCTGGTTATGACGGCATATACTAAAATCGGGCGTAAGGGCCCGGGTCTAACGTTTGTCGGACCGGCCGGGGCAATTTCTTACTAAATGGGCCATTTATTTTTACGACGTTGCCCAAGTAAGATATATATTTTAAAATACGTGACAAGGTATTGAAATATTTAATCACGCAGATTAATAACTACAGCTTTTTTAGGGTTCCATAGTCAACAAGGAACCCTTATAGTTTCGCCTTATCCTTCTGCCCGTCTGTCTGTCTGTCCACGGCTTATCTCAGAGACTCTTGGTACAACAAAGCTGTAATTTGGCATACACAATGACAAAGTTGTAAAATCAAATCGCAAAAAAAAAAAAACCCGTGTGTTACACATTAAACGGGAATGATTTTTTATTTATTCGTCTATTTAATTGTGTAGGGTTGTTATTGGATAGGTTTTTCTAAAATAGTGGGGGTAAGGGGTAAAAACATTTTCGATTCAGGGTTCAGTTTGCGAAATATTAAGCTTAAAAGTGGTAATTTTTGTTAAAGTCAAGTGTGTGTCCCTCAACTCCAGCCAAAACTAATACTAATAAAAATCTGAAAATTAGCTTAAATGTAAGCACATATAACGAATTTTAAAAGGATAACTATCACGACTAAGTAGACTTTATTGGTTCTTGAGTTAAAGACGATTTAAATGTTTATACCCACCGAAAATCAGCTAAAAAAAGTACAATATAAACTGACACTCACTAAGTACGAAAGTGCATACTGATTGCGTGTCAGTTTATACTGGACTTTGTTTATATGGTATTCCCGTGATTAACAAACTATTTACATGCCTTTAAGTTTGTGTGGAACCCTCGGTGCGCGAGTCCGACTGGAACTTGACCGGCTTTTACGATAGGTTAAAAAATGTACTGAAATATAAAAAGTTTTTTTTTTCATCTAAAGGTTAAAAGGAATGTCTGTAAAAATATGCATTTTTAACCCCATTCTATACTCATCAATAGTGATTTTATTTGGTTACTCTCGCTTGCTTGGTTAGCTAAAATAACAGTTTAAACATTACTATGATTTTTTAACATTTTCGTGAAAAATAAGCAACAAAAGGAGATCGTATGCTGATATTAGGCATACAGTGTTCTTAGTTCCTGCAACTACTCCACCTAAAAGTATAACCAAATCCCTCGCGGGGGCCACTCTTGTTAACTTAGCCTGCTAGACCCTTTCCAACAACTCGGGAACGAATGAAAATCACTGAACATACGAGGGGGTGTTTCCGATAGGTCTAGTCATGACGCATTTAGGTTTTAATTTTTATTGTCCACTCGTGGCCCTCCCCTGCATATTAAAGCTGTGTCTGTGACGCGCTTTTAAATATGAAGATCGAGTGCCGTTATGAAGTGATGGTAGAGGTGAATGTACGCACGAAGTGTGCCAAGCGCAGAGAAATGCTCGAAGTGGTTACCGTTACCGGAACGCGGCCAACCCGGCGGCGGCGGCACTACCGCCGAGGCAGCCAAGTATATATACACTGAAGAAGGGACAATTTACACGAAACTATGTACTCGGCTGGCTTTGATGCCAAAGGAAGATATACTTACCAACAGCATATTTAGGAATTTCCGAATCTGTACCTGTGACGATTATGCGATGACCCGATTCCACAATTATTTTTTCACTTCTCATGCTTGTAAAGTTGTTCTTTATGTCGAGAGAAGCCTGCATAAAATGGGTTTTTATGCTCTTGCGCATAAAGTAATTTCTTCTTTTAAGACTAAGGCAATTAGGCCTTACAGCCACATACACAATACACCTTCATTTAATTGATATATTTTTATGAGATTTAGGTTATATCTTAATTTAATTACGATATATGTATTACTATCTACATACAAATTTACGACTAATACGGGCATGCATTTACGTAAAGAAAACAACGCAAATATTTATAATAACTTGGCATTACGACCATAGTCGAACGTCACATGGTTGAAAATTAAAAAAAAAAAAAAAATTGTTTTCATAGCTCATAACTTTTAAACAACGGCTTATCAGATTTTCATCAAACCAAGCTAAGAACACTCTCGATGAAGTAACCTTACTAACAAAAAAAAACTAAATCAAAATCGGTCTACCCACATACCACAGACAGACACACATGTCAAATTTATAACACCCCTCTTTTTGCGTAAAGGGTTAAAAAGGTATATTTTTGAGGTACGGACTTAAATACGGAAACTTTGGTGCGGGAGTCCGACTCGCACTTGGCTGGTTTTTTATATTCATTAAGTTAGGTACTGAGAACCGAAGCTCAGTATCAAGATATTAAAATTAGAAATATGCAGAGAACTACATTGTTTAAAAATAACAATTTAAGAATGTTTAAATAGGCTCTGTGTAATTATTTAATTTGTATATGTATGTATATAATGTTTATAACCGACTTTTATTTCATTTAAATTGTTGCTATTGTACATATTTCGTTTTAAATGAGATGTGTAATTGTAAATATTAAATACAGAAGTGGAGTCACGGTTATTGCGTAGTTTCATTTGATATTGAAAATTCGACGAAACAAGAATACGACGAAATTATTTGTACTTCAGTATAAACCTTAGTTAATCTATAGTAAATTGTAAATAACATTACAATTTGTCAAGCTCTTTTCGATTGGTAGGTAGTCAATTTTGGTAGGTGACTTTTGATGGCAATTATATGGGAAAAACACAAGCGCCCCTTATTATCTGGCCACGACTGTATACAATATACAGGTAGGTAGTCCAGTGTAGGGACTTTCAGGGGTGGAAGAGGGGGTCATTTTGAACATTTTAAACCATATTTACTAGTGTCTTATGGTTTTTGAAATACTGCCCGTTTAATGTTTTGTAATTTTTCCTTATAACCATACTGAAAAAAACCCAAATAAATTTGTTATTTTAAATGTTTAGGTGCTACTTTTTTCCCTACTAACCGATTTTTTTTAAAACGATAATGTTAATTTTAAGGAAAATAATTTTTAAGCTTGGGTAAGTATTCCGTTTTCCATTCCATTTTAAGTAAGCTGTTACACAAATTACAATGCCCAACAAAAGAAAAAAAAAATCGAATTCTTTTAACATAGAAAAAAAAGTAGCATTGACACTGAATGCGATTAGATATAAAGTAAAATAGTTAAAAACATCAAAACAAGCTTAACAACATCTTCAATTTCCGGTGTCTCTCAAAATTTGAACTTTTAAAATAACAAATTTAATTTGAGTTTTTTTCGGTACCTATGGTCAAAACAAAAAGAAACGAAAAAATAAATTAAAACGGGCTATATCTCAAAGACCAAATATGGTTAAAAATGTTCAAAATGCCTCCCTCTCCCACCCCTGAAGGTCCTTACACTTAACTACCAAACGTCCTGTAGATGTGCTTATATGAGCTCCATAAGTACCTACTCATAATAGTCACGTGCACCGATAACGAGCCCCTACGCACCTATTGTAGAAGTATAACATGAGTTTCGCCAAGTAAAGTAATCGGAGCGTTTCTAATACCCACGCTTTGACTCGGTTTCACTGCACGCTTCTTACCTTCATTCTTATTTATTCGTTTTGCGAAACCGTTTGAAACATGATAACCTTTAGTTTGTTTCAAACGACTCTGCAGTATGTTCTCACGATACTTCACACGAACTTTTTGCCGTGAAGATTTGAAAACAGCTTGGCAATCGATGCGGCCCTAAGACCCTGCATTCTTTATAAGAAACACAGTACAGCCAATGAATTTAAAACTTGAAATTAGATTTACAAGGTTGTAACTAACATTCATAACGAAATGAAATTGCATTTTCTCAAACATGCAATAGGCTGCGAAGTATCACGTTTCGGGTGCGGCGTGACGAGGTCCATAATTGAATTTCATTCGATATTTAGGGGTTAGGTCTAGGCCTGTAAAGTGACATTCTTTTGTTTCAATATCATTTTGTGAGGCGTTCAGCCTTTAAAAAAACAATTGAAATTTACCTTTTGTTTAATAATGTGTTGTTTTTTAGGGTTTCGTACCTCGAATGAAAAAAAACGGAACCCTTATAGGATCACTTTGCTGTCCGTCTGTTTGTCTGTCAATACCCTTTTTCTCAGGAAAGCGTGGAGGTATCACGTTGAAATTAATATCAAATACTTAAGTCTGTAATCCCTTGGATCAGTAAAAAAATCAAACATCTAAGTCAACACAATCAAAAGATACGGCCGTTTATGCCGCATATCGACGGGTCTCTGACTCAACCTCTTATATGAAAATTTATGAAATTGGAATATATACTTTAGGACGTGTACCTAAAGTGGATATTCGGATTTCGTAAAATTTCATATACGAGGTTGAGTCAGAGACCCGTCGATATACAAGGGAATCTCAATGGATTCAAAACCTATCGGGTAATTCCCGTTGATTTAGAATGGGGAGTTTCAAAAAAATAGCACACCTTTCACTTTTTCTTGAGATTTGGGAAAAAAATTGCCCGTTGTTTGGGACCACTATTCTGAACAAGAAAAATAGAAATTCCTGATATGTCCCCAAAAAGATGTAAAGAATTGTCCGTTTTGTTACCAAGAAATGTATTGAATTTAGGTAACAAAACGCACAATTCCATACATCTTTTTGGGGACATACTTATCAGGAATTCTATTTTTCTTGTTCAGAATGGTGGTCCCGACCTACGTGCAATTTTTTTCTCAAATCTGAAGAAAAATATAAAAGTGTGCGATTTTTAAAATTCCTCGAATCATGAAATTTAGCAAGAAGCAATATCTAACTGCCGCACTCAGAGACGTCAATTAATTTTTAAGTTACATTAAAGTTGCTGCGTCTTATTCTATTGCTATAAGAAAGTAACAGCAGCAACTTTAATGAAACTTAAAAGATAATTGACGTCTCTGAGTGCGGCAGTTAGAGCGCAAGGAAACTGACACGCACTAAGTAGGCACTCTCATACTTAGTGAGTGTCAGCGTATACTGGATATGATATTTTATGTGTACCCTATATAGGTTTTGATTCCTTTGAGATTCCCTTGAATATACGGCATGAACGGCCGTATCTTTTGATTGCGTTAGCTTGATTTTTTCACAGCTACTAGCGAAAACTCTGATAAAGAGGGAAAAAATCTTCGAGAATCGATTCCCGTGATTTACGAACTATTTGCATACCTACCTAAAAGTTTATGCGGAACCCCCGGTGCGCGAGTCGAGACTCTCACTTGTCCGGCTTTTTCTGTTATTATTGATTTCATATAATTAAAACTGCAAATAAAGCAAACATAGCTTATTGTTTTTTTATAGGCGTAGTAGCAGAATGTCCTAACGCTCTATGACACACATTACAAAACCGACCAAAAAGTTAATGTAGCTTATGGTTTTTTTGTAGCAATTTGTTGTAGCAACATGAAATATTTTTGGATTATCTATGTTTAAATTCAGTCCAAGTTGGAAATATAACGAAATAAGTAGGTAGTTATATATAATATATAAGTCTAGTAATTTGCCTTAAAAATAAAACATTGATTAGTTGGCGTTTTTTTATTTCAATGTGTGTTTGAGAAAAAAGATAAAGATAAAAAAGATAAAAGACATTTATTCAGTAAGTAGGCCGCACGGGCACTTTTACACGTCAAAATCTACCAGCGCTTCCCAAGAGGAGACCACTGCTGAGAAGAAGCGCCGCAAGAAACTCAACAGTTAGTCATTTTTTTAATAGAATTTACTTATGACAATGATACTACTTATTCTAGCATTATATAAAACTGTAAAAATAATATTAAATATCTGCGTAGTTTTGCAGGAAAACATGTCAGAATTATTACGAGAAAAAAAATATATACCATACAAAACAGTTTCGACATGTCTTCCTACATACACCGTGTCCCCTAGACAAGATACAGCGTTTACATGATTTTTATGAGGTATGTACGAGTAGTAAGCTATTAAACATTAAACATTAGTTAATTTTCTGGTTTAGGCCAAGCATTTTTGTCTGTTAGATAGTCCTCGACCCTATAGTACGCTTTTGACATCAACGACTTTTTCAAGTAATTTTTAAGTGCTGGAAGGGGTAACTCTAAAACTACGTCGGGTAATTTATTATAAAAATTAATGCATTGACCTACAAACGATTTATATACTTTACGGACACGAACCTTTTTTATGGCAATTTTATTTTTATTCCTAGTATTTATATTATGTATATCAGAATTTTTAACGAAAGTGTCTAGGTTCTTAATAACATACATAATATTTTCATAAATATATTGCGATGCTACTGTTAAAATATTAATTTGTTTAAAAAGTTCTCTTAATGAATCACGGGAATAGCATTGAGTAGTAAGTTGTTACTCGTAAACCAATTAAGTACTTTAACAAGCGCGGCGTTTATCCTACTGTAGTCGACGGATTTTCGGTCTACCTTGAAAATTAGTGATGTATCATCAGCAAATAGTACAATATCACAAAGTGTATCTACTATGGGTGGTAAGTCATTTATATAAACCAAAAATAAGAAGGGACCTAATATAGAGCCCTGAGGCACACCTAATTTAACTGCAGCGCCAACAGACTGCGTATTGTTTACAACAACCGTTTGTGTTCTATCACTGAGGTAAGAAGACATAAGTCTTAGAGCATTATTTGATAGACCATAATGTTCCAATTTTAAAATATGGGTCGCACGATCAACGCAATCAAAAGCTTTGGTGAAGCCGAACTAATTACTGTTAAGCAGTTTATTTCTATTGAAGTGACCTAACATATCATTCAACATTAACTTCTCAAAGACTTTACTCAGAACTGGTAGAATAGAAATGGGGCGGAAATTCGTTAAATCACTCTTCTCGCCTGACTTAAAAAGGGGTATGACTTTACTATATTTCATTAGATTTGGAAAGACCCCCTCAGATATGCAATTATTGTAAATTAATGCTAAATGGGGTGCAATTACCTCTATGATATGATGGATGACTTTAATTGACGTTCCCCATAAGTCCTCGGTTTTTTTTTAAATGAGAGATTTAAATGCCTTTACAATAGCAACAGAATCTACTTGACTAAAATCAAAGTTTATATTACAATTACTGACATTATTACAAAGTAAAGATTGAGCGTCGATCGCGGATGATTGAAGACATTTAGTTGTATTAATTGCTATGTTCGAAAAATATCTTCGAAAGCTAAGGCTACGTCTGTATTTGACGTGATTTGTTTGTCTCGCGTGTGTAGTATGATTTGATTATCACGAGTTTTAGATTTACTCGTTTCCCGATTTATGATATTCCATACAGTTTTTACCGTATCGTCAGAGGCTTTGAGTTTGAAACTAAGGAAATTTGCCTTAGCAGTTAAGCAAACCTGCTTGAAGGTCCTCGAATATTTCTTAACATAATCTAGGAAATCAGCGTTCTTGTTTTTTTCCTCTCTCTATACAGCTCATTACATACCTAGGCGGCATAAAAGCACTTAACATACCTAGGCGTGAAGGGATTGCCAGCTTCGTACCCCTATACCTACTTGGCTGGCAATCCCTATTTTCCCGGCCTCTGCAGTAGGTAATGTACTATTAATATTTTAATCCCCTTAATATTTAATTTTGGTAATATTGAGATTTCTCTAGCGAACCGATGAACCATTTACAAGATAATTACAGCGCAGTGACAGAAACGGGCCGCGTGGTCAACGCAACAATTTGCATTACAAATGCGCCCACGCTGCGCCGGCCCTCGCAGGGTCTGTGGTGGACAATGTTACAATCAACCCCGCGTGGATGGTTTTTGGTCACTAATGATTGCCGGTTGCGGTACACAATAATTGCATTAGATAGGAATAACATAAAAGTAACTTCGAATCATGATTTCAGACTTCCATTAACGGCATTTTGCTGCAAGGTGAAGGAAATAGTCTATCTGTATTAGTCATACCACGGAATGGTTAACAAGATCTGCGAGTCGATTTCTGAATCTCGCTGAAGAAAAGCGAGTAATAATCAAAATTAAGTCACGCGGTTTGATTGATCCTAGCTTTTGCCCGCGACTCCAACCGCGTAGATTCCAATTCTGGTAAACATAATTTTTACACTAGAAATAAAAAGCTATATGAAAACTTCGTATCGTAAAGCATTTGTAGGTCAATGCATACATTTCTATAATAATATACCAGTCGTAGATTTTGGTTTATGTAGAAAACATATCTTATCTTATGGTTATCTTGCGTATATAATTCTACTCGCAAATTAATAGAAATACTCCAGGAAAGTTACGTAGTATGGTGAAACGGAAATAATTTATAATAGCTGATTTTTCTTGTGTATCGGGTATATTATTTTTCTAGTAATTAGGTAAAAACATAATCCAACTATTTATGTGTCAATAAGTGATTAAAAAAAAATAATTAAAAATTCTGAAAATTTTGCTAAAAATAATTATAAACATTTTATTTTTATTGTTTACTTAATATTTAATCTATAATATTCAAGATTAATCGCACAAAAAATAACTAAGGATGTCTCATTTATATTTGATTAGCGAGAATATTGTTTTCATTTTGCATATTTCCGTATTTAAAAATCGTAATTGGCTACAGTTTTCTTCATTACTTGTTGATTACAATAAATATAAACGTTGCAAGCAAATCATACACAAAATTATACCGGAAGGTGGATTTTATGGTGGTAAATAATAATTCCTTATAAAAAAATACAAATTGATTAGTGTATTTTAACACTTATAAATAGTTTTATGTTATTTTTATCAAAGCACTACTTATTACTAACTTTTTCTAACATTTAAGGGTATATATAACCGGAGCCATGTATTTTGCTGATTTAGTGGCTTTCCGTGTAAATATTTTGTTAGATTTCACCTTCTGCTCATTATAGACAAAAAAATTATTATGCTTAGATACAAAAATTACAATTACGATTTTTAATTTAAAAGAAAAAGGCATTTTTTGACAGTATATTTATATACCTTTTGATTGAGTTGATCATGCGACCCTTATTTTAAAATTGGAACATTATGGTCTATCAAATAATGCTCTAAGACTTATGTCTTCTTACCTCAGTGATAGAACACAAACGGTTGTTGTTAAACAATACGCAGTCTGCTGGCGCTGCAGTTAAATTAGGTGTGCCCCAGGGCTCTATATTAGGTCCTTTCTTATTTTTGGTTTATATAAATGACTTACCACCCATAGTAGATACACTTTGTAATATTGTACTATTTGCTGATGATACATCACTCATTTTCAAGGTAGACCGAAAATCCGTCGACTACAGTAGGATAAACGCCGCGCTTGTTAAAGTACTTAATTGGTTTACGAGTAACAACTTACTACTCAATGCTAAGAAAACTAAATGTGTTAGGTTCGTTTTGCCTAATGTTAAACCGGTAAATTCTAGTATTTTTCTTAATGGCGAGTGTTTACAAATGGTAGATAAGACACTTTTCTTAGGCATAACTATAGACAATAATTTGCAATGGAGTCCCCATATAGCAGTTCTAGCAGGCAAATTAAGTAAGGCCGCTTACGCCGTTAGGAAAATTAGACAACTTACCAATGTTGAGACAGCTCGCTTAGTTTATCATAGTTATTTTCATAGTGTTATGTCATACGGTATTCTGGTTTGGGGAAAAGCAGCTGACATACAAACTATATTTGTGTTACAAAAAAGGGCCATTCGCTCTATATATAACTTAAATTCCCGTGATTCATTAAGAGAACTTTTTAAACAAATTAATATTTTAACAGTAGCATCCCAATATATTTATGAAAATATTATGTATGTTATTAAGAACCTAGACTCTTTCGTTAAAAATTCTGATATACATAATATAAATACTAGGAATAAAAATAAAATTGCCATAAAAAAGTTTCGTGTCCGTAAAGTATATAAATCATTTGTAGGTCAATGCATTCATTTTTATAATAAATTACCCGACGTAGTTTTAGAGTTACCCCTTCCAGCACTTAAAAATTACTTGAAAAAGTCATTGATGTCAAAGGCGTACTATAGGGTCGAGGACTATCTAACGGACAAAAATGCTTGGCCTAAACCAGAAAATTAACTAATGTTTAATGTTCAATAGCTTACCTACTACTCGTACATATCTCATAAAAATCATGTAAACGCTGTATCTTGTCTAGGGGACACGGTTTATGTAGGAAGACACGTCAAAACTGTTTTGTGTGATATATATATAAATTTTCTCGTAGTCATTCTGACATGTTTTCCTGCAAAACTACGCAGATATTTAATATTATTTTTACAGTTTTATATAATGCTAGAATAAGTAGTGACATTGTTATATTTTTATTTAAAAAATGACTAACTGTTGAGTTTCTTGCGGCGCTTCTTCTCAGCAGTGGTCTCCTCTTGGGAAGCGCTGGTAGATTTTGACGTGTAAAAGTGCCCGTGCGGCCTACTTACTGAATAAATATCTTTTATCTTATCTTTACCTACTTCCGGGTGGAAAGTTTGTTGGATTCATGAGTATAGTGTCTTAGAATATCTTATAAAAATGGAGTAAAAAAAATCAGGCTATTATAAATTAATGTTTTATAAACCGTATCTATCCTGGAGTAAAACCTATACGAGGGCCGTTCCGAAAGTTTTTAGCTGTATGTCGACATTTATATTAATTAAGTTGATATACATTACAGGCAAATTCCATTACAAACATTGTCCCCAAAAGTCATAGGGCATAAAGTACTTCGTTTTTTGTTTACGATTTTTTTTATCACGAGACGTGTTAACGCTATGAAAAATCTGCAAGCAACGTTTTCCTGCGCTAGATTTTTGCTATAAAGGAGCGTCCTCACTGAGAGCATTATTACCCGAGAATTTGCGAGTTTGTCGTATTTAAGAGTAATATGCTAATGACAACTTAATGTCATCGTGATGCAAGATGTTTATCGCATAATTTATCTGCCATTTATGATTTTAACTAGCGTAATTCGATAATATTTAACTGCAGTGAATCCGTTTCATGGAAATAATAATAAAAAGTTCGTTTATTTCATGAAAATAAATATGTATCAAATAAAGTCAATGAATAATGCCGATAAATAATGCGATAAACATCTTGCATCACGATGACATTAAGTTGTCATTAGCATATTACTCTTAAATACGACAAACTGATAACAAAACTCAAACATAATAGAAGAGTTTGAATACTACATTGAAAAACACCGATTGAATACACATCTTGGCCACACATTCTGCTGATTTTTTGTAGGAAGTACCGCCTGGAAAATTTTGATATTTAGGCAAGTAGTAGGCCAATGGATGGCTTATTGTGAGAAAAAAATCTAGAGGTGTCACTACTTCACAACCACATAAAAAAAATGGTTATTTTTGAATTGGTATTTTTTTTCTTTTTTTTATACGATAACTAGTATCCGTTTTTTGGGTGGCGGTGCAAATCTATCTAAAGAACATCATTTCAAAATTTGAAGCAAATCGCTTGAATACATCCAGAAAAAACAAACATTAAAAAAAAACTTGAAAAAATCATAAGTCAAAAACTATTACAAGTAGGATGTCGATACTCGGCTAAAATATTCTTCATTACAAGAGGTACTCACAAAAAAATCCCCGAGCCCATTTTATGTAAGGGCCGACTTACTATGGAAACCCGGCTATAGCCTTTCAATTACGATTAATACTTACTGGCACAGCTACAAAAGTTCGGAAAGGCCCGACATCCGAAAATCAACATTTTGGCACCTATGACTTTGTACAATCTACGAAAGAAAACTTTAGCCTAGCACATTTCGCTTCTTCGGCGACATCTAACGGATTATAGGATAGAAGAAAGCGCTATCTGTTATCAAGTAGGATTTCTCATAATATTATACATAGTATTAACGAGATTTCTAATAATCCTTGTAGGATTTCAGGATAAAAGGTACTTATCCTATGTCTGTCTCCAAGTAACAGATATAGTGCCGATTTTCATGATCATCTATTAATCGGTTTGAACGGCTTAAACCGTGGAAATGGAACAAGCGAACAAAAAAACACATTTTTGCATTTATACTACGAGTATCAATAAGGATAAGGATGAACTTTAGTGATGTTCATTATTGGGTATGATTTAAACGGTTGGGAGAATATTGACGTTTTGGTCAACAGAAAATGCATTTGGTCAGCAACAACTGCTCAGCTAAAAATATCAAAATTTGATCAGCAAATAATGTTATATTGAGCTGCTCTAAAATCGATTGGTAAGCAATTTAAATATATTTTTTAACACAGTTGCTCAAAAAGTGGTACCTTTCGTAGCTGTATATCGTGCGGAAAGTTTGTTGTTTCAATGTTTTTAAATTTATACTTGTTCCAATTCATGACTACTTATTGATGAGTGTTAATATTAGTTTCCTTCAAACATCGTAATCAACATAAAAACCTACTGTTAATGTAAGAATACGAAAAATATACATATTTCATATTTTATTCCTTACCTCTTCATCATTATAACACGTTTATTTTTTAATATTGAATATTGAAAAACCGTTCTTAATAAGTTGTCTGAATGGAACGGAATAGCTGCCGAAACGCCTGTCAAAATTTTTGACATTATGAAGAGGCGTTTTTTCTTACTGCAATTAAAACCGCGAGTAACAACTTACTATAAATATATATATTTGAAATGTGCTAATTAAGCCCTTTCATTTGACACACCCCACATGGCATGATTTAAAACTATTTTTTTTTAGTTAATGACTTAATGTCCTACGTTCAATTTAATGTAACGTCACATAGCCTATAACCAGCGGACTATCAACAAGCTTCCAACGATACCCCATTTGTCAGATTATGATAAGTAGTTTAAAAGTTATGAGGGAACAGATGAACATACATACATACATACTGGTCAAAATCATAACCCTCCTTTTTGCTTCGCCGTAGTCGGGTAAAAAGTAAAAAGCACTAGTGCGAAAAATCCTACTTTCCGCACGATATAGGTACAGCTCTGTATTAATAAAGTATAATAAGTGTCGTTTTTTTAATAAAGATACAAATAAACAATGCACTGCTGCAAGTACGACATTATTATTTATAATTTAGTTCAGTTTAAGAAAATGTAAGTTATTACCTTTTATCCTAGTGTCGTTGTATCTCACATTCACGTAATTTGTCTTTTAAAATATTTAAAACCAGTTCACTTGATTTTAAACGCAAGCAAAAGTCGTTATTTAAATTCGATAGTTTGATAGAATTCAGTCTTTTTTGGACAAACTTAATAATAACTTCGCTACTATAATCAATAAACTCAATTGTTTATATCATTTTAGAATCTCCATTAAACAGGCAAATTTTTAATAGAGCAGCACTACAGGTTTTCATACAATTTTTTTACACCGTGCGATGTCAAACTTGCCGGAAGAAAAACTCAGATTTCTAAAGTTTAGATTTGAGTTGAAAAATTAAAAAAACCTGCTGATTATTTATTAATTTCGTTAGAAGGGTCATAAATAAAATTTAATCAGCTTTCTTTCACAGCAAACGAAATTGAAAAATTCTAATAACTGTGGTCGTGGCATCGAAAATGGTAAACCAGGGTACCGCAATTCCAAAATTTTGAAAAGTTGAGATATCTCGTTTTTGGTGCGACTTTGACAAAACAAGATTTATCATATTTTGGACATTCCTGAATTGAGCTATCCAGCCCTGTAAGGTTGGCCACTATTTCCCGGACACCCTGTATGTGATGCTGACTGTACCAAAAAAATGTTCTGGTACTTAATAAGTAATTCACATAAAATTTTCTACAAAAAATATTCTATACACTTTTTTGCTTGGATCAATATTTAAAAAGATATTTAAGGGGAAAGTTTTGACCTTTGCTTAAAACCGTGGTTAAAAATCGTGGTTTAAAATCGTGTAGAACATTGCGTTAGGCAACAAATGCAACGCATTTATCTCTGTTCGCGCTTGAGTTCACAGTCGCATAATCTCACAGTACTCATCGCTCTGCTCATATACCGAAAATATGGATCCATGAACTTGTTGGACCTTCTTTAGAAGTTGGGATTCAGTGTCTCTTACTACGACGCTCAGCATTGCAGCAGCTAGAGCTCTCCACCATCCACCACACGGAAGAGCCTATTCCAATTGGAATGTTTATTTAGTTTATCTTCGATAATGCCGACTTCAATGTATCCACTCTCGATGACTGGAACACCTTCCATAGCATGGGAGGTATCAAATGTGTTACATCCGCCAACGCTCTCTATACATCCACAAATGTTATGTGATGTAACTACAAATTAACGGCTTTCGGATTTTTTCCTTTACTTGTGCTATAAGACATTGCTTCTTGCCAAACTTCATGATTCTAAGTCAAGGGGAAGTACCCTATAGGTTTTGATTCCCTTCAAAATGCGGCATAAACGGCCGTATCTTTTGATTGATGATTTTTTTTTGATTGATTTTGATTGATAAATCACGGGAATACAATATAAACACGCCAGTATAAACTGACACGTAATAAGTATGCACTTCAGTACTTAGTGAGTGTCAGTTTATAGTGGACTTATTTTTTATGTGAGGTAACTAAAAATTAACGGTTTTCGGATTTTTTCCTTTACTAGTGCTATAAGACATTGCTTCTTGCCAAATTTCATGATTCAAAGTCAACGGAAAGTACCCTATAGGTTTTGATTCCCTTGAGATTCCCTTCCAGAGACAGACAGACAGACAGACGGACGGACGGACGGACCGACAGACAGACAGACAGACAGACAGACAGACAGACAGACGGACAGACAGACAGACAGACAGACAGACAGACAGACGGAAAGACAGACAGATGGATTCATTTGAAGTACGGAACCCTAAAAAAGGGACCTTTACACCCACACCCGTTAGCTTCACCCCCCTAATACTTTTAGTACCTATGTTGTTTAAGACACCTTTATCTAAAACTATACGAATATTCGCTTTTACACGAATTATTTCCCTTATTTATTTTTTTAACTTCCATTTGACCAGTTTTTTTAAGAACCCATTAATGGAGAGATTGTTTAAAATCTTATGCGAAACGCCCAAAGAAACAATGAATACAAACTTTTTGCGACGCTGAAGTCTGATGACGGGTAACACGAGTACGGCATTAGAAGCTCAGGGTATAAATAAAGTAATTACTTATTAAAAGTTGACGCACACGTACATACGTTTAAAAGGAAAACTAAGTTTGTCCTTATAAATTAAGTAATAAATGAAACAAATGATACCTACGCTTTTTATCAAATGCCGGATACTCAAAATTAAACTCTTCTATATAAATCGTTTTATAATAGTATTCTTTCACGTCTTCTTTTAAAGAGGCAATGCAAATAAGGCAGTACAAATAGCAGACCTATATTTAAGGCTTCGCCAATTGTAAATAGCTCAATAAACAATTTAATTTAAGTAATCGTTAATGGATGGAGTTCAAAAAGTTGGGCATGCCAACTCACGTAATAATTTTTTTTACGAAATTTTCCGTTTTGTGCGAAAAAAATAACCGCACAATTGTAAGGTACTTTTCGTCGCACAACGGAACTTTTTTCGCCTTCGTGCTTTGTATGGTTAACTACGGTTAATTGCTAATTATGTCAAACTTTTTTAACTCCATCCTAATCCTGATTATCCACCATTAATAACGATTTCCCATTCGATTAAATTGATGTGAACGGCAAGTTTCACCACTGAGCAGGGTCTACGTTCTGGTTAATTTAATTGATAAAATCCACTACTGTGGGTTAAGAACCATTTTCTTTATGTTACCGCCGGGGATAGTCTCCATCTTGAAATCCAAAAAGGACGTCATTTTTAAAATCAGAGTGCCTACTGACACTTTGGCTTACCAAATTAAATGTGCTATGTCAATGAGTTTGGTTCTCTGTCGTATCACCTAAAAACGGTTTCCAACCCCTGAATTGCTTGTTTACATGAATTGTACCTGCTAGTAAAAAAAATATAGCCAACATGATAATATCGTATAAGTATTTCTTTGTTTTAAATCTTTGAATAGATTTAGCGATCGTCTTGGCATGTGTATTTAGTCCCTATGACAATTCAGATGACTTTATTATTTAATATTCACATCCAATTCCTCAGACCTGGACGGCTAGCACAAGTGGTCCGCGACTTATTTGTCGCTCGGATCTCCCTTTCTAACTCGTCTGTAACGATAGAGACGTACCTACCGAGCGACAAGGGAAAAACATGTGCTAGCCGCTCTGATGCTGCAACGGGGTACAGCCTGCTATTAAGAGGCCGTATACGAAATTTTAGTTAAAATACTATACTTATTTGTATTTATATACTTACGTTTTAATGCACAACTTGGAAGATTATGATCTAATGAATAAGCTACTTTTTTTTAATTACTTAATTTTGATGTAGCGAAACGCCACAGTTAAATACAATGTATTGTTTTCCTAAAATGTATGCGGCCAAACTAAATACGAATGACTATAATAATATTTATAGTTACAACCGGAGTGGCGCAAATTATTTCTTAAAATCCTACTCAGAAGTTATCCACTGAAATATGACTACTATTATCAGGTAATGACGCAATCACTTACGGGTTTAGGGTAGCGGATTTCACACATCGCACCCTCGTTGTGATAACCTCACTGACTCAGTTGAAACCTTTGAACTTAGTATTATGCAAGCCTGTGTTCTGTGTCAACTCTGAATTGTGAAGTTTTGGATGTTTTCTAATAATTTGTTATACCAAGTAGTGAAAATGTTATAGTATGTTATATATTTGTAATCTACTCACAAAGCCCCTTCATTTAATACCCCACATGATTGTTTAAAAGAATAAAACGATTTTATTAGTACCGCCATTTTATGACGTCACAATTTCTACCCCTACTATTTGCACGCTCGTCATCTCATATATCGCACCCCCAGTACAACACTGTATTATGTCGAAAAATTTCAAAATCGACTTTTTATATTGAAATCACTTTGATATAACAAGAGCTAACGGTTTTTCGTCGATCCTGAAAAATGAAATATTTTGACTTAGTGCAGTATTTGTACTGGGGGTGCGATATTTGTATTCAGGACATCATACTGAATACATTGATACCATATACATATACCCATATCCCAGACGACTTGTGCCAAAAACGTTTTCTAAGCGTCTTTTGGACATTTTGCCGACCTACTATAAAGCGCGACATCTTTTTACGGCTCTTACGACATTTCGCTCTGGTACCTAAAGTAAATAGCTCGCGAATTCTGTACAATTTATTTATTTTATTTATTTATTTATTAATGTACAATAATGAATGACCATATAAAGAGAAATAGATTTACAAATTAATTCTATTATATATGATTGACTAGCTTTTCCCCGCGACTCCATCCGCGTAGTAGTCATTTTTCGCATATCCCTCGGGAACCATCAAATTTTCCGGGATAAAAAGCTCGGGCTCTTGAGTTTAAAAATGGTGAAACTAACCCGACTTTGTTTTATATGTTTAGATAGCTTTCCGCCCGCGACTTTGCCTGCGGTGACTCAGTACTTTCGTAAGTTAAACTAGTATTCGTTTTTTGGAAGGCGATGCAAATCTATCTAAAGAACATCATTACAAAATTTGAAGCAAATCGCTTGAATACGTCCAGAAAAAACAAACATTAAAAAAAAACTTGAAAAAATCATAAGTCAAAAACTATTACAAGTAGGATGTTCATACTCGGCTAAAATATTCTTCATTACAAGAGGTACTCACAAAAAAATCCCCGAGCCCATTTGATGTAGGGCCGACTTACTATGGAAACCCGGCTATATCCTTTCCACCCCCAACTTCACCCCCTTAGGGGTAGTATTTCCAAAATCATCGAAAGTAATACTTTTAGTTTGTAAGCAGTAGCGAATACTAATTTCCACGTTCCTAACTTCAAAAGTGACCAAACATTTCCCCTAATTTCATCCCCTTAGGGGTAGTTTATCCAAAAACGCCTAAAGTAGTTTTTTATTTGTTAAAAGTAGCCTACATACTAATTTCCACGTTCCTAACTTCAAAAAGTACCAACGTCCGTAGAAACTACCACTCCGCCATTTCATACCTTAAGTGGTAGTTATCCAAAATCACCGAATATAGTATTTTTTATTTGTTAACAGTAGGATATATACCTCTTTTCACGTTTCTAACTTCTCAAATGACCAAAATCACATGCAAACTACCCCCCCCCCCCCCCCCCCCCCCATTTCAATCTCTTAGGGGTAATTATCCAAACTCACCAAAAGTAGTTTTTTTATTTGTTTACAGTAGTCTTTATAACAATTTCCACGTTTCTAACTTCAACATTTACCAAACTCTCATATAAACGTTCACCATCCGTTTCATTCCTTTAGGGGCAATTTTTCCAAAATCGCCGAAAGTATTTTTTTTATTGTATTTTGTACCTATATAGGAATTTCAACGTTTATGACTTCAAAATTGACCGATATCCCATACAAAACACCACCCTCCATTTTATCCCCTTAGGGGTAGTTTTTCAAAAAGCGCCGGTAGTAGTATTTTTTATTTGATACCAGTAGCCTATGTACCAATTTCCACGTTCCAAACTTCAAAAATGACCAAACTCCCATACAAACGTTAATCCCCCATTTCAACCCCTTAGGGGTAGTTTATCCAAAATCGCTGAAAGTAGTAAGGTGGGTGGACCATGGAAGGCCACTGTAACGAATAAACAGTTTTTATTCGTTAATTTACTGGATAAATAAAAGAAACATATAAATTACTTTTTTTTATTCTAGATGTAATCACTATGATCGGGCTGCGGAGTTGCTGATTGTTTATTCAATGATTGATGCGATGTTATGGTTACTTGTTTATTGAGACACAAACTTAACTTAAGGTCACAAATTTGTTATATTAAAATATGCGAATGCAACCGCTCATTTCAATGTCTAAACGTGCACTAAAACGTCGACCTGCCTACAGAAGGCGGCGGCCACACAAAGCGGTGTTCGGTTGCACTGCACCGAACACACTATTTATTAAACTTCAACTTTTATTAAGCTCTTCCAAATGGCTTTGCAAGGAACAGGGCTTCATACAAGGCCAATATTATAAATCAGTCGTTCAACTTAAAACTGGAGATGTAATAATCAAAATGTCTGCTTTTACTAAAACTACTAGTGGGGTGCAAAAGTTTCTGGCTGGAGAAATATGGCGGGTTAAAAATTAAAAAAATGGTGTCATTGTGATTTTCATTTATTCTGCTTATTCGTGTATAGTTTTGAGATTTCTGTTGATTGTGGTTTTGATTTGACGGCGTTTAGAACAATAAGAAGTCTGAAAGTTTTTAAAATGTTTAAATTGGAATATCGTTCCGTGATAAAGTTCCTGACAAAGGAAGGGGTCAGCCAGACGGATATAAAAAAAGGTTAGATGCTGTGTACGGGGATACCTCTCCGATATTTTCCACCATTAAAGAATGGAGTAAACAGTTTAGTTTAGGGCGGGAGTCCATTGACGACGAACCTCGCTCCGGCCGGCCTGTGGAAGCATTCTCCGTGGACTGCGTCAAATTAGTGGAAGAGGAAGTTCTGAGTGATCGAAGACTGAAGACTAAAGAAATAGCGGCAAGGACAGCGCTTTCAAAAACTTCAGTTCTTAGGATTCTTCATGAACATCTTCACATTAATAAAGTTAGTGCGAGGTGGGTGCCCAAACTTCTTTCAAGCTTGCAGCGAAGTGAGCGAAAAGCATGCTCTCAAGAAGTTTTAGACGCATATAGACGACACGGAGAGAGTTTTTTTGGAGTCAATTGTTACGGGGGACGAAACCATGGTTTTGTACTATGATCCTCTCTCACAAAACGGAACCGATGGAGTGGCGTCGTTCTGGTGAAAAGCCGCATAGGAAGGCCAAGGTAACACAATCCATTAAAAAGATAATGGCTACGGTATTCTGGGATTGTCACGGAATACTACTGATTGACATAAAAAAAGGAATACTACGCCACCCTTATTGAGCAGTTACGAGAGGCGATCAAGCAGAAGCGACGTGGAAAACTTAGCAGAGGTGTACGGCTTCTCCACGACAATGCACCCGTTCACACCGCTTCAATTGCCAAGGCTGCTGTTGCGAAATGTGACTCCGAGTTCCGACCTGGCCCCGAGTGACTATTATTTGTTCTCGAAATTTAAGGCAGACTTAAGGGGAAAAAGATTTTCTTCAGATCATGAAGTGACCCGTGCGGTTTACGCTCATTTTGAGGACAAAACATCTGAGTATTTTTATAAGGGGATAGAAATGCTTATTAAGAGATCTGAAAAGTACATTGAAATAGAGGGAGACTATATCGAAAAATAAAAAAAGTTTTGTTAATATATGTAATTTTTTTCTTTGTTAGGCCGGAAACTTTTGGACCGCACCTCGTACATCAAAAGCTCTTTCGTTTAAACGAAACATTAAAGGCATAACATAATATAATCTTCTTTAAAAAACTCAACGAACATTCCTTGAACACCATCGTATAACTAAGAATATATTAATGGAAATTATTTAAAAATTATAGTAAGGAGTATTATATCGTTAGCAAATAAGTTGTCAAAGCGTTTTAGAATGAAATTATAAAATAAAAAAATGACCTATAATGGTCTTCTTATGGATCCGTTTTTTGTAAGGCCAATGTGTATTCAGTCTGAGTTAAAAAGTTGAATAATCCTTATAAATCATATTATAAACATAAAACATTGTTTCAACTTTCCCGGTACGTATTTATAACTAAAAACTAAGGTCCATATTTCCATGATTTGTAAATGTTCCTATAAAGCCCATGTACCCCTAGCAAGGCCAAGCGTCAAATTTTTGATTGGCCTTATAAGGAACCACCGGCTTTCATTGGAACACTACCGATATTTTAACGGAAATCGACGCAAAATTATGATTTTTTCTTTAGTACCATAACAAACCCTTATATGACAATTTACAGAAAAAAAATAAGATAATCATAGGTTATTTACGTAAAACATCTCCTTTTGCTGTGCGCGCGAATTACAATTTTAATGTCAACGAACGAAGTCTACGAAGCGAGGGACCTAACTGACAAAATAGCGACTCGAGGGACTCGCCGCAGCGTCTGTGTCCTTGAGTTTGATGGAGAATAGTGTGAGTGGAAAGAATTTGTCATCACATGACAATAACTATGACTTTTTTATAGTTGGCCTTCAAAGGAGCATGGCCTTCCATGGTCCAACCACCTTATGTTTTATTTGTAAATAGTGGCCTATATACCAATATCCACGTTTTTATCTTCAAAAATAAAATAAAAATCGATGTGTTTGTATTTTGGTTCCCTTTGGACACCAAAACAGTTGGACCGATTTTTTTAAATTTTCAGTCAATCTTCAGGTTACCCTAGCGGGTGATTCTATGTAGTTTAGTAGCGATCTGATTTTTTCAACTGATTGTTTTTGGTCTTTTGTGCGACATGGGCAGCAACGCGCCGCGCCAGCTATCCTAATCGCACCTTTAGAATGAAAGTGACCTAATTCCAAAATGTTAAAATGTTTAGATTTTGAATTAGGTCTCTATAATAATAATTTTATGACTCGAATTAGAAAACTTAACATTTTGTATTAGGTCAGTTTCATTCTAAAGATTCGTAATCTAATCATCATAAACTACGCAACGGATTTTGATGCGGTTTCACCATCAGTTAGATAATTCTTTACGGAAGGTTCATAAGGTTCGGAAGGTATATAATAGAACCCGGACCGAAGTGAGGGCGGGTCGCTATAGCCTATATTTTAACTTATGTAACCGAAGCGAAGCGAGGGCGGGTCGCTAGTACGGTTATAAATTTATTGTTGTAAAACAAATGAATAACCCTTATCTTCAAAATAAGAATCATGTGTCCATCATTGGTCCTTGTCCATTACTGGTGCCATCACCCTAATTTCTTGTTTAAAAAATTACTAATATTTTTTGCATTTAAGGCTATAGGTATTCTGGCAGAGGACCGCATGAAATCTGTAAAAAATTGTGTTGGAGAATTGGACAGTGATAATTAACGACTTCTGCGCGGAGGAAGTCACGAGCTAAAGCTAATAATAAATATCAAAACTTGATCCGTGGCAATACCTTTAAAAATATAAACGTGAAACGCACAAAGAAACAAAAACAAGATTTATATGTATTTTGTAGTATTACCGTATGTACGTACCTACTCGCTCGCTACAGTTACTTTGAACGACACACACCGATATGACTGGTGAAGAGTAACGTAAACATCATTCATTAGGTATAAAACACGATACCGTTTAGCCCGTTAATTAATTGGCGCTGACTGGGAGCTCGCGACAAGTACGGGGCCGTCGCTGCTGCTGTCGCGGTTTGTTATGGAAGAAATAAGTGCGACGACTACGGGTGTGCTTTAAGTTATTCTAAGCTGGAGCCCGGTACCTACGTGTTTTTTTTTTGCTATTCCAGTTGCTCCTTTTCTTGTTTATTTTATTTAAATAAGCGCATCACTAAAGATCGGCTGACGGGAGCAATTTATGTCACTTTCACGTCAAACGTAATGACTATAGTATGGATATGTTAGGTATGGTTTAAATTAAAGTATAAGTAAACAAGATAACGACGCGGTTAGCCTAGTTGGTAGTGAACCTGCCTACGAAGCTAGCGGTCCCGGGTTCGAATCCCGGTATGGACAAATATTTGTGTGAAGAGCGCGAGTATTTGTTCCTGAGTCATGGATGTTTTCTATGTATTTAAGTATGTATTTCTCTATATAAGTATGTTTATCGTTGTCTAGTACCCATAGTACAAGCCTAGAGCTTAGTTTGGGACTAGGTCAATTTGTGTGAGATTGTCCCGTGATATTTATTTATTTATAAAATTAAAACTAAAACTCGACTAACTACGAAAACAACCAACGACATCACGGTGCCTCTTATGCTATTTTTATTACTTGTACACAAAATAATGGTATATTTCTTATAGAACAACGTTTCTTTTCGAGATTTATGCATTAAAACCTCACATTTGATAAGAAACTAGGTAAATTGTTTACATTTTGCCTTAAAAGTTAAAAATGCGTACCTTTATAATTCAAAAATCGTACTCGAAATTTGATTAGAATCATATCTATAATATTCTTTAGTCGGAAAGTTGCTACCTGTCGCCGACCATTAATAATAAGACTCGATAAAAAAATCATACATTTTTAATAGGTATATAAATTGTGCACGAAATTAAATAGAGTCATATCCATGTAATACTTTCGTCATCAAAGTGACATAAAATGCTCCCGGTAGCCGATCACTAGGCATCACACACGGCGAAGATAATATAATATTTTTTCTTAAGATAAATATCTTTCGCCATACAAATTGAAAATATATATTATATTCGCCATGTGTGATCGTTCATTTTCATTGTATAGTGAGCGATATTTTATTTTAAGATAAAATACGAGGGCCGTTCCGAAAGTTTTTGACTGTGTCGACATTTATTGAAATATATTAATATTGTTGATAGTATGATATACATTTAAGGCAAATTCCAATATAAACTTAATCATATTAATCATAGATTACTTCGTTTTTTGTTTACGTTTTTTTTTATCACAAGAGGTGTTAACGCTATGAAAAGACTGCGAGCGACGTATTCCTGCGCTAGATTTTAGCTATAATGAACACGGTCTCAAAAAAATTTAACCTTTGAATTTTTTCCAATATAAATATAACATAACGCGGGGTTTATCATTTATCAGACCTGTTTTAATCATACATTTTCTCAAACATTTAATATTTGAATATGGAGGAAACATTGGAAGACATGTCTACATTAGACTCCCAGGAAAATTCAGTGACTTTCAATGAAAACATTTTTTGCAGTACTATATTTGGGAAGTAAAACAAGCTGCTTAAATATACTAAAAATACTGACGATTCCATCACGGGTAATATCATCAGAATCAGACGACCCCTTTAAATTTTAGACAGGGAGAGCCCTATGGCTGTCACTCACGTGTCCTGCTGTCCGTCGTCTGTCACACAGGTTTTACAGGTCGGAGCTGCAGTCTTAAATTTTCACAGTATCTTGTTCAAATTATGAAAAAATATTTTTAAATATTTTTATCTTTAACCATAGAGTTAAAACGGGGCGTGAAAAAAAATGTTGACCAGTTCCATCGAATGGGGGGTATCGTTATTTAGAGCTCGTTGAATTTTCCAAATCGGTTAATAAATGACCGAGTTCTGAGGTAACGAAACATTTTAAAAAATCGACCCAGAGAACCTCCTCCTTTTTTTGAAGTCGGTTAAAAATAAACTTAAGGGCCTCTTGCAGGAAAATGCTAAGTCTTAAATCTAGATTTAAGACTGACAGTTTCATATATTTACTAAATCTGAATTTATGTTTTTTCTGCAAATGGCCCTAAGTGGCATTAGCTCTGGTTTCTGTCATTGCCGTGTGAGTGACGAGTTTTTGACATGACGTTGAAAAGGTTAAGTAAGAAGCTACGTTCCAGTTGAGCAATAAGTGTTGTCATAATAAGTGTTGTGTTGTTGCTCAATATGTGTTGAGCAATATTTTTCCAGAGTTTGGGGTTAATGATTTTTGATTTAATTCAGAATCAGAAAAATATTTATTGCCACTCACAACGCAGTAGTTTTACATCATCATCATCATCATCATCATCATCATCATCATTTCAGCCGAAAGACGTCCACTACTGGACATAGGCCTCCCCCAAGGTAGTAGTTTTTTTACATACGACTGCTTAAATAAATACACATAATTCCCTGTATAAAAATTATACAACGTTTATTTTATGATATACTTAATATGATATGATAAAGTTTTATTTAGTAGAGATCTATTAAGTATTCCGTCATGTAAGATAAGATTTGTTACTAGTAGTGATGTACCACAAGGACGTGGGTTTATTGGGGGTCGTGTCTTGTGATTGAGGCAGGCGCTGAGAGGTGTTACTTGATTTAATTAAGAGTTGCTTTATCGCCCATTCTTCCCATCAAATGCCTTGGATGGTTTCCTCAGTTCATTTTGAACCGTGCTATTACCCGCCAAATTTATTTCAGTCTTGAATTGGTTTTATGGTGACTAGTTCACTTGTTGTACTTCACGAAATTATAAAAGTAATTTAACAGCTAATTTAAATGTTCTATAATTTGTCTAGACAGAACAAAAACATTTTACTGTTTATTTTTCTTTCTATTGGTCTATCCTTGTTTTTTTATACGAGTATTATAGGCTATTTACGAAATAATTGAGTCGTTTATCTCTTTGCTCATATGAACCTATTGGAATAATTTATTTGACATCATATGTATCCCAATAAAATTGTTATATTTTTAATGAAAGTAATTAAAATCCGGGGTTAGACTCATACTTTCGTTTAAATACGAATAGAGATGGGCCGAATATTCGGTAAATATTAGGTATTCGGCATATTCGGCAAGTTTTTCAATGTTCGTATTCGGCCGAATAGTTCGGTTACATTGCCGGATATTTACCGAATAAACAAAGTAAATAACGAGCGTAGGTTGTTTCGTAATTCTTCGGATTGACATCCTATTTCAGCATTCTAAGCAACTACCAAAAAGAGATAAATATGCGTCTAAATATAGATACAATTATTTTGCAAAAAACCGTAGATTAAGTAAGAAAAACCAGAGTGGTTTTAATTAAATAAGTTTTATTAATCAGTAATCACCTTTCTTAGTTATCCTCTAAAGGTCGACAAGTCAAATGGCGCGAGCGCGAAGGTCCGGAACACGCGCGGAGCCCTGAGCGCGGACGAGTCAAAACCTGCTTCTAGCGATTCGGCGCAACCGAATATTCGGCCGAATATTCGTATTTGGCAAAGTCCGTATTCGGCCCATCTCTAAATACGAATATTTTATAGAGGGAGTATTCTTGTAGAAAAATTATCCCCGAACAAAAGTCTCCGATGTCAATTTTGTTTCAGAACATCACTTTAACGATTAAATGATTAATATAACTTTTTTTAATGAGACTAAAAACTTACTGCCCCACTTAGAGAGTTCAATTAATTTTCAAGTTTCATTAAAGTTGCTGCGTCTTATTCTATTGCTATAGCAAAGAAAGTGACAGCAGCAACTTCAATCAAACTTAAAAGTTAATTGACGTCTCTGAGTGCAGGCTGTTAGTAAGATATTCGAATACATGTTTAATAAAAAATATAGTTCAAAAGACTAAAACCCGACAAAAAAAAGTACAATACAAGTTTGGAACATTATAATGTTTTATACCATTTACTAACATGCGGTATCCGCTATTCGATTCAGAAAAGAACTACTCTTAGTGCGGAGTTCACCAACAATTAAACAGGCGATTAGGAGTTGAACGGCTTTCAAAATGTATTGATTCACAGCCGATTAAGATTTAATAGTCCGTTAAATTAGTTGGTGAAATCCGACATTAGTCATAGGTACTCTAGATGACGTACAGTTCATATTTATATAAATCCAAGACATTGACAGCAGGCACCACCTATGAATGGAACTAAATTAATTGCGTTTAACATTCCACCTGCTAGCAAGCTTATAAACTTTAAGCTGTATATTTCCAAATTACATTAAATGTGAACT
Source organism: Tortrix viridana (assembly GCA_963241965.1). Classification (NCBI taxonomy): domain Eukaryota; kingdom Metazoa; phylum Arthropoda; class Insecta; order Lepidoptera; family Tortricidae; genus Tortrix; species Tortrix viridana. Next base: position 37,589,298 of record OY725171.1, on the reverse strand, counting down.
AGTAGTTTAAGAATTATTGCAAATCAAAGTTCCTTAATTTTGTCACTCACTGACAGATCATTAAAAATTCTTAGTTACAGAAGTACTGCTAGAAAGCAGACACAATTTTCAAATTTTGCATTCAGGTAGTGTTTAGCCCACAAAGAACGGAAAAACTGAAACATCCTGACATTTCAGTCCCGTTTTCTTTGTGGTTGGTAAATTCACATGTCCATAAAAAGTCTATGACAAATAATTTTACGAACTGCACAAGTAACTCCGTAATCGTATTTGTAAGACGTAGTGGATATAGGAAGGTACAGTCAGCCTCAGGTAAAGGTGGACTACCTACAAAAAGAAATGAGATCCCATCAAAAACATAAAATGTACAAAAATGTCAAGTCTATTATAGAAATAAAGATGTCTAATTTTAATACATTCACTAAACGTAGGCCTTGGCTTTACATGAGATCTCACAACTTTTTACGGTGGAAGCATTGCGAGACTTGACATTTTTGTACATTGTATGTTTTTGATGGGATTATAATTTACTTACAATATTATTATTGATCGGAATGTTAATGTCGGATTTCACCAACCACTTAACAGACGATTAGTCTGTTAAAATGTATGAACTAATAGTCGATTCACGTGGTGAAATTGGTACTAACTGCCGCATTCAGAGACTTCAATTAATTTTTAAGTTTGATTAAAGTTGCTGCGTCTTATTCTTATAAAGAAAGTGACTGCAGCAACTTTAATGAAACAAGTTAATTTACGTCTCCGAGTGCGGCCATAAATGTTTTAGTTTTAGTAGGTATTAAAATTAAACTCTTGGTTGGTATTATTTATTTATTTTTATTTTATTATAGATAAATATATTTTTAATTATACGGTTGTTGTGTATTTTGTTGACGCTAAACACAAATAAAACCAAATTTGTATGCTTTTATAAGACTGTTGCGTCTTGTCCGAAAAAAATAACTGCCAAGTAGTCCTTCCTGTGATTGTGTCGGGATTCATAAAGCCGAGGGTATTCAATATTTAGGAATTGTTATTGACCAACCTTCCATTTAAATCCTACATTGCGAAACCTACGAACACGGTACCTAACTTCGAAACTTCGAAGCTTTGCAATAGTGGACACCCTAAAAATGGTTTACTTTGCTTCGTTTACTTATGTCAGTCATGTATGACAGTCAATAATGTCACCCATCCTGGTGATTGAGCGCTCAGCGTTCCGTACTAAAAGTTATACATAACATGTGTAAAAGGCCCTACCGGTATCCTACAGACCCACTGTACGCCGAATGTGGGTTGCTCAGGGTACGCCAGCTCTACATTAGATCTCTGTGTTTACTAAACACCGTATAGTTTCAGGCTCTTTGGGGTACAAGAATTTTGGGGTCAAAATTTCCCTAGTTCGAAACAGAATCAAATGTCAGTCAACAAAAGTTATAAGTCATTTTGACAATTGTCCTATATGTAGGACGTTGGTGTGCCTCAGGAGGTAAAATCCAGTGTACAGAGTACCAGTACCGCGAGTTACAATCGCCTTAGCGCGTAGGTTTGGTGATTGGGCAGCTTCTATGACTACAAAACTGTTGTTAAACACTGATATTAAGACAGTTTGTTTTGTTGTTGTAATATTGCACCGTATTACTAAAACATAAAAGTGTTTATTAACTCTGTAACGAACACAAAAGCGTCGCGATATCCCGCCTCGCCTTGCCTCGCCTCGCCGGTGGAAATGTACCTGCACGGGTAACACAAGTTGTATTTTCTCGCTTGTCGGTACAGACAGATTAGGTACAGAGGCATTACAAAGCGACCCGCGCGGGCTCGCGCGAGACGTTGCGGTAAATCGCGACGCGTTTGTTTTTGTTGCAGATAAAGATTAAAAAATCGGGCAAGTTCCGGCCATTTCGGATTTCATGGAAAATGTATAACATTAAAATCAGTCGAGTACGAGTATATGTCGGGCCACGCACTATAAGGATTCTTTTAACCAATAAATATTTTTTACGAAATGAAAATGTAACAAGAGAAACCGGTCAAGTGCGAGCCGGTTTCACGCACCGTGAATGGTGGACCAATTTTGAAAATACTTTTTTGTTTGAAAGGGTATACTACCGAGGTGGTCCCACTGTCACCAAGTCACAATCTGATGAAGGGATCCATGAGAAATCGAGGGAACTCCTAAAAAATTATAGGCACACATACAGCGATTTTGGCATTACCTGCAAGACTTTAAGAAATTGCATTACAAAAGCACCTCTTGGCGAAGAGGAACTGATGATGAAGACCAGAGGTGACCCCCGGAACTGCTTAGTCGTAAGTGATTGACGCCAGCAATGAGATTTCTTTATTAAAAATATGAAGCTAGTTTCGTACTCATTATAACACATATGGTGAAGTGCAACTGATGGTGAAGTACCGGGAGAACTCCTCCATGATTAACGGCCCTGCATCTTGGGCAGCGACATTTTGTTAAGGGTGATGAGAGATTGGTATTAGGCTATTGTTTCTTAATGTGATGTTTATGTGCTTTAGTTTATTACATAATAAAATTAGGTGCATCACTAAAAAGCGAAAAAAAAAATTTACAAAAAAATAAAACCGTCTTCAAAAACCTACTAAAAAGCGTTAAATAAAAACCAGCTTCCTAGGAGTCCTAGGAATAGCCTATTTAGTGCCTAATAGGTACATAGAATATATCGAAGTCGGTGGCAAGAATCATGGTGTCATTGTTACTGTGTATACCTTACTTGACACCGGCTTGGATATATTCTATGTACCTATTAGGCACTAAATACGCTATTCCTAGGACTCCTAGTAATAACTGTTTTAGTAACTATTGAAATTTGCATGAAAATTGTAAACAATAATGAAAATGACTTAGATGACAAGTAATTTGTTAGCAGAAAAATTAAGGAAAGTATACAAGAAAAGTTAGCCATTGTTTATTTTTGACATTATAATTTTAAGCTTGTAGAAAAACTTATGTATGCAACGGTACATAATTAGCTCTAAAGATACTCGTGCCTGTCATTAGAGCGCTCGCTCTGCTGTCGCTCGCGGCCTATCCTCGGCACTCGTACCTTGAGAGACTTCATTATGTACCAGTTGCATAAATAACTATTGTTTTGTCAAGCTGCAAACGCTTCAAAAATATAACAATCATTAGAGTTTACGTATTTACCTAATATCATAAAGACGTAACAAATTGGAAATGTAAATTTGTGTCATTTTCATCGGAATTTTGAAGTCACTACTCGCATTACTACATTAATGAGGAGTGGGATCTCCTGACACAGGTTTCATTGTAAACTTAAAAAGAGATCTCACATGTTTTTGTTACGATGTTGTGATTTATGACAATAAACAATTTTAATTTAATTTAATTTAAAGTGAACATGACTCCCCAGATTTTAATAAATTTATAATAGAAAATATAATTTAGTAGGTACTCATTCAACTGAATAAGACACCTGATTGTTAAATAAATTTTAAAAACTTGACACAAAACCAAATGCTAAAACCATAGAGAATACAGGCCCTGTGCTGGCTATAAGCATTAAAATTGTCGTTATAGTTGTCCATATCGCCAATAATTACGTGAAACGGTAATTAGAAACGCACGGGCGGTTAAAACGCTCAGAGAATGACCGACTTACTGTAGGCCACAGTAAAAAATAGCCATAGTTTTATTTCTTATTGATATAATTTCTTTGGCGATATATATTAGGGAATATGCATGAACATTTTTTATCACATTACTTGACTAAATACGAGTATAAAAATTCCGAAAAAGAGATGGCAAAAAGTGAAATGAAAATTAAAATAAGCCAAAAAATATGGATAAAGCATTTAAAACTACTAATTAGACAGAGATATCCGACATGTACTGTATGACGTCAGCGGGCACTACGGCAATATAAACTCCATGTTAAATTCTGGTTTGCTAGAAAGAAATCGAAACAAATCTTTAATGGCTTATGTCTTGGTTATTTTTATAGTTATTCGAAAAATATTTTTTCTCTACCGTTTGTTACATGAATGACTTTTTAATAAAAAAAATCATTCATATTCCCGATTAATACCTAATTATGAAAGAATGCCACCATAGTAATGTGATTTTTTTTATTTTTATTAAAAGGGTAATCAATAAAGCTTAGTATATAAATTAATAAAGTACATTCGATCACGGTCAATTTTTTTTATTGTATCTGTGTATTAATTATAAATTAGTTAAGGTTTAATAGTAACCGCCGCTTGCACCATCTGCGTTAAATTTAAACATATGTAACGCAGATGGCAGATTGTCTTACTTAAATTAGTTTAAGTTGTGTCAAAATGTATGGAAAACAAGAAAACTTTTTCACTTCATAATAGTTACACATTTCTCTATGAGAACTGGTAATTTTTACCCGACTGAGCGACGCCAAAAGAAGGGTAATGATTTTAACAGTCTATGTAGGTATCTATGTGCTTATCACTCTGGCTCCTCAACTATTGGACTGATTTTAATAATAAATAAATATGGTGTCATGTGTTGATTCGTCACAAACGTGAGTGTCAGAGGCTATACAAAAATTGTAAGGGTGCGTCGTACTAGTCGCCAGTCGGGTTTTAGTTTGCAACTTTTTATGTATATATGTGATAATACCCATAAAATATTGATCTACCTTAAGTTAAATTTATGGTGAAGTACCGGGAGAACTTCTAAATGATTAACGGCCCTGCATCTTGGACAGCGACTTTTTGTTAAGGGTGATGAGAAATTGGTATAATGCTATTGTTTCTTAATGTGAAAACCAAAACCAAATAGCAAATAAAATCCTTTTTAACAAAAAATAAAACCGTCTTCAAAAACCCACTGAAAAGGGTTAAATAAATAAAGATCGGCCTCCTAGGAATTGCCTATTTAGTGCCTAATAGGTACATGAAATACAGGATGAAATTAAATTCAGTATCCAAATTTTCTTAATAAATGCAAAAGTGAGTTTTACCAAATTAAATAATTATGCTTGTGACCTTTAGCGCTAACCCTAACATTTTTATTATTTGTTGTTTTTTTTTAGGGTTTGCACTCACACTCTATCACATCGAATTTGACGCTTTTTGACGATAGAACAAAAACAAAATAACATTGGGAATTAACGTTTTTTTAGGGTCGGGTCTTGTTATTTTACTTTATGTTTTTTTATTATTAATATTTGTTAATACATCTGCCGTTATTATAACTCGTATTCCACGTAGTAAAAAAAAGCACCAGCTATCTATTTCGGTTCAAAAGATATAGCTCCTGGACAGACGACCGGACAGAGTAGGCATAGTAATAGGGTCCCGGTTTGGCTCCCTAAAAAAATAAAAGTTACTTCGGGAAAAGAATAAGAGTCCTACACAGACGAAGTCGCAGGCAAACGCCAGTAAGATATAATTCTAACATCAGAATACGAGTTGAGTGTTTTTAAAACGCTATGTCGTAACATCTGGCTGAGACTGTTACTTAAATTAGTTAACAATGACACATATTGCTGGCAAACAAACACAGGACTCCTAAATAGAGCACAAGCTATTCTTGAACCACCGTCGTCACGCCGGTGAGCGAGCCGTCTGCTGATTCATGCACACCTCAAGGTAGCATAAGTACCTCTTTGGTAATAAATCGAATTATCGAATTATATTATTTGGTAATAGATGAAAAACGTGCAATACATATTTTTTTATACCTCGCCCTTGCGTTGTACAGTCAGCATCAAATAGATAGGAGCAGCGAAAATGGCCAAATATATCGCAACACATCTTTATTACTATAGGAATAAGAATGTGTTGCTATATACGTATTTGGCCATTTTGACTGCTCCTATCTAATTGATACTGACTAAGTATCTGACTGACCTGACCACAGTATACTATCATGGTGAATATCATGTTCACTTTTATATTTTTACAAGATTTTATTTGGCTAAAAATTTCAGCCCCATTCCATTAACGGGGACTGGTTCAAAATTGACTTTCTAGATTGGACCCAAATACCCTAACACGTGAGTATTTGAGTCACGTCTAGAAAGTCAATTTTGCATCAGTCCCCTTTAATGGAATGGGGCTGAAATTGAGAATAGGTACGTATGTTAACGCGATGACTATGCAACATAATTGTATCTAAGAACTAATCTGAAATGGAGTCGAAAGTTGTAAACAGGATCTCCGCTATACATGACGTAGACCCACCGAGTTGAGATTCGTTAGTTAGGTCTTGGTATTGCAGATCACTGTGCAAAAAATAGTACAGTCGGCAACAAAAACTTGTCCCAAAAATTATAGTTTTGACAGAAACTTATCACTATATCCCATTATCCGTGATGCGAATTAAAAGTAAAATACGAACACAGACACAATAACGAAAAGTTATTTAAATATTGCAGAACTTTGAATGTTTTCGACAAAGTAAAATTAGCATTTATATTAGAATATAGGCACAAAATAGAAAACTTGAATAGGTATAAGAGACCAACCAATACCTGAAACCTGCCTAATTAACCATTGTTTAACAGTCCCAAAAAGTACCAATCATAATGGCAAGAGAGTTTGGACCAGCTACCTCCCTTATACACACTAAATATTGCCGAAGATATTGAAAGTAAAAAACCAAAATAAATTAAGAATATAATTAGAAAAACATTGTTGGGTGATTAAATGTACAGAACAAAATATTTAAAGTAAGCTTCGGAGTAGGGTAAATCTTACAAATTCAATATTGTAACAAGATATATAAGTAAAACACAATTTTACACACAATAAACACAATAAACAGTTAATACATTTTTTTCTTATATTAACGCGTTTCGGAGCGAGTGACGGGAGCATGCGCTCAATAGGGACGTATGGCGGAAAAGAGGGGAGGCCTTTGCCCAGCAGCGGGACACTACAACAGGCTAAAAAAAAAAAAACCGGTAAATGTATTTCGTTCCCCGTTTGCGCTCGCTCCGATATACCTACTTATTAACCGGTTAGAGCGATATTCTTGAGAGCGAACCCTTTATTATGGGCTAGACTCTCATAGTGTGGCTGTAACCGGGACGGAAAATAAACCGGTTTTCAAGCCCTGATTGAAGTTCTTAAACAGTACGAAGTTAAGTAAAAAAAAGTATGTAGGTACAATTCTATACCTATAAAAATTGCAAAAAAAGTTATTTCGTACATATATTATGAGATGCATGCTAGGAATTAATTCCAAATATATCCTCTACTAATATTATACATGTGAAAGTTTGGATGATGGATGGATGGATGTTAGTTACTCAATCACACCAGAACGGCTTAACGGATCTGAATGTTTGGCACATATATAGAATATACTTAGTCGGTCCATAAGTTCTGTCATAAAGTTTTAGTCATAAGAAACGAACTGATGTTTATTACTAAATAAAAATAATATATGAATTAAAAGCTTTAATAATATACGTTTTTAAAGAAAATATTTCGACGTCACGTGGTCGCTGCAATTTTCGTAACGATCTTTTAACATTTACGACCAACGTCATTAGAAACTAGCACGACTTATCTGCAAATTTTTAATTTTTTGAGTGATTAAATCTCGGCCCTATGTTTAAAAAACAGCTTGGATACTTATAATTGCGAAACCTCTTATCTCAGGAAATGTTTACAGACCAGTATTAGATTTATCAGACTCTATCCCAGCTTATAAAGCAATATGTATTTTGCTTTATAAGCTGGCATAGAGTCTGATATAGCTGGCACATATATGGGTAGTTTTCGCATCACTGCGAAATTGATAGTGCGATTGCGAAGTAAATTTAATGAGAGCTGAGGATTGGTCGATGTATAATAGACTTTGAGGGGACCGTAAGTTATCCTACGTCATCAAGTACACGAAATATGCTAAGTGGTTAGCAGCGAGAGGAGTGGCCTATTAGACCCATAAAACTTTGGTCTGCCAATGCGCAAACTGGCAGGTTCGGTACAGTCGAAGAGAAAAGTTGGAATTTTTTCGGCGTAATCTACGTCACAGAGTACACGAATGAAACGTTTTCGTAGCAATAGAAGTTACTTATAAAAGTAAAAAAAAAACGGGTCTGCCTTACATCCTCTTGGCAGTTTCGCTAATCGGACCGCATTATGATCACCTAAAAGTACGACGAAACTACGTCATCGAGTACACGAATGGGATTACCGGGACATTGTAGTCTAGACCACCCTATTGACAATACACCAAGTCTGCCAGCGGTCAGCCTGGCAGATTTCGGGTCCGATCGAATTTAGGTTTCGTAAAGGCCATAGTCGGGTTTCCATAGTAAGTCGGCCCTTACATGAAATGGGCTCGGGTTTTTTTTGTGAGTACCTCTTGTAGTGAAGAATATTTTAGCCGAGTATGAACATCCTACTTGTGATAGTTTTTGACTTATGATTTTTTCAAGTTTTTTTTTAAATGTTTGGATTTTCAGGATGTATTCAAGCGATTTGCTTCAAATTTTGAAATGATGTTCTTTAGATAGAATTGCATCGCCACCCAAAAAACTAATTATATAAAAAATAACTAGTTATATTAAAAAAAAGAAAAAAGACCTAATTTAAAAAAAAAAACATTTTTTATGTAGTTGAGAAGTAGTGACACCTCTAGATTTTTTTCTCAAAGTAGACCTACTACTTGCCTAAATATCAAAATTTTCCAGGCGGTACTTCCTACCAAAAATCAGCAAAATGTGTGGCCAAGTTCTGTATTCAATCGGTGTTTTTCAATGTAGTATACAAACTCTTCGATTATGTTTGAGTTTTCTTATCAGTTTGTTGTATTTAAGAGCAAAATGATAATGACAACTTAATATCATCGTGATGCAAGATGTTTATTGCATTATTTATCGGCGTTATTTATTGACTTTATTTGATATATATTTAATTTCATGAAATAAACGAACTTTTTATTAGTATTATATGAAACAGATTCATTGCAGTTAAATATTATCGAATTATGCTATTTAAAATCATAAATGGCAGATAAATAATGCAATAAACATCTTGCATCACAATGACAACAAGTTGTCAAGAGCATTTTACTCTTAAATACGACAAACTGATAAGAAAACTCAAACATAATCGAAGAGTTTGTATACTACATTGAAAAACACCGATTGAATACAACAAGTCCCTATTTCAAAATAAAAAAAAAATAAAAAAAATCCTTATAAAAGCCTTGAAAAACCACAAACAGCCAGATACATATTGCCATTTGATGATGTTGCCCTTGTCGTCGGAGTGCGCGGTGGAGAGCAGGCTGAGCATACAACCTCCACCGCCTCAGTCTTTGTTTCGGAAATGTTTTCTGACTATTTGTTATGTTCTAACCCCAAAATCAACCTTGCTGTTATCTCTTTCTGCATAACAGTGACGGGTTGAGAGTAAAAAAAATAGCGCTATTAAGTGCAATTTGCAAGTGCAATTTGAACTGCAGGCAACTTTTAAACACCCTGGGTGCAAAAAACAGGGTAATCCTACGGTGGGTCCCAGGGCACGCGGGCATCGTGGGCAATGAGAAAGCGGACGAACTCGCACGAGTAGGAGCTAAGGGAACACAGTTTGGACCGGAGCCATTCTGTGGCATCCCCAAAAGCCTAACAAAACTCACCCTGCGGATATATTGCTATTATGCAACCATTCAACATTGTAGGGCAACTCCAGGTCTAAACCATTCCAAGGCCCTTATAAGAGCATTTAGCATAAAGGCAGCTAAGGAGGCCTTAGCGCTAAGTAGTAACAAACTTCGCAACCTGGTAACAGTGCTTACAGGGCACTGTTGCCTAAATAAGCACATGCAGACGATTGGGAAATGTGACACAGGGTTGTGCAGGCTCTGCCATCTGGCGGAGGAAACACCCTTGCACATTCTCACCGTCTGCCCTACCATAATGCGTCACCGCAGCTCCTCATTGGGAAAGCACATAATGTGCTCAGAGGAGATCACGTATCTCAGCGCCAAAAAAGTCCTTCAATTCCTTGAATTAACAGGACTTAGCGGAGAACTGTAGGTTGTGGCTATCACAATAGATCTACTCTGGTCGCAGTGATACTAGGTTAAGTAGCCTTGAATAGCCGCTCCCTAAATAACAATAATAATAAGTGCAATTTTTTACGTGTCTGTTTTAAAATGATTAGGTATTTAAGATTTATTTTCTCGCAATCGAAGTGTAGAGTGTTTAACTCGAGACTAAACACTCGAACTTCATCCACCTGCGCTTTGCTCGGGTGGATAAATATTGTTGTTTTCAATCGGTGTTTTTCAATGTAGTATACAAACTCTTCGATTATGTTTGAGTTTTCTTATCAGTTTGTCGTATTTAAGAGTAAAATGCTCTTGACAACTTATTGTCATCGTGATGCAAGATGTTTATTGCATTGCAAGGGGGGGCCCTTCGATATAATGTTTACTAAATCTTTCTTCGAATTTCATTCGTTTTGATTTTTGCTGCACGCTAACACAGCACAACAAGGTATTTTCTTGGAGCTTCTTACTCTCCGAAGTCAAAGATAATGTGATATATTCGACTAAATGGGTGGAAGTAACATCTCAGATATTGAATACTGCCAATCTTGACTTTGACATTTGACTTTGCCAAATAAAGTTTCATATAAATGGACTTATAGACGTCAATCATTTAATACGATAATTGATGGACACTTCGGGAGTACTCATAGTTTCCGAGTTTTCCCGATAGCAAAACATTATTCACTACATCTGTACAGTTATTGATGCTACTTTTGGTACTTATATAAAATGGATATGAAATTATTTTGACTGGTGATACTGGCTGGTTGGCTTACCGAGAAAATGAAAAAAAAAGTACTTTACTCCATAGAGATAAAAAGTATCACTTTAGTCTTAAGTATAATCTAAGAATAGATTCGTAAAATCGACTGAAAACAAACAAAAATACATCTCTACTCTGATATTACATCATACAATGGCCGGAAATTGTAGGAAATTGCAGAATAAAATTAACCCAAACGCACTGTGAGTACCCGGCGAGTCAGTTTGAATTCATTAATAAAAAGCCGGTCAAGTGCGAGTCGGACTAGCGCAACGAGGGTTCCGCATAAACTTGTTGTGGGTATGTAAATAGTTTGTAAATCACGGGAATACAATATAAACAAAGTCCAGTATAAACTGACACGCAATAAGTATGCACTTTAGTACTAAGTGAGTGTCAGTTTATACTGGACTTATTTTTTATGTGATGTAACTACAAATTAACGGTTTTCGGATTTTTTCCTTTACTTGTGCTATAAGACATTGCGTCTTGCCAAATTTCATGATTCTAAGTCAACGGGAAGTACCCTATAGGTTTTGATTCCCTTGAGATTCCCGTCAATAGATGTTTGATTTTTTCACTGATGAAAGGGATTGCAAACCTTAGTATTTTATATTAATTTCAACTTGATACCTCCACGCGTTCCTGAGAAAAGGGGTCTTGACAGACACACAGACAGACGGACAGAGAGACGGACAACAAAGTGATCCTATAAGGGTTCCGTTTTTTTTCATTTGAGGTACGGAACCCTAAAAACGATTGAATACAGAGGTACTGTAATGCAATAAGTTTGCATCAAACTTAATTCATTTAAATACGTTGTCACGTTTATTTTTAATTTGTTTAGTCGTTTAAACATAAAAAAATATTAAAGGAATTAAAAACAATTAGTAGATTGTTCTATTCGCCCTAAGGCGTTTCATGTGCTAACACCTAATATTGTACAGTCGACGTCAAAGAGATATTTACATATTTGAACCTTATCTCAATGGAGTAAGGTGAAAAAATGTAAATATATCTTTGACGTCGACCGTACATTACTTAAAAAGTTAAAATAAATAGGTAGGTATCAAGAAAGAAGCAGTATATTTTTATTCCTTATATGGTGAGGACCATGGCCCGCAAGTAGAGAAGAATTGCCCCCTGCCTTCTCGCAATTTAAGCCACGCAAGCACCCAACCGCAAAGAAGAGAGGGACGAATAAGCCTACCCTAGGGCGTTTTCCGAAGAGGATTGTAAGGTCGTAATATTTAATATTTTTACTATATTGTATTCGTGACGGATGATCAAAAGAAATATGCAATCGCAGCATATTTAGACGGTTTAGACTTGCCCTTCAGTGGTATAAAACGAATTTTGAGGAATTCACAACCAATGCGGAGCTGGTTAATAAATTGAAGGCGCAATTCCCCAGCCAGACTGATTTTTCACAAAAAAAATATTATAGAAAGCTACAGCAAAGAGAAACGCTTATTGAATATTACGAGGGCAGAGTGAGAAGTCTGGTAAAAATCATATTAAAGGTATTTTTTTCACAAATTCATTAATGCCAATTTGAAACGCAGCCTTTTTGGAGGTACATCGTATATTTTCAGCCAGTTCACACGGCTAGTTTTTTTTTAACAGCTATGAAAAAGAAACAATCAGTTTGGTGTTTTACAAACATGGAGAAAAGTGAGTTTCGTGTTCTGATTAAACATAATTTTTTGCGAAAAAAAACCATTACGGATACAAAAAAAAAAATAGACAAATATTACGGGAACTCTGCTCCATCGATTAAAATGATCCACAAGTGGTTTACGGATTTTCGTTGTGGCCGTACAAGCACTGCTGACGCCGACCGACCCGGACGCCCAGTTGAGGTCACCACACCAGAGATGATCACCAAAATCCATGACATCGTATTGAACGACCGAAGAGTAAAGGTCCGTGAGATAGCTGATATTGTAAGCATTTCAGACGAACGGTTTCGTAATATCCTTCACACTTATTTGGATATGAAGAAGCTCTCCGCCCGTTGGGTGCCGCGATTGCTCACAGTGGATCAAAAACGCACTAGGGTGACCCTGTCAGAGGCATGTTTGGCGAAGTTTAGGCGTAATGAAAAGGACTTCTTGCGTCGTTTCATTACTGTTGACGAAACCTGGATTCATCATCATACACCAGAAACCAAGGAGCAGTCAAAACAATGGATTGCTTCAGGTGAACCTGCACCAAAGAAGGCCAAAGCAGTTTTATCGGCGAATAAAGTTATGGCTACTGTCTTCTGGGATTCTCGTGGTGTAATATACAGGGTGTCTCATTTAAATCGGTCAGTAAGGGAAAGTCTGAAACTATAAGGCATACGAAGATCTGTTCTTAGGAACCATGTCATCGATTTTAATAAGAAGAAAAACTGCATTCATACATTAAAAAAAAACCTGTACTCAGCTCGGGAATCGAACCCGGTTGTTTTGAAAAAAATAAACTTACACTATTTCTATTTAGATATCGATTGTGTAGGTCTTAAGCAGTAAATGGATCCTTGAAACATGATGTCTAAAATGAATAAAATGCGTTGTTTTCACATACTTTAATTTATTTTAGTAGGTGTTCGAAGTGACCACCGTTACAATATTCCACAAGTTCAGGCATGTAAAATTGTCTCTATGGTTGTTTGTACCTCTTTGCTGGTGTCGCAACTGGTGTATGTACCGCTTTACATATCATATGGCATTGGCATTGCATTAAACCATTCCGGAAGTTTTGTTATCTGCGATAATATTATCTATTGATGACTGCAATTGCTTACCTACTTCTATTAATCAAACACTAACAATCAATTGAAAAGCCCACTTAAAATAAGTATGTAGCTTAAATTAAAGTATGTGTAAACAATGCATTTTATTCATTTTAGACATCATGTTTCATAGAACCATTTACTGCTTAAGACCTACACAATCGATATCTAAATAGAAATAGTGTAAGTTTTTTTTTTCAAAACAACCGGGTTCGATTCCCGAGCTGAGTACAGGTTTTTTTTAAATGTATAATTGCAGTTTTTCTTCTTATTAAAATCGATAACATGGTTCCTAAGAACAGATCTTCGTATGTCTTATAGTTTCAGACTTTCCCTTACTGACCGATTTAAATGAGACACTCTGTATATTGATTACCTTCAGAAAGGTAAAACGATTAACGGCGAATATTATGCCAACTTGTTACACCGTTTTCATGAAGTTTTAAAGGAAAAACGACCCCATTTGGCGAAAAAGAAAATCATTTTTCACCAAGACAACGCACGAGTCCACACTTGTGCAGTTGCTATGGCTAAAATCCACGAATTGCGTTACGAATTGCTCCCGCATCCGCCTTATTCTCCAGATTTGGCCCCCTGCGACTATTTTCTTTTCCCAAACTTGAAGAAATGGCTTGGTGGAAAAAGATTGGGTTCCAACGAAGAAATCATCGCAGAAACCAATGCGTATTTTGAAGGGTTGGAGAAATCGTACTATACGGAGGGAATCGAAAAGCTAGAAAAGCGATGGACCAAGTGTATTGAGTTACATGGGGACTACGTTGAAAAATATATATTTACTTCAACGAAAAAAAAAAAATTGTTTAATTTTTTCCAGACTTTTCACTCTGCCCTCGTATTACGCATAAGAAAATCTAGTGACAAAAACGAAAATCAAGGAGGATTCAAAATTCATCAAACATTTTATAAAGTCCGTGAGCCAGCGTTATCAATGGTTACTTGCCTCTTAACTGTTTGTCTCAAAGGAAGAATTATGAAAAACCCTCTTGCAAATGGAAGAAATTTATTATGAAAACACATATACGCAGACAGTGGAAATACCGATCTTCAATCCAGTTGTGAGGTGGAAGATATCAGGGGCTTGCGAGACCAGTCTGAAAATATTGTTCCGATGCGCACTCCGCAATCTGAGTTCGCTACACCATTTAACACACCGAACACAGGTGCGACACCGAGTAGAGCACTGTATGAGCAGCAAACACCGCAGCGACCGCATAATTGCGATGCGACACCGTCCACCACCCAAACTACAATCCACGTCGACAGTAGACCGGGATCTGACGACGTGGAGAAGTTTGAATCCGGTTATGCAACAGCAGGACATTTTTGTAAATTATGATAAGGATTCTTTCATGCCTATTATTCCATTATTGATAAATGATATTCAAAGTGAAGCTCTTTTTTGTAGGCATAGCTGATGTTGGGCTGGTTATATCACAAATGCATTTCCGCCAGAAAATACTGGTAATTTCCGATCCCGCGGAATTACTTATTTTAGGTCAGGACTTTTGTCGCGAGAATAATGCCGTCATTGATTTCAGTAATTCTAGATTATGCATTAATGACAAGGTAGTGATAAAATTCACATCAATATCAATTGATGATGATAAAAAAGTAAATTTCTCAATACAATCAAAAGAGTTTGTACGAGTATCTAATGATGTTTAAAAAAATCCGATTTTGTTTATTTTACACAGTTCGTAAAGCAAAATGAAAACTATTTGCCTCTCAGAAAAAAACCAGTTGTCTTCGATATTAATAATGATTAGACAGACAAACAAAAGTCAGAGATGGATCAATTATTAAAAGGGTGTTCCCCGCACAACACTTTCGTTCGCAACCCATGAAATAGGATGCTATAAGGATTCCTTGATCACCGTGAAGATCTCAGATGAGGAGGCAGTCCACAAAGCACCGTATCGGGTGTCGGAATGCTAGAGAATGGCATTTTCTAAGAGTCAAGAAGTCCATATGCTTCATCGGTCGTATTGGTTGATAAGCCTGAAGGTCGGCCGAGATTTTGTATCTATTTGAGGGCGTTAAATAAAACGAAAAAGATGAATTTTTATCCGATTCCAAGAACTAATTTTAACTATCTTATTGGGATGTCTGCATGGAGCAAAATATTTTGCCGACTTAGATATGAATCCAGGCTATTGGCAACTTGCGCTTGGCCAAGGAAAACAAAAAAACAGCGTAAATGTGTTACCGTTTGGTTTAAAAACGAGCCAAGCAATGTTCCAACGAGTAAAGTACAAGGTTCTTGCGGGAATAAAATATAAGAAGCACATAGTTTATGCCGATAATATTTTAGTCTTTGGTAAAACTTTTGAAGAATTCATGGCAGCTTTGGAGGACGTTTTGTCGCGATAAAAATCGGCCAATTTAACCCGAAAACCATCCAAATGCAAGTTTGGTTATCAAAAAGTGACTGTTTTGGGTCATAACAAGACTATCGAAGAAAAATAAGAAATTTATTTAAACAGATGAGGAAGAGAAAGCGTTTGAGGAACTGAAGAATAAAATATGTGAAGCAACAATTTTAGGTTATTTTTCAAATGATGAAGAAACGATAACCAGATTGTATGTTGACAGTTCCAATAAGGCTTTGGGATGTTGTTTGTTTCAAGAAAAATAAATAACACTTATGCTTCAAGAAAATTAAGTGATGCCGAGAAGAGATATTCTATGACCGAAAAAGAATGCCTTCGTTTGATGCGAGCACTCCAATACTTTAAAAATTTTCTATGGGGACTCAAGTTTCAAGTTGTCACAGATCACAGAGCGTCAGTCTGGTTGAAAAACAAACGTGATATGAATGGCAGACTTGCGAGATGGGCCTTATCAGTGCAATCCTGGGATTTTGATACTGTATTGTGTCAAGGAAGAGATAATAGTGGCTGATTTTTTGAGCAGGAATCCCTTAATTGAAAAACCAAATGCGGAACGTATGGAGAAGATTCTTGAGCAAGAAGACGGATTTATTTTATATGCTCTGAATAGCTTCGATATGAGGACAGCGCAGCGACTGATATATATTGCAGCAATATTTTAAATCGAATACGGCAAAGTGATAGCCAAGTATATCAAAATTATTTGGTACGGGTTGATTTATTATACAAAATAATTAATACAATAGGTATCAAGAAAGAAGCAGTATCTCTTTATTCCTTAAATTATTTTAACTTTTAAAGTAATGTACAATATTAGGTGTCAGCATCTGAAACGTCTTAGGGCGACTAGAACAATCTACTAATTGTTTTTAATTCCTTTTAATTATTTTTTCATGTTTAAATAGAATTAAAACTAAACGTGACATAACGTATATAAATGCAATAAGTTGTAAACCCTAAATGCAAACCACCTAAACTCAAGACCTGATTCTTAGCACATGAGTAAAGAAACCGAACAGAGACAAAGCTTCATACAACTGCACTGTGATAGGTATACATACTACCTACTACAAGCGCGAGGCGCGTGTGCGTGAGCACGCTATCACGTTAGGGACAACGGGAACGGTAAAAGAAAGGGGAGACTCCAGGGCAGGATATGTTTATTCGATTTCTTCGAAGGTTTAAAAATATAAAATAAGGCACCTGCGAACAATGCAAATAAAAAATATAGAAAATATATAATTTGGATTATGAATCTGAATGGGGTAAAAAGATCTAGGATAAAATATAAAAAACTTACAATTAGTTAGTACCCTAAACGTTAAGAAAATTATTTGTTAATAAACTTCAGCTGTAACAGTTTTACACATTTGACTTTAGGTTTTACAGGTATACATAGTCACGAACGAATTGAAAGCTGGACATCAACTGGCCCTGTCGTGCGCAGCCGATCGTAAAATTTTGAATGAGCTTAAATTTAGAATTTAGAATAAAAGTAATAAAATAAAAGGCCAGAATGATTTTATTCAACGAGGTGTAATACATATGTACACCTCGTTACAACGCGCGACCTGTCACGTACGGAGCGAAACCGGTAAATATGTAAATAAATAATAATAATAATGTGTAAATATGGTTTACTGTACAGTGTATATAATATAATAAAAACATATGTTTTTCATCCCAAAGTCTTCACTAAGTAAGTAATAACTTGATTACTTATTTAATTTATAATATCGTGAATGATTTGGTTTTTACACTTACACAGCACAGATACAGATATATAAATATAATAGCGAAATGTAAACTTGATATGCCACGCGAGTGCTTTCCATTAGACTATTTAAAAAAACATTTACGTTAGATTTAGAATTTACCATTCAATTAAAAGACAACAAATTATTGAAAAACCAAAATTACAACACTAAATATTTTGCGTAAGTAATTTGTAAAAAAATATTCTGTCATAGTTGTTTAATAAAAAGCTGATAAACAGTTTATTTATTTAATTTTATGCTCCTGTGCTTTGGCACAGGGTTTTGACCCTGCCAGAATAGGTACCTAAACATTTTGTTCGCCCCTTAGAAGCTTTGTTCCTGTTCCGTTCAAAGAAACAGAACAGGAACAAAGCTTCTAAGGAGCCGTTGTAATCTTTTTAGTTAACAATTCCATTATTAAATACAACAATTATAACGTAAAATATGTAAATATAACTATAACGAAAATTGTATACATCAACTAAAGAAATGTTTTAAACTGACGAACTGACAAAAGCCAAATAAAAAGTCAGCATAAGTGGTATCCATCAATCACACCAATAGGGAGCCCGCATTTCCGGACGCGGCCAGGTAAAGCGAAACATTTATTTGAATAATGAATGTGAAGGAAGGAAGGTAGGTATCGTGCCCCGTAACTGGACGTGATATACGCCGTCAACGGCTGCATGCATAATTTTACTTACTTTATGTGGTTAATTGTCGAAAATGACCGCTAGTAAAATATATTCCAACGCCACAACACCGACACTATTCGAGTGGCAGCTAATGTATTCCAGCGCTCGTGCGCTCCGGCCGGCCTCGCATTCGCTTTACTACGTTCTTTGTTTGGACACATCACATGTATTGTGTGTAGGCTCCTTCCCTTCCCGTCCGTATTATTTTGAACGTACACACTGAGGACACTGTATTATATAGTCGCCATCAAATTACATACATCGAAACATAAAAGATGTTAAAGGGTATATGAATTTAGTACATTTGCAAAACTAATTTTAGACGACCCTATATTGCTGTAACCAATATAAACTATTAAAAAAATACCAGCTCTCTACTAAGGTACTTCTTTTCCTGGAAAAAAATAAAATAAAAAATAAAACACACTGTATAACAATTCAGGCTCGTGGTACTAACACGATTTTTTTCTAAATATGAAACAACAACTTATCTACATAATTATGTAAGTTTCATATAATTAGCAAAGGTGGAACTACTTAAGTTACTTAGTATTTTTACGTAAGTTCTTCAAGAGAAACAAATTAGAAAAGCCGGTCTAATGCGAGTCGGACTCGCGCACCGAGGGTTCCGCACAAACTTGTAGGCATGTAAATAGTTCGTAAATCACGGGAATACAATATAAACAAAGTCCAGTATAAACTGACACGCAATAAGTTATACTTGATGAGTGTCAGTTTATACTGGATTTCTTTTTTACGTGATGTAACTAAAAATTAACGGTTTTCGGATTTTTTACTTTACTTGTGCTATAAAGACATTGCTTCTTGCCAAATTTCATGATTCTAAGTCAAAGGGAAGTACCTTATAGGTTTTGGATTCTCTTGAGATTTCCTTCAATATGCGGCATAAACGGCCGTATCTTTTGATTGTGTTGACTTGATGTTTGATTTATTCACTGATTCAAGGGATTGCAGACTTTAAGTATTTGATATGAATTTCAACTTAATACCTTCACGCGTTCCCGAGAAAAAGGGTCTTGACAGACACAAAGACAGACAGACGGACAACAAAGTGATTCTGACCCTACCCTGAACCCTAAAAAAAACAATACTATGTATGACTACCAACTGAAAGTTATGTTATGTTAATAAGTAATAATGAGTTTCATTCATATTATATTTATTTAACACCGCCTTTGCAATTTGAAAAATCGAACACGGGTGGCTTCCCGACTACTGGCCGTTGTCTTTTACTCATACCCTAATAATGTCGCCTGCGTTATATACTAAACAGTAGGCAGTACATTTAAATGTAAATGTACTAAACAGTAGATACATTTACATTTATTCCGAAGTGTTCCACCTTGGCTAATTATATGAAAATTACATATTATGCATATAAGTTGTTAGTTCATATTTGGAAAAAAATGTGTTAGTACGACGAGCCTGAATTGACAGGGTGTTTTCTTTTTAATTTTTTCCAGGAGAAGAAGTAAGTAGAGAGCTGGTATTTTTTTAATAGTTTCGTTTGGTTACAGCAATATTTATGCAAAATTTGATATTTGTCCATTTCATACTTTTTGAGAAAGAAAATAAAAACGTTCTAGGGTGAAATGGATGCCGTAAGGTTCCAGGGGGTAGTAGAGGGTAAAAAATTGGTACGAAGTATTTTCTCCTCATGGGGCGTCATCTGATAATAGTTCCAAACTCAAAGCTTTGAGGGCAATTTTTGAAGGGCTATCCTGCTACACCCTTTTCAGGATTGTTATAAAATAAACCTAACCTAACCTAATCGGTTCCATGCAATGATCTTTTAAATAATCTTGAAATATTTATGTCAGATTTCACCGCAATCACTTAACAGACAATTAGAGTGTTAACAGCTGTCAAAATGTATGAACTAACAGTCGATTAACATTTAAAATCGTATGGTGAAATTGGTGCTTAAAAAAGGTTTTAGAAAAGTTAACCCTACTACAAAATAAAAAATGAATAGGTAGAACATGGATAAACAATTACGGGTAAGTGTCACGTACTTTAGTCGTATTATTGTTGTTATATACTGAGGACGCACACTAATCATAATCAAGAGTGACTCACGCAGACAAACAACCAAAACACATGGACAAATCGCATCATACAACAAAAAAGCCCAAACATGGCACTGCATTTTACTTTACCATATGAAGCTTCGACTTGCTCTGTATATATATACACAGCCGTTGACACACCAGTCCTTTAAAATATTGTCAGTCATGCATAAATCAGTAATGTACACGTTTAGGTACCTTATCACTTTAATCGCTGTGACATTAATATGGGTGAATCAACATTTAAGGTACCTACTCCTTTTCTTTTGCGGCGCTAAAACCAGGAACGTTTTGACTTATTATTAATAATTATTTATGAATATTGAAATCAGACCATCAAATTTACAGACCCCACATGTAAGACACCTCAAATATTTCTTAATTTTCGAAAAACCCTGGTTAATCAGGGGAAAATGCACATTTTTCATACAACACCTGGGGACAACATCTTCCCCTACGTTACCAACTATATTATTATTTAAAATTGTACTATTTTAAAACATTTTTTTTAAATTTTAGACTATTTGTCTGATTTTATAAACGTGTAATCCACGACGTTGACAAATAATTCGTTTTTCTAAAAAAATATACATTTGTGAAACATTTCGAAAAAGTACCTTAAAAGTTGATTCACCCATATAATATATGGCAGTTTAAACATGATATTAAATATATAAGGTACTAAAATGTGCACATATGTATGACCTTGACTGTCAGCTTTTTTTAAACGCTTATATCCTTTAATGGTGAAATATACATCAGTTTCAAGAAAATGATCTAAGCAAACGCTTGAATTATTGGGTTCGTAAAATAGTTACTTCAGATGTTTCTCTTTCTACTAACCTGCGACAATTCAAGTACATAACACGTGGTACAGGAAAGCTAAAAAAACAGCCATTATAAGGGTTCCGTTTTTGCCATTTGGAACCCTAAAAAGAGCTACTCTATTGTTTTCTTTTCTGACTATGTTCTTGTCACGTCAAAGATATGGGAATACTGGACAATAGTTGTCAATCATTTATAATAGTTATTGAAAATTAAATGGTTTTAATACATTTTTTACACATTTTCGCGTATTATCTTTTATAAATAAAATTAACTTACCGACGGTAAGTTCCACCATCTTTTTATTGAAGTCTTTAGGGTATTATGTCAGCACTTTTCGTTGACACACTATATGGTACTTTTTTGTTTTATTTCCTTTCCTTCCTGTGCAATTTTTGGACTCTTACACTAGAAGAGTTCTTACTCTATAATTATGACTCGTTCAAAAATCACTTTTTAACACAGTTGTTCAAAAAGTGGTACTTTTCGTAGCTGTATATCGTGCGGAAAGTTGGTTTTCGCGAACTAGTGCTTTTGACTTTTCAAATTTTTTCAAATTTATACTTGTTCAAATTCATGACTACTTATTGATGAGTGTTAATATTAGTTTCCTTTAAACATCGTAATCAACATAAAAACCTACTGTTACTGTAAGAATACGAAAAATATACATATACCGTTCTTAATAAGTTGTCTGAATGGAACGGAATAGCTGCCGAAACGCCTGTCAAAATGTTTGACATTATGAAGAGGCGTTTTTTCTTACTGCAAGCATTTTTTAAGTTTCCAAAGGCAACATTCGATTTTGTTTTTATAAATATACTATACACAAATAATCGTAAATAACAATAATTAGGTAATAAAAGTACAATGTTTTTTTATTTACAATTGTTTATGTCTTATAGAACATGCATTTGAAAAAAAACTTACATTGAAGTGGGTTCAATAATAATAACAAAATCCATTCTAGTCGAATAAAAGCTAAAAAAAAAACATCTCTTCATAATGTCAAAAATTTTCATTGCGAAGATAGAACTTACAACGAATTTGTTTACCAATCTTAAGTTTTCAAAAAGTTGCTTATAAAATTAGTGAATCAGAGTTTGAAATTGATTTATTCTTTCGCAACTGTGTTAAAAAACGTCGTTCGATACACATGCGGAAATGTAATTTTTCACTCGTTAAATAATGGCATACTTTCCGCACTAGCATCGAAATGTACTTACTATACTTTCTACCCTCGGCAACAATGTAGGTACTATTATTACCTCGTATCATCCAAACGGCTGGACGGTTTTCTAAAATACCTTAAACCCTTACCCTAAAAAACGATACCTTATCGTTGGATTTGTGTCGGAAACCCAAGTGTCCTAGAATAGGTGAAGTAAAAAACATCAAAATGGCGTAGTTTAGGTGCCATGGTGGCTCGAAAAAAAACATTTTTTTCCAAAATAATCTAATAGGGTATCAAAATTACTATTAAAAGGTTATTTCAAAAATTAGTCAAAGTCAAAATAAAATATTTAATACAAGATGGTACACGTCAAATAATAATATATACAACTTAAATTATTAAATGTTATTTGGTAAGACAAATAATTTGTCTTACCAAATTGCAATTATTGCAAAATGACCTTACCTTTTACCTCAAAATTGACAAGATTATTAAATAAACAAAAAAATATTAAATAAAAACAAAATACCCGACTGCTTATCGTACAAGAAGAACTGAAAAGATGTACGTAGTAGATACAGATGCCGTCGGAGGCTACACCAGCTATTGAGACCAAAAACATTTGTAGCCTCCGACTGCATCTGCATCCACTACATCTTTTCAGTTCTTCTTGTACGATAAATAGTTAGGTATTTTGTTTTTAGGGTTTCATACTTCCGAATAAAAAACGGAACCCTTATAGGATTACTCCTGTGTCTGTCTGTCCCTCTGTCACAGGCAATTTGCTCTGAATCTACTGGACCGATTAAGTTGAAATTTGGTACACATCTATGGTACCTGGGTCATTCTTCTTTTTTACCTACAATTGGCTAGGTAAAGTTTTTGGAAGAGATGTAAATTATATTTTTTTTCGATAGTACTCATCCTAAAGATCAAGGAACTGCGGCTCTTTAATTTTTATTTCCTCTAATATTTTAGAAATGTTTTTTTTTAGTTATTAAGTTGACATTTGTATACTTTAATGACCGACAAGCTTGTTGTCTTCGTACTTTTGAAAAAGAAAAAAAAAAACTGTCACTTCTATATCTGTCATTGTCAAATCAAAGTAAACATATGATTCAATTCAACTACTCTTTTCTGTTTGCTTGCGTTTCATGTGATCAGTGTTTTTAGAAATATTTTTAACGAACTCCGGACTTTCGATTTTGCCGCTTGCTCTACGACCTTTTCACGATATTTGGACTTGAATAATGAATTAAGCCGTGGTAGCCTAATGGTTTGACCTGCCGACTCTTAAGCAGAGGGTCGTGGGTTCGAACCCGGGCTCGCACCTCTAAGTATTTCGGAATTTATGTGCGAAATATAATTTGTAAATTTACCATGAGCTTTTCGGTGAAGGAAAACATCGTGAGGAAACCTGCACACACTTGCAAAGCAATTTGACGGTGTGTGCGAAGTTCCCAATCCGCACTGGGCCCGCGTGGGAACTACAGCCCAAACCCGCTCATTGTGATTGGAGGCCTGTGCCCAGCAGTGGGACGTATATAGGCTGGATTATTATATTTATTATTATAATGAATTAAGTATGGAATCGTTGGTTTACTTTGATTTGACTTGACAATGACAGATATAGATGTGACAGTTTTTTTTCTTTTTCATTAAGTACGAAGGCAACAAGCTTGTCGGTAATTAAAGTTTACAAATGTCAAATAAAAAAAATATTTCTAAAATATTAGAGGAAATAAAACTAAAAGAGCCGCAGTTCCTTGATCTTTAGGATGACGACTATCGAAAAAAAAAAAAATTTACATCTCTTCCAAAAACTTTACTTAGCCAATTGCCTGTCCTCATTTTTAATGTTTTAGTTTTGTCATTAGTTAGAGTATTGATTATTAATGTTTTAGTGTTAAAATATACGTCCATACATTTATTCATCTATTAGTACTAAATAGTCTTTCACTTTCTCTATCCAGTGTTTTTTTTTAAGTTTGTTTTTCATAGAATCGCCTGAGAGAGCGGTAATCCAAAATGTGGTCTCCGCTGAAAACGGCCACTCTGTCACAGTATTTTCTAAAAAAACATCATAAAGAAAAACACATTATCGCCACGGAAAGAATAATTAATTAGTCCTAATAAAAAATACATGCAACGTTTATTAAAATCAAATATTAAAACCATAATTATCAATAGTTGAAAAACACAAAAAACAGAAAAATTGCGATATATTGTAAGTAAAAAAGAAAAACGACCCACCTATGTCTGTGATTTGGGTCACAGACATAGGTGGGTTGTTCTTCTTTTTTTACGAACGTGTAACCTAAATAAATAGTTTGTTTTTATGGGGGCCACTAATTATAAAATAAAAACTGAAAAAAATATAACTTTTCCAGCGGTGGTCGAAATATTTGAAAAAATATGAACTAAATTTCATTGAAATCGGATGGCATTTGTTTTTTGAGTCTTGCATGATTTGAAAAACGATATGCATAAATTTCATCCCTCTCCCATGAAATTTCATCCCCCTGTGGCCACCCCTACAAACGCGAAGATAAATATAAAAATAAAAGATATTTATTCAGTAAATAGGCCGCACGGGCACTTTTACACGTCAAAATCAACCAGCGCTTCCCAAGAGGACACCACTGCTGAGAAGAAGCGCCGCAACAAACTCGACAGTTAGTCATTTTTTAAATAAAAATAACAGTTTCGACATGTCTTCCTACATAAACCGTGTCCCGTAGACAAGATACAGCGGTTACATGATTTTTATGAGGTAAGTACGCACAAATTTAATATGAAATAATCGAATCGATTGCGGAAAACTGATGTTGTTTTTTATTCTAATATTTAAATAAAAAGATGTTTACTGTTTTAAAATCTCTATTAAATGGGCATGTTTTTTAGCTCATTGGCTACCATGTGATAGTAATTTTTTTTTTTTCACCGCAAGAGCTCAAAATTTGGTAAATTTTTGATCGAGGATGCAAAATTCTAGATTGCGATTTTTTTTAAATTAAACCGCGGTAGTTACGCCAAAATGGTAATGTTTATCGGATAACACAACTATTAAACAATAATAAGCTAAGAAGAAAATAAAAAAAAACATCTTAGTACACTAACCACGACCAAAAAATCGAGTAAGGGTGTAAATTTTCAAAAAAATTAAAAAAGTCCAAATATCTCGAAAACGGTGGCACTTTTACTAAACCTTATTTCTCATTATTAGAACGACCTAAGTGCCCCCTATCAGCAGATCACGGTTTATCCACTCATTACCTAACACCCTGTATATAAATATGTATGTACCTATATGTGTTGTGTGGTATTATTTATGTAACCTCCTGAGGCCCAACGTCCTACATATAGGGCAATTGTCAAAATGATTTTCAACTTTTGTTGACTGACATAAGATTTGTATTATTATTGGTTCTTGAGTTAAAGACGATTAAAATGTTTTATTATTAATATTATAAAATGTTTATACCTACCGAAAATCAGCTAAGATAACTTTAACTAGAAAATTTGCTAATATTAATGTTTTTTTTTTTTATATAGATGTTTGTGTATGTAAGAGTGTTGACGTAACCATACACTGAGTATGGTCCGACATCCGACATGCACTTGCCCGGTTTTTTAATAATAGATTCAGGTACTCCAATAGTAATATCACTTGTACAGTCTAGGGTAACCTTTTACTGTCTGACTGAGCTAAAAAATGTAGCGCCACTAAAAGAAATTATTTCAAGAATGAACGCAAAGGTATTGTGTAAAAAAATATTTACATCATAAGCTATGTCATAATTTCCACAACCATCGGTCTAGACCTTGATCCGTAAAGAAGAAAGCCAATAAACAACTAGGTACACTCTTGCGCCTTCGCTGCAAAGTCGGAAATCTTTTTTTTATTAGCCCATATCTAACCGACATATAAAAATCGTTCATTTTCCACCTTCTGCAAAGCAAAAATAAGGAATGTACTTTTAATAACAATGGACGTATATTTACAATATCAGTGTATAATTTCCTTAAGCACCCTAAACCATTTCCAAAAGCAAAGTGTATCACTCGGTTATAAAACCCATATTAAACCCATTACTTGACTAATTCATGCACCCGCGTCGAAGACATGGGCAGGCGAATAAATGTTTCGTATAAAATGGCTTGTTTTTATGTCATTGTTGTACAATTTACTACTTCAGGTACTTTCGCTTGGCAAGCAGATTCTGACTAACAAAAAAAAATGTGAGCACTGATTTACAGATATATACATAGGTATACTTACCATATATACTTTGACAGTAGAGACATTTTACATCTTCACTAATTTAAATTTAATTCTAACAAACTTTGACTCTTAGAGATTTGTACATCTCTATGACTGAATTTAAGACATATTAAGTTTAAATCTGGGACCTGCACAACCCTGTGATATTTCAATTAATATAATACTTAAATCATAATAATATAATAATGCAGCCTATATACGTCCCACTGCTGGGCACAGGCCTCCACTCATAATGAGGGGGTTTGGGCTATAGTTCCCACGCGGGCCCATTGCGGATTGGGAACTTCGCACACACCGTCAAATTGCTTTGCAGGTGTGTGCAGGTTTCCTCACGATGTTTTCCTTCACCGAAAAGCTCATGGTAAATTTACAAATTATATTTCGCACATAATTCCGAAAAACTTAGAGGTGCGAGCCCGGGTTCGAACCCACGATCCTCTGCTTAAGAGTCGGCAGGTCAAACCATTAGGCTATGCTTATTAAAGTTTAATAGTTGACCGGGAGATCTTATACATCGCCCGTGCTATGTATATTTTCTTTTTTATAATTCTGTCCATTGCTGCTCTTATTCTTGTTATTTCATATTTAATCGTTTCCTGTAACGCTAGCTTAAGTTCTATCATTGTAAACAATTGAGAAATTTGTTAACAATAAAAAAAATGAGTGACTGTCGAGTATCTTGCGGTGCTTCTTCTCAACAGTGGTCTCATCTTGGGGAGCGCTGGGCAGAATAATGATTTTCATTTTTAACTTTACCTGTACATCGTTAGATCGATACACCAGTGAGGATCGCGAAACGCTCCTTGTCTTAGGGGACTGGTTGTGACTAAAACTAAATTTTAACGTATCCATCATCATCTATTTTTCTATTAAGTAATGCTCATTTGAAACATACCTTTTTCTGTAGGGATTTTTGTACGGAACGTAAATACATCAAAATTGTTAACAATTATAGGGTTAGGATTTTAACCGTAAAACAGAATTTCTAATTTTGCAATGTATGGAAAATTTGGCAAAATTAAAGAAGTCCTTTTCTCAATTGGGATATGTTCCTACTAGAGCGAAGTTATAATTTACTAGCTTCTGCCAGCGAATCCGTCCGCGTAGAAGTCGTTTATCGCTGCTACTTCGGGAACTTTTAAATTTTCCGTCATAAAAAATAGCCTATGTGTTATCTCCATTCCAAATCCGTCGACTCCTCCCCCGTAAAAGTGTTTAGGAAAGAAATGATCCTAGATAAATTTACTATAAACCGTTAATACTTACCAAAGTCTTTTGGTTTTCGAGCAATCAAATTTTTTTCATTCATATAATTTTCTAAATTTTATTATATATTACGTAAATATTTCGGTTCAGGGCAAACTGTAAAAACGTAGAAGATGTTTTACAATTAAGAAAATTGGTTAAGTAATTACCCTGTAAAATTTTGCTATAGATGGATTACTGGATCCAGAAGTTCTTTGGACATAGTGATGATAGTGTCTAAATAAAAATTGTAACTTAAGATTATTCCTTAAAATATAACACCACTACTTTCACTCAACCTCCGCCCGGACACAGTAATAAACACAAAAAATAATGAAAAAATCCGCAGAAGCAGGGCTTTAAACGAATTTCTTATATCACTAATTAATTATTCATACTTAAATTCTGATGATAAAAAATAAAACAATCACAAAACCGACCTGCTGGTAACGGACATTACCTAGCACACTTGTATTCTTAAAAGCTTTCCGCCTGCGGAAAGTCAGTACTTTCGTAAGTTAAAATATAGCCTATGTCCACCCTGAAAGTCCATTCTATGTGTTGGTAAAAGAATTTTTGAATTCGGATGAGTAGTTCCGGAGATTACCCCTCACATCCAAACAAAAAACAAATTTACAAACTTTACCTCTTTACAATATTAGTATCGATAGTATAAATAAGACGAAATAAACTGACGGGTGCCAATGTGAAATTTGTAGATTAATGATGCCCAATTGAATTTAATAGTGATGTTATTATATTTACTAATCAACCTGATTAAGCTCAATCTTAATAAAAAAAGGAAATGTCCGGTTCCTTATACCTACTAATTTATTTATTCGTATTCAATCCGCGGACAGATAAGTACTTCAAATAAAAGTTGGATGGGGCAAATGTAAAATTTTTGCTCGATTTATCCTAAGCGGGGCTGAATATGGACCAGACATAACTAAATAAATTCTCACAAAAAAACATTTCTTTTAATTTCCTTAAGGATTCCTCATGGTACTAACTGCCGCACTCAGAGACGTCAATTAAGTTTTAAGTGTCATTAAAGTGGCTGCTGTCACTTTCTTTGCTATAGCAATAGAATAAGACACAGCAACTTTAATGACACTTCAAAAATAATTGACGTCTCTGAGTGCGGCAGTAAGTGATTCACGAGCATGCTGTTTTCACAACAATATTTATTTTCCCTGAATAACTGAAACACAGAAAACGTCAGGTAACTCTGTCCTATTAAAAGTATGACTCTACTTAAGTTATTAAATATAAGTTAACCTGCAATATTTACATTTAATATAAACAAACACAATGACATGTTTATGTATGACATCTCTTAAGCGATAAACTTAACACGACGTAGGTATTATTGTAGGATATCACAAAGTAGGTAATGTGAGTTTCTTTTAGAAGTAGGTAATCTTGGAAACCGCCACATTCAGTTCGCTTTAGGACACTTAGGACTAAAACCAGAATCGTAAAATCATGTGTCTTACAATTTGTAACTTCAAATCTTTTCCGACAGCGGCAGCCGTAGTCGGTGATGTTGCCACTGGTGACAGCCATTGGTGAAGATTAATAAAACGTTTGGGCAACAATTTAAGAGAAACGTCAGCTTGGGCATAAGCTCGTTCTAGACACGCTGCAGCCGTACCATCCAACGCAAGCGCCGGTTCAAGTAAAGCGCCACCGCTTTCTAGCACTACCATGATTGAAAAAAAAACCGCTACAATCAAAACAACACACCACTTAAGTAACTTGGGTCACACAAATCGGGCCTACATGTCTATTTGGCAGCGCGTGCCGACACAGCGGCGAGAGTCGCGGAACTGGCGCGGCGCGCACCTGCCGCCGCGGTCACCGCCCGCGCCCCGCTCTAGCCTCCCACCGAATTAACAACAAATACCGTTGCAGCAGCAGTCGCCCTGCAATCCGATTACCTACTAAGTACTTTTTAAGAATTATTCGACAATATACGAATCGTTCAAAAATAGCCACTGTATAAGGGCGTTTTCACAAAAAAGTGTACCCTTCGTTTTTGCCGTGGCCCTCGAGTTTAACGTGATATTTTAAATTACCCGTAAACTTGTGGTGACTGAAATATTTTTCGATTGATTAAGTATATATTAAGCTTGTTCTTAAAAAAAGTTGTAATATGAGATATGTTCTATTCAGTTTTTTAGAAAATAACAAAGCGACAAAGAACACGTATATAAGCATGTCCCCTCTCCAAATAGCCCAATACAAACTTGAATATTTATGCATTGTGGGGTACAATATGAATATTATCAGTTTAGATTAGGATTTATGGATAGGTTTACGTACAATACGCCCTACGGTTTGATATTTTCAGGAATTGTTTCTTTTATTTCAATTAAAAGATTACGTCCCGAAATATCGACCCACCCGGAACTTTCGGCTTAGTGACCACAAAATTAACTAACAAAAATAGGTACACCAACGTTCAATATTTCGAAATAGTTAGCAACATTACGTCTATTTTTGTTGCTCACCGCCATTTTTTACATCATTTTCAAAATAACAAGGTAAGAAGGAACACGTGTTTGTTGTCGCTTATCGGGGGCATAGAAACATTAGAAACTACGTTCAGGTAAGTGACTGAAGTTTTCTTAGTTGGACAAGTATTTTCTCTTTTTTTTTTTATCATTGTCAACAGAACCAGTTTCACTATTTCTAACGATTATTGCATTAAGTGTTAAAAATATTTTAATAAAAAATAAAATATGGAAGTAGGTCACTAAATGTGACTTCCGTTTTGTCACTATTTTGATGGTGACATATTAGCTGAACGGCGAGTCACAACATGACTGAACATATAAAACCCAGTTCACATGGTACATTTCATTTACTAGGTACTTACTAATTTTTATTAGATTTCTTTATTTTCATTAATTTTTGCAGATTTTGCTCGAATTGATAATACCTGCTTTTCACTTAAATACGTACATAATAATCGCATATTTAACTCGTTTATACATATTATACGTTATTATTTATTACTTATACCTAACGGTCACATAAGAGACATTCTTCAATTTTAACCTTATTATCCTTGAAATTGTGTGCAAAAGAACGGTATATTTTTTCAAATCTGTAAAAACGAGGTACCTACCTAATTACGTGTCGATACCTAACTCTATTTAGTGTCATGTGAATGAATCCTTACAATTTTTAAGTGTTCAGTTTTGTCACTGTCCCCTCAAAGTTAGTGGAACGATTTCATTTTTTATTACTTTATGATAACTTAAAACAAAAAAACATATTTTTTCTTAAAAGAAATTGTATAATCTACTGAAAGAAGCAATCATCAAAAAGAACTGTTGATAATTATTCACAACACGATGAAAATAAACATGATTATGTCCCTACCAGTCACAAAATCGAAAGCTATCCTGAGAAATTGAAAAAGCTGTTAGCTTAATTATTTTGAATTCGGTGTTTTTCGTTTAACGAATTGATTATTAAGTTGGTTTAATAAATTGATTTGATACAAACAATGTATTTTGTTTATTTTTTGTCTTAAACATAGTCACCAAACGGAATGTGTTTTACATCTATGTTCCATTGTGTATCCATATTTTAGCTAAAATATCTCTATTTTCGCGTTCCTTTTTTATTTTTTATAAAATACAAGATGTAAACTTCAGATTGTAATGAAAACTCAGGCAAAAAATCGGCATAAAAAATTATACTAATTTTTGAAATGGATACACTTTTTTCTGAAAACGCCCATAAGTATAATGTAAAATAAATGAGAGATTATTATTAATTATATATGTACCTATGCATATAACATATAATAATCTTCATTTGCCAAAACTGAACATTAATTACTTCAAGAGTTTTATAAATCAGATTAGGAAAGCTGAGAAAAAGTGTTGTTTATAAATTATTATGTACCGTAAAACGGGGTAAATTGGTCCAATCTTCACTTTCAACTGGAATTTTAACCTTCTTCCGTAATTCATAGGGTATTTTAAGTTACTATATAAAAATGTGTGGTAAGCTCTTTTAGTTGCTTAGTAGCCTTAGATTCCCAAATTATTGCCATATTTTGAAATATTCAACAAAAACCCTATTGGATTCCAATTTACCCAGACAGACAGACAGACATCGAAGTGAAAGGGTTCCATTTTCCTTCTGAGGTACGGAGCCCTAAAAACTACCAGAACACGCAGTCTTAGCACTAATTGTCAAATAGACTGGACTTTCACATTAGCAATACTAAGCAAACAAACAACAAATGCCTCCAATGCCAGGAATCGAAAAACAGTAAGAATAGAAAAAACAAAACAAATGCGCCTAAACAGAGTGTGATTCTAACTTGAATCCAATTTATAAGACAGTTCCCGAGAGGGATATGCCGAAACAATGGTAAAACTTGTCAAAAATTCGATTACAACAAGCCGATCACGCAATAGCGAAGTGCGAATTATAGTATTCTCCAGATAGGCACAATTTGGTTACTGAACGATGAATGAATTTGATGAACAACAATAATATGAATTATAATATTTATGATATTTAGACATCTTTGGCCCATTTTTGGGTTCCGTAGACAAGTAGCGAAACGATAAGGGTTCCTAGAACCCTTAGGTATAGTTTCACCATGACCGTCTGTATGTATGTCACAGTCACTATTTCACAGAAACTATCAAAGACACAAACCTGATATTTTGTGCACGTACATTAATTTATATCACGCACAAAAGACCAATAATAAATTTAGTGAAAGAATTTTTTTTCAGAGTTTCTGCCATCTAAATCAAAGGCGTTTTTAGGGTTCTGTAGCTAAAATAGCAAAAACAGAACCCTTATAGTTTCGTCATGCCCGTTCGTGTTCACAGGAATTTTAATCAAAAACTACAAGCCGCTACTTAGTTTGGTAGATAAAAACAAATATTTTTTGAACCTCGTTGTCATGGTTACCTCCGCTGGACAACTCTGTATAAACCATGATTTTCTATACGTTTTTTAATGGTTAAAATTTTAAAATTAATCAAGCGTACATTTTTGTCGTAGTTACAAGCCCATTATTTTATGGACTATTTCCTAAGCACATTAGTAGCATATATTAAAGGTTGAACACGCCAAAACCTGGGCACTCAAAAAGGTATATTAAAAAAATTACAATAAAACATCGCAGTATATTGATATAATTTATTTAGACGTTTTTCATTGAACTTTGTCTTTTGTGTTGCAGTGTGTTTGTCAAATAAATGTTTTGAGTTTGAGTTTGTTTGAGTTTGAATAGACTTTCGAATATAACCAGTGTTGTAATGTGTAAGTCTCGCTTTACATCTGATTTAGATTTGTATATGGGAACTAAAGAAATAAAAAATAAAAAAGTTAGTTTTTGCATTCTACAAATTATGTGTTTATTGCTCCTACAAAAATAATAAAATTAAAATTATAAAAACATAATCAGTTTTTTTAAGCAGTTTTTATTACGTCGAATACGACTCTTGAGGATTTTCACGTTCACGTCACGGAACCGTTTCGCCGCCCAAGTCCATATTTTTCGCAGTTCAGCCACCGATTTTACATGCCCACCTTTCTTTTTTAGAATTCCTTTCATAATACTCCAGTACTCTTCAATGGGCCGGAGTTCTGGACAGTTTAACGGATTGCTATATTTAGGCACCACCACGATCCTGTTTGATTTGTACAATTGTATAACTGAATTAGCGTGATGACAACTAGCCCAATCTGGCCAAAATAACGGTTGAGAATTGTGCTTACATGAAAATGGTAGTAATAGCTTTTGCAAACACTCTTTTTAAATGATATGATGACAAATATTGCCGTTAACTGTTCCGGTGGTGATAAACGAGCGGCTTCTTTTTCCACAGCTACAAATTGCTTGCCGAAGTAGGTATTATTTTGGAAATTTGGATCGTTTTTTAGAGTTCCGTACCTCAAATGAAAAAAACGGAACCCTTATAGGATCACTTTGTTGTCTGTCTGTCTGTGTGTCTGTCAAGGCCCTTTTTCTCAGGAACGCGTGGAGGTATCAAGTTGAAATTAATATGAACTACTTAGGTCTGCAATCCCTTGGATCAGTGAAAAAATCAAACATCTAAGTCAACGCAATCAAAAGATACGGCCGTTTATGCCGCATATTGAAGGGAATCTCAAGGGAATCCAAAACCTATAGGGTACTTCCCGTTGACTTAGAATCATGAAATTTGGCAAGAAGCAATGTCTTATAGCACAAATAAAGTAAAAAATCCGAAAACCGTTAATTTTTAGTTACATCACATTAAAAAAAAAACAGTATAAACTGACACTCACTAAATACTAAAGTGCATACTTATTGCGTGTCAGTTTATACTGGTTTGGTTTATACTGTATTCCCGTGATCTACGAACTATTTACGAGTACATACCTACAAGTAACAAGTAGTGTTCCATAGGACTCTAGCCTTTTTAGTCCGAATGTTAAAGCTCCGGAGCTTTTTTTAGAGCTGGCTTAATGGAATGGGGTTCGAAGAGCTAGTGATTTTAATAAGGACGTAGTCTTAAAAAAGGCTATAGCCTTTTTTGAAGGGTTTTAGCTTTATTAAAGGCTTAAGCCTTTTTAAGGTTGTAGCCGTTGACCCTGTAACTTGTAAAAGTGCCCTTGCGGCCTACTTACAGAATATATAATTTGTATTTGTAAGCCAAGAAGTAGAATGAAAGCAGCTGAAGAAATAGGTAGTTAGTTACCTACCTACATAGGTAGGAGGTAGGTAGCTAACCAAGCAACGATTACAAAAGTATAAAGTTTATTAAAATGTTACTTGCTCGAAAATGGTACGAAATGGGATTTAGCCATGATAGATCCGGATCCATAAGATATGAGCCAAAAACTCTTCGTGACATTTCAATAAATACCATCGTCATAACTGGTATGATTAAAATGAATGCACCAGGTATTTGCGATGAAAAAGTAAGTTTGTTTATAATTTTATATATACCCGTATAAGTACTAAATATCTCTATTTATATTTCTTTTTTGTTTTTCCTTTTCTCAATCGCATCTTATTTTTGCAGGAGTTTGTGCGAAGAGAATTTGGATTTGGATTAGAAAAAAAAACTAAGTTGGAACTGGTTGAATTTTATTTTATTTTTTATTTATTGGAACTTCCGTATGAAGTAATTCAAGACCTATGCAAGTGTTTTAAATGCTATGCTGATAATGAAATCTTATACCTACGACGAACCTGATCGATTATAATCTAATTAATGTGTATACCATGTAACATACCTATTCGTAAAAATCAGTTGTGTATTTATGTTGCCGCTATACAACAAATATTTAAACTAAAAAAAATAAAGGGACTCCCTTGCGAAAAACGTATTTTATTGGCGTTATTTGCCAGTTTCAAATAAAAAAGGGTTTAAGTGAATTTAAAACACCAAAAAAGCGTCGAGTTTATTAAATCTTTTTTATAAACTCAAAAATATTTTAGCCTCCGAGCCTAATGAAGCTTAGAGGCCTAAATATTTTTAAGTCTCATTATTTTGACAAGGACTTTTAGCCTATTAATAAGGTAACGAGTTCCGCGAGTCTAGGCTGCTGAATATAACTAGGCTTGGGGGCTAAAGAGCTATATAGGCATTCAGCCATCTAGGCGTCAAAATCGAGGCCAGCCTTAAAAAAAGTGCTAAAAGGCTCGAGTCCTTTGGAACACTACCTACAAGTTTGTGCGGAACCCTCAGTGCGCGAACCCGACTCGCACCTGACCGGCTTTTTTTATTTTACAATATTCTGGAGCGTCTTTGTGATTTTTACTGGTATAATTTTTTTTGAAATTGTTTTGGGAATTTGATTGAAGTCAGCTTTGATGTACGTTTTGTCGTCCATCACCACGCATTCAAATTTCGTTAAGAAATTATCATACAGTTTCCTCGACCGCCTTTTTGCTGATAAATTCTGTTTTGAGTCCCGATTAGGTGCGGCCTGGGCTTTGTAACTTCTTAGCCCTGTTCTACGTTTCACTTTTTGCACGTAATATTGAGACATATTCACTTTCTTCCCACATCGCGACATGAAATCTTATGATTTGAGGCAAAAATCTTTAAGACACTCTTCCTTTTTTTTTCTGTAACAGCTTGCAACCCTCCACTTCCTAGCTTCCTATCTATAAGCGTTCTCGAAATTTCCTCAATACGGAATAAACAGTGAATTGAGGAAAATTTTAGTCTTTTGCTACATCCCTGAACCTGAGCATTGGATTTTATAAATATCCTGGCATAATTAATTAAAACTAAATAGCAAGTTAAATAAAAAGTTTTAAAACAGCTTTTAATTTCCACTTTGGTCGAATATCCACTTTATTCTCATTATGCTCCATTATGCACTAAACCGCCTTGTAGTTTTATTAAACAATATCCTTTAATGAATTATAGCAAAGTTTAAAGGTACACTCTACTCACATAAAAAATCAATTTGTAATGCACCCGCATAAGTGACAGTTTTAATAACCAATTAATCGAGTTCTAAGGTGACTATTTTTCCCTAGCAACCATCCCTTTTCTAAAACACTTACGTATATTAACTTCATTTATAACTAACAATGTAATAAAATCTTGCCAGTCGATTGGACCTACTTCTAATTGTTGGATTCTCTTGAAAGGCTATAGCCGGGTTTCCATAGTAAGTTAGCCCTTACATAAAATGGGCTCAGGGATTTTTTTGGGAGTACCTCTTGTAATGAAGAATATTTAAGCCGAGTATGAACATCGTGATGCAAGATGTTTATCGCATTATTTATCTGCCATTTATGATTTTAACTAGCGTAATTCGATAATATTTAAATGCAATGAATCCGTTTCATGGAAATAATAATAAAAAGTTCGTTTATTTCATGAAAATAAATATGTATCAAATAAAGTCAATGAATAATGCCGATAAATAATGCGATAAACATCTTGCATCACGATGACATTAAGTTGTCATTAGCATATTACTCTTAAATACGACAAACTGATAACAAAACTCAAACATAATAGAAGAGTTTGAATACTACATTGAAAAACACCGATTGAATACACAACTTAGTCACACATTCGGCTGATTTTTTGTAGGAAGTACCGCCTGGAAAATTTTGATATTTAGGCAAGTAGTAGGCCAATGTATGGCCTATTTTGAGAAAAAAATCGAGAGGTGTCACTACTTCACAACCACATAAAAAAATATTTATTTTTAAATTGGTCTTTTTTTTCTTTTTTTTATACGATAACTAGTATTTTTTTTAGGTGGCGATGCAAATCTATTTAAAGAACATCATTTCAAAAATATTCTTCATTACAAGAGGTACTTACTCCCAAAAAAATCCCCGAGCCCATTTGATGTAAGGGCCGACTTACTATGGAAACCCGGCTATAGCCTTTTGCATACTTATGTAATTCTGATGACTAGACCTCGCTATCTCGGGGCAATGTATGTAAGTAGTTCAATTCAATTTTTGCAATATTGTTAATGGCGTCTGTCCATATATGCGGAAAACTTTGCCAATGTCAGGGCCGGGGCCACACTTATGGGAAACGCCGTTAAAAATCAACGTCTATATTCATTTTCATTTATTTATAATATTATAAAATAATAGGTCGGGGCAAAAGGATTTTCGTATTTGGACCGTATAAGTTGTAATCAAACCTCTTCGTCTATACTAAATGTACCTGGCTGGTTTTAATACCATTAAAAGTCAACATTCTGAAATACAAAAAAATTTAAAAAAAAAACTGGTTCCCGGCATTTTTCAACTGTTTTTGAGCTATCAAAATGGACGTGTGTGACGAAGAAATTCGGTACATTTTAAAGTTTTCTTACAAAAAAGGCAAAAATGCGACTAATGCCGCGAATAAAATTTGTGCCGTTTATGGACCTAATGCGGTATCAATAAGAGTAGCACAATTGTGGTTTAAGCGTTTTAAGTCTGGAAATTTTAGTGTGAAACATGAGGTTCGCTCTGGACGCCCTGTTACTGATAAAATCAATGCCATCTATGAAAAAGTGGAGCGAGACCGACATATTAGTAGTAACGACATTGCTGAAGAACTGGATATTGATCGCAAAACAGTGTTACGTCATTTACAAAAGTCTGGGTACAAGAAAAAGCTCGATATTTGGGTGCCACACGATCTCACTGAAAGAAACCTAATGCAACGTGTTTCAATTTGAGATTTATTGTTAAAACGAAATAAATCCGAACCATTTCTAAAACAGTTGATTACGGGTGATGAAAAATGGATTACTTACGATAAGAACGTCCGAAAAATATCGTGGTCGAAGTATGAACAAGCTCCACAGACAGTGGCAAAGCCCAGCTTAACTCGGAACAAAGTGATGCTGTGTGTATGGTGGGATTGGAAAGGAATTGTCCACTATGAGCTTTTGCCGCCGGGTAAAACTATCGATTCTGACCTCTACTGCCAGCAACTCATGAGATTTAAAGAAGCCGTTGAGAAAAACCGGCCGGAGTTAATAAACAGAAAGGGCGTAGTCTTTCATCATGATAACGTCAGACCGCACTCATCTATAGCCTCCCAGCAAAAATTGAGAGAGCTTGGCTGGGATGTGTTGATGCATCCACCGTATAGCGCCCCGACCTTCCTCCATCGGATTTCCACCTGTTTCGGTCACTTCAGAATTCTTTAGGAAGCATAAAGTTAATATCAAGAGAACACTGTCAAAAATACCTATCAGATTTTTTTAATCAAAAATCTCAGAATTTCTACAGCAATGGAATCATGGCACTACCCACAAGATGGCAACAAGTCATCAATCAAAACGGCATGTACATATTATAAATAAATAAAACAATATAACTTAAAAAAATGTTTTTCCTTTGTACGAAAAATACGAAAATACTTTTGCCCCGACCTAATATTACATTTTAATTTGGTTTTAAATTAATTACAAAGTTTTTGGGTACAGCTGTTAGTGTCATTATTAGGGATCGGAAATTGGGATGCTTTTATACCTACAATTGGCAAATTCCCGGAAAAATAAAAACATTTCATTTTTCAACGATATATTGCATAACATTAGCCATGACATTTAAGTATGGGAATATTTAAAGGGTCTCGCCGATCTACCATGTAAAATTTCCCCTGGCTGAAAATGTAAGTTTCTTACGTGTTTATTTACCTTATTACAAGATATAATTTTACGAAGTTTTAACCCTAGAATGCTCTTGGTTTTGACGAAAATTAAAAAAGAAAAAAATATGTTTATATTTTTTTGTAGCCAAACTAATTAACCGATTTCTTTGTATTTTGGATATATTATGTATGTAATAATAAACTATTGTCAAAAAAAAAACAACGTTCAAACTCATTTATGAAGGGTTAAAAATCGACTTTATTATTTTTAAGATTTTTTTTAATACTTCCGAGATAGGGACAACCTCTAATTTTAGTTATTTTATGTGGAATCTAATATTGCGTCACATATTTTTTGCAAAAAAATCTATTTGGGGCAACAGGGTAAAAATATCTTACTAATGTATACACGTAAAAATCCTCCATTCATTAATATCAACAATGGGCAGGAATTTAATTAACTTTTATTTTTCCCACTAGTGTTATAGGGACAGCCACAGCTTCTTTCCAAGTTCCTTGGTATTATAATAATCTAGAGAATAACTATCTATCTAAAGATAAAATCCGTAAGATTGTTAACACCGTTAGTTTATAATAATACTAGGTTGGTTACCTATGACAAGTCCGAAAGTACGTTTGCCCGCTGTTTCGTTTGTCCGAATTTTCCTTTGTCCGAAAACCATTTTTCTCTGAAACCATTTTACTTTCCTGGATTGTTATAAAACAAACCTAACCTAACCTACGGGTTCTGTAGGTATACCTCTGTAAACATTTTGAAAAGCTAATGGGTTCAGAGAAAAATGATTTTCGTACTTGTGATAGGTTACCTACTAGGTTAGGTTAGTTCATAATCTATCTTTATCGGTAGTTTACAATCTCACGGATTTTTTATAAACTAGCGGTGTTCACAATCTTACGGTGACAGATATACTATACATATAATTCAAAAACTTTTCTAAAAAACAAAAAAAAAAGTTAAATGTTCAACACATTTTATTAAAATCCTTATACCAAAACATAAGGAGACATAGGTACATCTAAATAAGTGAATTAAGACTAAGATTACTCAGGCATTAATAATAATAATTAATCATCCTCATCACTATCGGTATGAATAGTAATATTTATGCCTACGTTCTTGAACAAGGAGCTGAGTTTATGGTTAGGACGCGGAAGCCTAGATAAAATCACATGTCGAGAATGTATCTGTATTTTAATAATATTATATACATACATAAGATGTATAAAAAGATATATACATGCTTCATAAAGTAAGAGTATCAAGCCAAAAAAAGGCGAATACACTTAATCGAACAGTATTGCTATGAATGTGCAAATGGGTTGAGAACGGTTGGCTGTTGTTCCCATGTAGCAGCAGTCATATATATTTCTTATCATATGGCAGATTTTTATCTAGGCTTCCGCGTCCTAACCATAAACTCAGCTCCTTGTTCAAGAACGTAGGCATAAATATTACTACGATAGACTTCGATTGAGGTCTCATGATGAAGCTCCATCCAGGGCCACTGTTTAAAACTAGTTTAAGGAGTTCAAGGGAGGTCGCAGACTTTTTTCTGACCACCAACATGAAGGACGCCCTTCAACAGCTACGACCGAAGATAACATCAGTGCTGTGCGGCTTATGTTAGAGGCTGACAGGAGAGTGACATACTAACAGATTCGGGCAAGCTTATAGGCATTGGTATGAGACCGGTGCAAAATATGTATTTTACATCAACATTTAGGCGCCAGAGGGCTTTGTACCAGGTGTATAACCCATGGTTTAACTGAAGCCCAAAACACCGTGGGATCTATAGGTGCCGCGTAATGTTGAAAAAAATCAACAGAGGTCACTCAAATACTGGATTAGACATTGTCACTAGTGACGAAAGCTGGATATATTGTTACGATCCGGAAACTATGAGGCACTCAGCACAGTGGGTGTTTCTATCTGAAGAGTTTCCCACAAAAATAAAGAAAGGAAAAAAGAAACGAAAAAAAAGGAATAAGATGGTGGCTTCTCGTATTCATACCGATAGTGATGAGGATAATTAATTAATTATTATTAATGCCTGAGTAATCGTAGTCTCAATTCAATTATGTAGATGTACCTATGTCTCCTTATGTTTAGGTGTACGGATTTTAATAAAATGTGTTGAACATTTAACTTTGTTTTTTTTTAATACAATTATTTTTAGAAAAGTTTTTGAATGATATGTATAGTATGTGTCACCGTAAGATTGTGAACACCGCTAGTTTATAAAAAATCCGTGAGATTGTAAACTACCGATAAAGATAGATTATGAACTAACCTAGTATTATTATAAACTAGCGGTGTTAACAATCTTACGGATTTTTTGCTTTAGATAGATACTTATTCTCTAGATTATTATAATACCAAGGAACTTAGAAAGAAGCTGTGGCTGTCCCTAAAACACTAGTGAGAAAAATAAAAGATAATTAAATTCCCGCCCATTGTTGATATTAAGAAAAAAATATTAAAAAAAATAAAGTCGATTTTTAACCCTTCATAAATGAGTTTGAACGTTGATTTTTTTTTGACATTAGTTTATTATTAGAAACATAATACATTCAGTCAACAAAGTATCGGGAATGGATGATTTGTTTATGGTTCCAAATTCAAATTTTTGTTTTTTTTGTTGTTGTTAGATTGGCACAACTGTTTTCAATTGTGGCGCGGAGTTTGAGTTGCATCTGTTATTTATATTAAATACAGTGCTGTTTTTAGTTATATCATATCTAGTGTGTATTGCGAATTTCATAATGGACAAAAACATTGA
The DNA here is from genome assembly GCA_963241965.1 of Tortrix viridana. Lineage (NCBI taxonomy): Eukaryota > Metazoa > Arthropoda > Insecta > Lepidoptera > Tortricidae > Tortrix > Tortrix viridana. The sequence continues at coordinate 37,547,314 of OY725171.1, read as the reverse complement.
ACAAAGAGTTTGTCTTAAATTTTGCATCGCCAATGGAATTTCGTGTTCGGAGTCACTGAAAATGTTACAGAAGGCTTATGGTGATTCGACTTTATCAAAAACACGTGTTTATGAGTGGTACAAAGCGTTCAAAAGCGGTCGAGATGTGATGGAAGATTTGCCTCGCTCTGGTAGGCCATCAACGTCTGCAACTGAAGTTAACATCGCAAAAGTGAAGGAAATAGTGACTGAAAATCCTCATTCAACTTTGAGAGAGATAGCCGCCGAACTTTCTGTATCTCACGAATCGATCCGTACTATTTTAACTAATCATTTGGGTATGAAACATGTTACCGCTCGGCTAGTCCCAAAAGACGACCTGAATTTTCTCCAAAAACTCAATCGCATGAGAGTCGCTGAGGACATGCTAGAACGAGTCCCAACATTCATGAAACGCATTGTTACTGGTGACGAGACGTGGGTTTACGAGTTTGACATGCAAACTAGTCAACAAGCTTCGGAGTGGCGCTTCGTGGCACCCGTTTTCAATCGGTAGAAGACATAAAGGAGAATTCGCGCCGAGAACTGAATTCAATTCCGGAAACAGCGTTTAAAAAATGTTTTGATGATTGGATTATTCGTTGGCGTAAGTGTATCGTTTCTGAAGGAGCATACTTTGAAGGTGATAAAATAAATTTGGATGATTAACAAACAGTTTGTGTATTATTGATCTTTTCCCGGTACTTTCTTGACAGAGTAGTATATCCAAAATACAAAAAAAATACAAACATATTTTTTTCTTTTTTAATTTTCTTCAAAACCATGAGCATTCTAGGGTTAAAACTTCGTAAAATTATATCTTGCAATAAGGTAAACACACGTAAGAAACCTACATTTTCAGCCAGGGGCAGTTTTACATGGTAGATCGGCCAGACCCTTTCAATAACTTACTAATAAAAATAAATATCGCTTTGTTTTGAATCTGTGTGGATCACGCACCAATTCACAATGCAACTTGGCATTCTTGCAGCATTATTTAAATCCGGTTATCTTTAAAACCGAATTATTTTTGTTGTAATTATCAGTGATCGGAATGAGGTGAGCCAAAATACGTACTCATCGCAAGAGGACATAATATAGAGTGGTTACAACCGGGTAGAAAAATAGAGAGGAAATAGAAAATCAATTATTATCGTACTACAAATATGCACCTTTAACCTCCGTAGACGTGTAACTGTCATTTTCTACGTATAAGTGAATTTTGGATGTTACAAGAAATCGTTTGAGTATGGAAAACATTGAAAAGCTTAGCCTGCCCGCACATTGGGCCACTAGTGGCCGTCACTAAACGCGACCACTAGTGGCTCGGCTAAGCCACTAGACGCAGCCACCAATCGCGGCCACTGTGGCTGCCACTATTGGCTATTGTTTACTAGCTTTAAAGGCCCATAAGGGGTCCTGAAAACGCCTGAAAGCAGATTTTCAAGTTATGGCGTAATCTGGTAGAGGGTGGCCTGAAACGGCATGAAAACATGTTTCAGGCGCCTGAAAATAACGGCCACTTGGGCGAAATTTTGATAATCTGGTATGTGATAGAGCTACCTCTGAAACCGACTGAAAACATTTTTCAGGCGCCTGAAAACAACGGCAACTTGGTTGAAATTTTGATTAACTGGTATGTGATAGAGCTACCTCTGAAACGGCCTGAAAACATTTTTGAGACGCCTGAAAACAACGGCAACTTGGTTGAAATTTTGATTAACTGGTATGTGATAGAGCTACCTCTGAAACCGACTGAAAACACCAGCAACTTGGTTGAAATTTTGATTAACTGGTATGTGATAGAGCTACCTCTGAAACGGCCTGAAAACAACGACAACTTGGTTGAAATTTTGATTAACTGGTATGTGATATAGCTACCTCTGAAACGGACTGAAACGATGTTTCAGCCTGCTGAAAACGCTTCCAAAGTACCAAAATTCGCGATAGCCATATAACCTCACATTTAATATTATGTATCATAAAAGCTTTTGCCCGCGTAGAAGTCGTTTATCGCTGCTCCCTCGGGAACTCCAATTTTCCGGAATAAAAAGTATCCTATGTCCTTTCCCGGGACTCAAACTATCTCCATACCAAATTTCAGCTATATCGGTTCAGCGGTTTAAGCGTGAAAGGTAACAGACAGACATACAGACAGACAGACAGACAGACAGAAAGACAGATTCGCATTTATAATATTAGTATAGATTGGAGAAGCCGGCGACTGTGACCGAGTGTGCGCGCGAAGCGAGCGACAAAACGCGGCCACTATGGTCGGACTTTTAATTCACTGCAGTAAAACGTTTGTATGTTTGTATATTTACATATAAAAACATATTCTATAAAGGTTTTAATAAAGGTTAATAATAGTACATTTCGATGCTAGTGCGGAAAGTATGTCAATACTTCACGAGTACCGAGATATCTTGCCACGAGCCGTAGGCAAGTGGCAAGACTCGGGACGAGTGAAGAATGACATTTCCGCACGTGTATCGAACGACGTTTTTTAACACAGTTGCGAAAAAATAAATCAATTTCAAACTCAGATTCACTCATTTTATAAGAAACTTTTTGAAAACTTAAGATTGGTAAACAAATTCGTTGTACGTTCGATCTTTCGCAGTGAACATTTTTGACATTATGAAGAGGTGTTTTTTTTAGCTTTTATTAGACTAGATTGGTTTTTGTTATTATTATTGAACCCACTTCAATGAAAGTTTTTTTTTCAAATGCATGTTCTATAAGACACAAACAAATGTAAATATAAAACATTGTACTATTATTACCTAAGTATTGATATTTACGATTATTTGTGTATCGTATATTTATAAAAACAATATCGATTGTTGCCTTTGGAAACTTAAAAATGCTTGCAGTAAGAAAAAACGCATGGCTTAAAGGACAGCATCCAGGCCATAATCATTAAAAAAAAAGCCTCTTCATAATGTCAAATTTTTGACAGGCGTTTCGGCAGCTATTCCATTCCATTCCATTCAGACAACTTATTAAGAACGGTTTTTCAATATTCAATATTAAAAAATAAACGTGTTATAATGATGAAGAGGTAAGTAATAAAATATGAAATATGTATATTTTTCGTATTCTTACATTGGGTTCAAAGAAAGCATGAGTTCGCAAACAGAAAAATCAAACGACATAATTCATAATGTTTTATCGACGACGACCCCGGAAAAAGCTATGCCTACTCGGCCCGCGCCTGTACTTGTACCACAGCCGCCTGCGCCCGCAGCGGCGAGGAACGATGAAGATGTAATAGTGCACACACCTACGTATCGCAATATTATGTGCAAGCAGAGGCCACCGCGCCAAGCGAAAAGCGTCCCTATACAACGCTGCCCGTCGGATGAGACTTGCTTGGTTGACGCCCCCGCAAATAAACGGCAAGTACCCGATAGGAAAGGTTTGAAGCTGCCTTCATCTGATCAAAATATTGACGATGATTCCATCTTTACTTTGGTAGAACGCAAAAAACGTAAAAAAAGGAATATGAATATGCGGGGAACATCAACCACGAGTGGTAAATTACAAGTAGCGGAGTCACAGTGTTCAGTTTACGTGTTACGTACAAAAAAAAAGTGTAACAGAAGCTGATATTATAGAGTACATAACTGATATGGGCGAACAATGCATCGCTGTAAAATTACTAAGTCAATATCAAGAAACCACTTTTAACTCATTCAAAATCACAATTTTGAGTAAAAAAATCGACACGTTCCTAAGTGGACAATTTTGGCCAGCCGGCTTAGTTTATCGGCGTTATCGTGAGCGTTCAACTCGTACCGTTGCAAATACTACTCATCATGGATAAGTCTCAAAACGTTTCTATGGTTATGACGACCTTTAACTGTAAATCTATTAAACGATCAGTTGAACAGATAAAGGCGCTGTGTAAACAAGCGGACATTATAGCTTTGCAGGAGACTTGGCTTCTGCCGCTGCAGGAGACTTGGGTTTCATTAACGAAATCGATTCAGAATATTGTGGCTTTGCGAAATCATCAGTGGATACGTCTGTGGGTGTACTAAGGGGTCGCCCCTACGGAGGACTGGCTTTGCTTTGGAAGAGATCGGTATTTCCAAATGTGTCTATCGTCGGTTGTGCTAGTGACAGGTTAGCTGCCATTAAAATTGACCTTGACGGCCGCTCAATCATTGTCCTTAGTGTCTACATGCCGGTCGACAAGGAAGAAAACCTTACAGACTTTACTAGCTAACTTGCCGATGTCGAAGCAGTTATAGCGGATAATGAAGTGGAAGCCGTCTATGTACTTGGCGACTATAATGCGCACCCAGGCACTAGATTTGGCCAAGAGCTCGCAAGCTTTTGTGCGGAACATTCATTTGTGTGTGCGGATACCGAGAGGCTGCTTAGTGATACGTACACTTTCGTGAGCGATGCTAATGGTGTTTATTGGTCGGACCATTTGCCGCTTATGTTATCCTGCAATATATCTGGACTGGTTCATAAATCGACTTCTATTGCTACTGAAGTTCATAGCCAACGTACTATACGCTGGGGTAACAGAAGTATTGAACAAATTAATAGTTACGCGAAATTTTGTACCCAGCACTTAAGTAAATTGTATTCTACTCATTATAATTGTCATAAATGTAGTCAGAATTATTGTAAGGATCACCTGTACCTAATTGACGAGTACTACGAAAATATCGTCACTGCCCTACAGCAGGCTGCTGTCGGGAGTGCGAATGTTGGTCGTGGTGCACGAAAAAGAAAAGAACAAATAATGGGTTGGGACTTCCACGTTAGAGAATACCACCAGCAGGCTCGCTTTCACAATAACTGCTGGATGCTGAGCGGTAAGCCAATGACGGGCAACTTGTTTTACAATATGACTGAGAGCCGCAAGAAGTTTAAAAGCCAATTGAGGTGGTGCCAAAACAACGAGGAGACTATTAAACTAGAGATTTTGGCGAGGCATCGTAACGAAAAGAACTTTGGAAAATTTTGGAAAGCTACTAAAAAAATTAATTATAAAACAACTGTACCCGCTAGTGTTAAAAATGTTTCGGATCATAAGAATATTGCAGAGTTGTTTTCGCACCACTTCAAAGTTGAACCTCAGCTGGCAAGTGACGTTCATCATTTAGAAAGTACCGCAAAAGGCCGCGTTAAACAGGGTAAGTCCCCGTTAAGTCGCTTTACGATTAAAGATGTTATGGAGACTGTTAGGCAGATAACCCGTGGGAAATCACCTGGCTTCGACTCTTTAAGTATAGAACACATTATGTACGCAGGGGATGATATATACAGAGTCCTGGCTGACCTGTATAACCTATGCTTGGACCATAGTTATCTGCCTAAGAATCTCATGAAGACCGTGGTGGTTCCAGTTCCAAAAAACAAAACGGGGGACTTCGCCAGTATTAAAAACTACCGGCCAATTTCGCTCGGTACAATATTGGGTAAAATACTGGAGAGGTTACTCCACCCGTCTTTAAGAGACAATATTGTTGTGGATGATGCGCAGTTTGGTTTTCGTGCCGGTCTCTCAACGGATTCAGCAATATACTGTCTCAAGTCTACTGTGAACCACTACGTACGTAGAGAGACATCAGTTTACGCGTGCTTTCTTGACCTCAGTCGAGCTTTCGACCTGGTAAACTATAATTTACTGTGGAAGAAACTCGCTAGGTCAAATGTGCCTACCGGTACCGTGAATCTGTTGAGACATTGGTATGGGAACCAAACTAACGCAGTGAGGTGGGGCGACTCCACTTCTAACGACTATAGGTTAGAGTGTGGAGTTCGCCAAGGAGGGTTGACATCGCCGGACCTCTTCAGTCTTTATATAAATGACCTGATCGAGGAGCTGAGGAGCACCAAAGTAGGTTGTCATATCGGCAACACATGCCTGAATAACTTAAGTTATGCAGACGATATGGTGCTCCTCAGCCCCTCTGTTAAATGTCTCAGAACGCTCCTGGGCGTCTGCGAGCGTTATGCTTTAGACCATGGTCTTAAGTATAACGTGAAGAAGACGCAGTTTATGGTCTTCAAGGCAGGTAGGGGTCCGGACAATGTTCCCCCAGTATTTTTGGATGGAGTCTCAATCGAGAGGGTAAGCCAGTTTCGGTACTTGGGACACATTGTGACGGAGGACCTCAGGGATGATCTGGATATCGAGCGCGAACGTCGGGCTACTGCTGTGCGAAGCAACATGCTCGCGCGGAGGTTCGCGCGGTGCAGTGATCCAGTAAAGTTGACACTGTTTAGAGCATTTTGTCAATGCTTCTATACATGCCAGCTCTGGTCTAACTGCACCAGGCGCGCTATGAGTGCCATCCGAGTGCAATATAATAACGCGTATCGCATTCTGATGAAGCAACCACGTTATTGTAGCGCATCGAGCATGTTTGCGGAGGCTAGAGTGCCCGACTTCTTCGCAATCATGAGATTGCGCATTGCGACTTTTCGGGACCGTATCAGATCATCCAATAATGAGATTCTCCGCACCTTGTCCGAGCGCCTGTACTGCCGGATCCTAAGATACTGGTCATCCATGCACTGCGACCAAAATAAAAAGTAGTGAAGTGAAGGTTATTTAATGTGTTGTATTGTGTTGTACTTATTTTTTACGGACTTTACACTGCTTTATTGCTTTTTATTTATATTGTAATTCTATTTTAAATTTAATTTTCTAATTTGATGTATATGGGTACTGCCTGAAATAAAGATAATAATAATAATAATAATTATTATTATTATTAACAGTAGGTTTTTATGTTGATTACGATGTTTAAAGGAAACTAATATTAACACTCATCAATAAGTAGTCATGAATTGGAACAAGTATAAATTTTAAAAAATTTGAAAAGTAAAAAGCACTACCTAGTTCGCGAAAACCAACTTTCCGCACGATATACAGCTACGAAAAGTACCGCTTTTTGAGCAACTGTGTTAAAAAGGTTTTTTAATCGTTTAATCGTTTTTTCTTTTATTTATTTACTTATGTTTATGTTACCGTTATATTAAACACATACAGAAATACTCGGCTTTGCTAGTTAAATACATAAAAAGTGTGAGAGTGTGACGAAAATGTTACCAAATGTAACTGGAAATAGTTACAACTTTTAGAACGCGGAACGTAGTTACGACTTCTACGCGGATGAAGTCGCGGGCAAAAGCTAGTAATATTAATAATAATTAAAAGTAGCTCTAAGCAAAATGTTGCGAAACACGTAAGTAAAGACTATCGAAAATTATAAGGACAAATAAAACATCCCATAACTTTATAAAGGGTTTATTTTTATATTTTTTCACGCCAGATGTGTGATCTGAGGATATTATTTTTCCTTTTTATTGAGTGAAAGTATTTTTACCTTTGAACCCTGGCAACTTTCCGTACCTCCTTTTGAACGTTTTTCATTAAGTTTCGGACAACCCTATCTGAGACCATTTTAGATGCTTTTAGCCAATCTTTTTTAAAAATTTTAACTGTATCAGCCGCAGAAAAATGTTGTCGAAGTTTTCTCTTCAGAGTGCCCAATATTCTTCAATTGGGCGTACCTCTGGGTAATTTGGTGGATTCATGCTTTTCTCGACATATCGAATGTCGTGCGTTTCCATCCACTCCCTGGTTCGAGCAGCATAGTGGTAACATGCCAAATCAGGCCAAAATAAAGTAGACCCTTTATGGCGTCGAGTCATAGGTAAAATTATTTTTTGCAAACACTCCTTGATGTATAAAGATCGGTCTTCATTGTGGAAGTTGTGACGAATGCTGTCGATTTCATACCACATTCACAAATTGCCTGCCAAACCATTGCCTTACTTCCAAACTTATCAGAGAATATGGTCGTCTTGGAATCATCAAGGCTTTCTCCTTTGGGGACCGTATAGTATTGAGGCCCAGGTAATACTGAATAATCCAGTTTGACGTGGGTTTCATCGTCTTGTAATGCACTGTTGCTTTTTGGTCAAAACTGTTTCATATAATTTCCGAAGACAATTTCTTACACTTGTGACCTGCCCTGGGCTCCGTTTTGGCTTTCGTTGTTTTCTATGTCACTAAGTTATTACGTGCTTTGCCCTCTGGACCATTCCAACGGAAGTTTACATTTTTTGGCTACGTCTATTACTGAAGCACTGGGTGAGATTTTAATCGTTCGGCAAATTTTGCTATCCATGTTACGACTATGTGATCCAATTTTACGACCACTTTTCGGCTTGTCATTGAAAGACAACTCTACCCCATATTTCTTGATCGCATTATATACTGCAGAACGACTCACTTTTTCGAGCTTGGCTATCTTTCTGACCGAAGTGCCTTTTTCACGCATGTATTTGTCCACGATTCGTTGCCGTTGCTCTGGTTTAAGACCTCTCATTTTGCGGATTTGTTAGCAGTTTGGTCAGAAATATTATTAAATGTGTTCAATAATAGCTATATTTACAAGATTTGACATTTAAATTTAAAAACAAATCAGAACAAAAAAAAAAAACAACCATATACATTTGTCCCTATACTTTTCGATACAGTCTTTACCAGGAAAGTAGGTTAGGTTAGAACTGCGACCCTTAATATTGATAATTGTGAATGCGAAATATTTTATATTGAAATGATATAACGTGAAGTAAATTTTTATGTTTTTTAAAAAACATTGAAACACTAAATTAGGAAACATACTTCTGTTAAATAATACATCTATATAATGACTCATCCGCCAATTGTAAATCCGTGATTTGAAATTACTTGTATTGATATTTCGACGAACTGAATTGTCTATGAAATGAAAATACGTGAAACGTTATCTTTGAAATTAAATTCAATAAAATGAGGGTCGGCGATTCAAAGGTAAACCAGTTTAACCAATTTATCGATATACTATGTATATGTATATTCTCGTCCCAGTAACCGCTGTGTCTAAAGTCAAAAGTCTTTCACCAGTGTGTGTTGCCAGAGATGACTTATGGAACAGAGACGTGGTCGTTTACAATGGGCCTAAGAAAGCTCAAGGTCACCCAAAGGGCAATGGAAAGGGCATCTCTTGGCGCATCTCTTAGAGATCGAATCAGGAATGAGGAAATCCGCAGGAGAACCAAAATCACTGAGATAGCCCAGCGAATTGCGAACCTTAAGTGGCAGTGGGTGGGGCCCATTGCTCGTAGAACTGATGGCCGTTGGGGCGGAAAGGTTCTAGAGTGGCGGCCGCGGACCGGAAAGCAAGTGTTGGCAGGCCTTACACAAGGTGGACCGACGATCTGGTGAAGATCGCGGGAAGCCGATGAATGTGAGTAGCACAAAAGCGGCCGTCGTGTAGGAGGGGAAGGTCTATCTATTTCCAGCAGTGGACTTCTTTTGACTGATATAATGATGAATGATGTTTGATTTTTATAATATAAGTATGAATAAATATTTTTCTTTTACCACTGTGACTAGTAATTTAAATTTGTCCGTCAAATTTACCTACCTTATTTATTTGTTTTAGGGCTCCGTACCCAAAGGTTTTTGTTTGATAATCTTAAAGCACGGTGGCATACTTAGTAACTTTTAATTCTCGGTATGAATTTATTGAGATTTTTTAACAGATTTGTAAAATTTTCTTTCATACTATCTATACCCACCACGACGGATGAGTCGATAATCCTTGTCAATCGATCAAAATTTCATAATTTGTTAAATCATGCGCATTTAACATGATTCATTAACTTCTACCTAGCAGTTAAAAAAATACTTTTAATGGACTCCCGGCCAGATATGGATTGGCAGACTTATTTATTCTTAAAGGCACTATTATTTCAAAACGTTTATAATAATTTTCGTCAAGATGTCACATGACGTAGGAAAACGTATCCAGTGGCTATCTTTGGCACCGTCTGTCAAGTACTTCCGGCCATTTCAGAACTGACAGACTTATGTTAACTCTCTCTACGATTAAAGGGCTATATGATGCCAGGTGTGTCATAGAGATGTCACATGACGTAAAATATAACCTTGAAATTTTGACCGGAAGTGAAGGATTTTCTCAAACTTCCGGCCAATTTTAGGTGCCATAATCTTTTGATCCTCGCTCAGCACAACTTTTCCGACCGTGTGCCATGCATTTTATCGTGATGTCATATGACGTAGGTAATTTTGGAGGGGGCTCAGGGACTATTAACTCGACTTTTGTCAGAGAGTGATCCTTCTGTACACTCTAGTAGGTACTATTCGTTATTCTGTGCCATAGCATTTAATAAATGTCAAATATTCATGAGTATCCAGAAGTGCAAAACTTTCAGTGTGGCTTACGTAAGAAAATGAAATGCGATGAAAAGTGTCTGAAATTAAATGCAATGGGTCACCTGTCCCAATGTATCTATTTTGACTAATGCAAACTGTAAGTGAAATTAAATTCTAATCATCAATTATTTACAAGGCGAAGGACTTTTAGGAAGACGGCTGTCTTGCATTTGTAACTGTCTTTCTGAGAACGTAATTAAGTTTCATTTCGACGACAATGCTATCAAGCTGGGCATTATAAATGAACTCTTTAATTGCTTGGTTGATTCTTTGGGCCGTTATTTATTCAGGTTATTTTTAGTACGTTTGCTTTGCACAATTAACGTGGTACAAGATCTACTAATTCTTGTATTGGCATTCCTCGAGTTCACTTCGCGCTTAAAACCCGGTTTCTCCTCTCTCGTCCTCTCCTGAACGGGACTCTCCCGAGAGACTTTCCGAAACTCCTGCACTTAAAATTCTGAATTGTCGATTAAACAAGATTACACCAAATGAAAATACGAGAACTAACTATTCGTTGAAACGTTGTCAGTGAAGTGATATTCGATGAAAAGTATGTCGGCAAAACAAGGGGCACCCGGGTTAAACTACATGTACTCGTACTAGATATATTGTGTAAACGTGTTAATAAATAAATAATATAAAATATAATATCGTAACATCATAAAGAAAACTGTAAAATATAATTATTTTGATCACTCTTAGACATGAACAAAAGACTAATTGACAATGCTAATGTGAGTATTATTAAATAAAAACATCTGGCTAGTGAATTCATTGCAACTTAAGTGTTACAAATATGTGAAGTGTTGTAAGTAAAAATTTTGTATAAAAAAGTGTTTGAAACAGGAGCTACAGATGCAGTGCAAGAACACTAATAAACGAGAAAGAAGAAAACAAGAAAAATAAAAATTCAAATCCAAATAATGTTAAGTTAGGTAGACCACGCAAAATTTTTTGTCTAGATCTTGATGAATTTGATTACGCAGTATTACGACGTATGGTTTATAATTTCCATCTTATTTATAAACTAGTTCCTACGATCCAGGCTCTAAAGTCCAAATTGATGGAAACGATGAATTTTAAAGGCTGTGATTTTACATTAAGAAAGATACTTCGCTAAATGGGTTTTCGCTTCAAGAAAATTACAAACAATAGAAGAATGCTTGTGGAAAAGGATGACGTAAGACTAAAAAGAGTAAAGTATCTGGACTTAATAACAAAGTATAGATCTGAAGGGAGAGATATTATGTACACGGAGGAAACATATGTTAATACATCCCATTTAACAGAAAAATGCTGGGCGGATTCCACGGATACAGGAGTGAAACGTTAATTTTAAAAGGCCAACGTCTTATTGTACATGCAGGTAGTGCCAAAGGATTTGTTCCGGGTGCTCTGCTTATGTACAAGTCTACTGATAAGACCGGTGATTATCACGATGCCATGAATAATGTAAATTAAGAAACTTGTCTCCAAATTCTGTATTAGTAGTGGATAATGCTGCTTATCACAATGTGGAACGCCAACCCAACTCTAATACAGCAAAGCCGCTAATGATAAACTGGTTAAAAAATATAATATGAAATTATTTGTCGTCATAAACAAGACTGTAGAATATTCAATAGACAAGATTTTACATCAACATGGACACGACAGTGTTAAGGTTACCGCCATACCATACCATACCATCTCGACTTCAACCCAATGGAAAACATATGGTTTCATATAAAACATTACGTATCAAAAAGAAACATAAACATGAATATGACTACAGTAAAGAAATTGATTGAAGAAATTTAAATGATTGGCCCGGATGAATGGAAGAAAATGCAAATGTGAAAATGAATATCGCTCACAAGAACACTCGATGGATATTGATAGTACCTATTGTCATTCACGTCAATGAAAGTACAGACGATGACACGTCTGAGTGTGACTCAGATTGTGAAATAGAAAATGTTGAAAGTATTGATCCAGATATTCAATAGGTAATATTAATATTTTAATAAGTAGGAAATGTTTTAAGTGCGTTGCGTCCCGAGTTTTATAATTATAAATTTTTCAACATACGTATGCGTTATTTTGCTGCATTTTATGTTAACGTAAGGAGAGTGTTTCGTTTACGAATGACAATAAAAGTACTACTTACCTGTGAGTGTATTTCTAAGTTTCCTAGGGTGGTTATAACATCTCTTTATTATACAGTGCAATATGCTGTCATTTTTCATTTAGACATTTGACACTAAACAATAAAGTTCCATATTAATGGATATGAAAACGTCACTCATTTAATACAATCATTGATTGAAAGTTCGGGTGCCATCATATTTCGATTGAGATCCGAGTTTTCCCGAAGGAAAATCATTTTGCTCTCCATTCGTAAGTCGGTAAGTATGAGACCTATCTTTGCTGTCACGGAGAAACTGCGCCTATTGACGCATAAGGGAATTAAGTCAGTAAGTATGAGACCTACCTTCGATGTCATGTGTATTATTCTTCCAATTAAAACTAAAACTTACAGCCGCATCAAGGATACAGCGAACTTTTGTATAGAAATCGATGAAAATTCGGTTTCGACCCGAGCGACGCTCGGTCTCCCAGGTACTGTGTAGTTAAAACGAGCAAGTTGTCGCCTTTAATTACTCGAAGACATCTGCAACGTCATAACCGGATATTCGTCCGCACTTCTTACAACATTTAACTGTTGTTGTGGCGAGATGTGTTAAATTCAGTATTTGAAATTAGTGTTCTAAATATTAGAAATGGATGAAATGATTAGAAACCAAAAATATAGGATATCCCGCGATAAAGTACACACACGAATAAGGGTGAAACTACATGTCATTTTATCACTGATTTTTATTTTTTAATTTTGCATAGAGTTTACAATACTCATTATTGTAATCCTCAAACGAAATTTAAAAAAAATCCGTGGTAAAATCACATGTAGTTATTCGTTTATGCACTTTATCGCGGGACAGCCTATATATAAACGGAGTGAATTTCTATTAAAGTTAGTAAAAAGTTCTAATTTCTTACCGTATCACGAAAAAATACTAATACGCTCAATGACCAGCAACCCTCAAATGAATTACCTGTAACAAACACAACATCGATCAAATTTACTCAATCACATGCAATACAGTATCGGATATATGCTATCTTGCAGCAAAATCTTCAATCGTCCCGTACCTATTCGTAAGATTCGGCAAACATTCAACTGGTCTGGCAAGATACCACTATCGAAAGTGTCTAGCTACTTCGAAAACAGTTCACTTCTGATAGTTCCCCAACATAATATACAGGGTTGAGCAGATTATGTGTCCTAGTTTTGTATCGGTATTTTACTTAAATATAACGGAACTTTTTTTCACATTCATCATCTGTCATACTGAAAGTTTCTGGATTCTGATGAATAAGACTAGTAGATAAGATGTTTATGATTAATTTATTGTTTTTCAATGTATATTCCCTCACTATTTAGTTACACATTTTTTAATTCGTTGGAACCATTGAGTGAAGCAGTGGTGTCCAATCTTCGGTAGAGACCTCTTCAACGGCTTCTTGGAATGCATTCACTGTTGCTTCTGGGCTTGAGAATCGTAAACCTCTAAGTTTTTCTTTTATTCTTGGGAATAAAAAGAAGTCGCAAGGTGCGAGGTCCAGACTGTACGGCGGATGCGTCATCAGTACACATCGGTAACTCGTGGCATTAAGGTAGCACTTGACAGATTAGTGATGAGACAAGTTTTCTAAGTGTCTTTTCAGATAAGATAAGATAATAAATTAATATTACCTACGGTCTTAACATAAGACGAAGAAGGTTTGATCTCTAGTTTAAAAACGTCAATATTATATATTGTCATTCATTTAATAATTATTACGAGACGTGTCGCGAAACGGAGGAAATCATTAGAGAGCATTCAGAACTCCTACTACAAGGTGACAAGGTAAAATGCACCCGTTGCAATGTTTATATAGTTTGCAAGACATTTACCCCCTTACTAATAAACGTTGAGTAACGGCTGAGTAGTTATACAATGCTTTGTCCTTATCTGTCATTGTGACATTTGAATTCGACAGATAAGGACAAAGCATTGTGTAACTACTCAGCCGTTACTCAACGTTTATTAGTAAGGGGGTTAATATGAACAAGCACGTGAAGTCTTGAACTTGTAAAAATGTAGAACATTTATTAATTGTTTATCACGAATGTCATATATTAAATGATTGAAAATACTTTTTTTCTAATTGGTTTCCTTTTCTCGACTCGTACAGGAAGAACATTGTCACATCAATAGTCTGATAGTAACTGTCAAGTGCTACCTAAATGCCACGAGTTAGCGATGTGTACATCAGTTCCACATTTGAAGCCTTCAAATACGCATTCGTTCTCTTAGCGGCATATGCGGACGCGTTATCGTGGTGAAGGATGACATGACTGCGAGGACGCTTTACACGAACTTTTTCTATGACACTGGGCAAGCAATAACTTATAACTAGTGCGTTCTGTTAGCTTCAAAAAAGGCCAGAATAGTTCATTTAGTGATATCAGCACCAAATTTTCGTTAGTATGTTGTGAAAAATGTAATTCTATCTTAAAAACCGTCGGGACTCTACCTGTAAAGTGCCTGGATCCAGAGATATGACGTCATCAAAATGGCGGCCGCCGTATTTTGAAAATTGCGAATAATTTCAAACTCAAACCCAAACTCAAAACATTTATTTGACAGACACACTGCAACACAACAGACAAAAATAATTCTGATTCTAATAATCCTATATACATGTGTGGGATGTCAAATGAAAGGGAATTAAGTTTTATAATACACATCATCAGCCGAATATTACAGTTACGAAATAATAACTAGGCATTACGGCTCAGACCATAGTCGAACGTCACAGTTAAAAATTTAAAAAAAAAATAAGCAAAATTGTACGGCGGGATGCTAATTATTCGTCAAACAAAACTAGAAACTATCAGAGTGAAAAACAGAGTGTAAAACACGAGTATAAAACCAATTTTGAGTATAAAATGGCTCGTTTTATGCTCTTGTTGTATAATCTACTATACTTATTTTAAACTTATAAAGAAAAGCAGTAAGAGAGTATTTATAAAATAAAAAATGACAAGTATCGATTGAAAAAAACAGAAACAAAAACAGTTTTTGCTCAATACCACCAATAACCACTGCTTATATTTGACATTCATAATGTGAAACTTTATTATGGATTAGGTAATGTGAATTTATCGATATATATTGTTTTGGACGTAAAATAAAAGTAAGTTTTCGAAGCTAGCACAGAAGGGAGTCTATATTTATTGTGTAAACTCACATTAGATACTTACTAGTTAAATCATTTACATTAAGGGCCTGTTTCACAATCGAAAAGTAAATTCATCTGTCAAATAAAGATGCCCTCTCCTTGTCTATTTTCAAGTGTAAGAAAGGGTAAGGGCTAAAGGGTCTGGCCGATCTTCCATGTAAAACTGCCCCTGGCTGAAAATGTAGGTTTCTTACGTGTGTTTATTTACCTTCTTACAAGATCTAATTTTACGAAGTTTTAACCCTAAAAATGCTCTTGGTTTTAAGAAAATCAAAAAAGAAAAAAAAATGTTTTTATTTTTTTGTAGCCAAACTAATTATCCGATTTCTTTGTAATTTGGATATATTATGTATCTAATAATAAACTATTGTCAAAAAAAAAATCACCGTTCAAACTCATTTATGAAGGGTTAAAAATCGACGTTTTTTTTTAAGATTTTTTTTTTAATACTTACGAGATAGGGACAACCTCTAATTTTAGTTATTTTATGTAGAATCTAATATTGCGTAACATATATTTTTTGCAATAAAATCTATTTGGGGCAACAGGGTAAAAATATCTTACTAATGAATGTATATACGTAAAAATCCTCCATTCATTAATATCAACAATGGGCGAGAATTTAATTAACTTTTATTTTTTCCCACTAGTGTTACAGGGACAGCCACAGCTTCATTCTAAGTTCCTTGGTATTATAATAATCTAGAGAATAAGTATCTATCTAAAGAAAAAATCCGTAAGATTGTTAACACCGCTAGTTTATAATAATACCAGGTTAGGTTAGGTTAGTTCATTATCTATCTTTATCGGTAGTTTACAATCTCACGAATTTTTTATAAACTAGCGGTGTTCACAATCTTACGGTGACACATACTATACATATCATTCAAAAACTTTTCTAAAAATAATTGTATTAAAAAAAACCTAAAGTTCAACACATTTTATTAAAATCCTTACATCTAAACATAAGGAGACATAGGTACGAGGGCTGATTGGTAAGTATCCGAAATGAAAAAGATTTTTTTTTTTATCAATCTAATTTATTTTTCTACATGTGTCCCTCCTAACTCTATACATTTTACCCAACGCTTCTCCAGACCCATAATTCAATTTTTAAAAAAGCTTCTATCGAGACCCTCAAAATAACCATTAACGGCGTCAATAACCTCGGTGTTGGTGGAAAATGTTCGTCCTCCTAGATACTTTTTTTTGAATTGGGGAACAGATGGAAGTCGCAGGGGGCCAAATCTGGTGAATATGGTGGGTGGGGCAATAATTCCAAGCGTAAGTCTTGAATTTTTGTCATAGCAACTCTAGCCGTGTGAACTGGTGCGTTGTCGTGATGGAATATCTTTTTCTTAGTCAAATGGGGCCTTTTTACCTTAACTACTTCGCTCAGTTTTTGTAAAAGGTTTGCATAATATTGGCCATTTATTGTTCTTCCTTTTTCAAGATAGTCTACAAAAATTACGCCTCCAGCATCCCAAAATACAGTTGCCATCACTTTGCCTTCGAATACAGTAGTCTTAGCCTTCTTTGGTGCGGGTTCCCCACTTCTCGTCCACTGCTTAGATTGCTCTTTAGTCTCTGGCGTTTAGTGGTGGATCCATGTTTCATCAACCGTTATGAAACGACGAAGAAATTCATTGGAGTAGAGTCTAAAAAGTTGCAAACACTCCTCTGAAATATTCACTCGTCGTTGCTTTTGCTCGTCGTTGAGTAGCCGCGGCACCCATCTGGCACAAAGCTTTTACATTGACAAATGTTCGTGCAATATATTAAATACGCGTTCCGACGAGATATTTACAATCTCTGCTATCTCTCTTAGCTTCAAACGGCGGTCATCTAATACAACTTTTTTTATTTTATTTACCATTTTTGGAGTAGTGACCTCATTTGGTCGGCCACTGCGGGGAGCGTCTTCACAGCTGTGGCGTCCGCGTTTAAAATCCGCCACCCAAGTGTGGACAGTGCTAAAAGAAGAAGAAGAGTCCCCCAAAACACGGTCAAGCTTAGTTTTAATTTGACTTTCTGTTTTCCCTTTTAAAACATAAAACTTGATTACAGCACGAACCTCCGTTTTCTCCATTTTCATGAAAATTGAAAAATAGACTGAATTTAAACCGCTATTATTTTTAAAGAAAAAACACAAAAAAAATATAATAGGCTTTTTTAAATCTAAAACAATGTCAAATGACGTTTCAGCGGGAATTATATAGGTTTTTTATTTTTTTCATTGTCGTTTCGGATACTTGTCAATCAGCCTGGTACATCTACTTACATAAGTGAATTAAGACTACGATTACTCGGGCATTAATAATAATAATTAATCAGATCAATTAGATACCTACTTATTCTCTAGATTATTATAATACCAAGGAACTTAGAAAGAAGCCGTGGCTGTCCCTATAACACTAGTGGGAAAAGATAAAAGTTAATTAAATTCTCGCCCATTGTTGATATTAATGAATGGAGGATTTTTACGTATATATACATTCATTAGTAAGATATTTTTACCCTGTTGCCCCAAATAGATTTTTTTGCAAAGAATATATGTTACGCAATATTAGATTCCACATAAAATAACTAAAATTAGAGGTTGTCCCTATCTCGTAAGTATTTAAAAAAAAATCTTAAAAAAAACAAAGTCAATTTTTAACCCTTCATAAATGAGTATTAACGGTGATTTTTTTTGACAATAGTTTATTATTAGATACATAATATATCCAAATTACAAAGAAATCGAGTAATTAGTTTGGCTACAAAAAAATAAAAACATATTTTTTTCTTTTTTGATTTTCTCCATTTTAGGGTTAAAACTTCGTAAAGTTACATCTTGTAAGAAGGTAAATAAACACACGTAAGAAACCTACATTTTCAGCCAGGGGCAGTTTTACATAGAAGATCGGCCAGACCCTTTAGAATAGAATAGAATAGAAAATATTTATTTAACGCACACAGAAGACTAACAACAGCGGAAAAAAATAATAATTAAAAACAGAAGATATTACGTTGAACAGGATCCCTCTCAGCATTGTGCCGCAGTGAAACCGCGGTGCTGATTTTCAGTGGAACCCTGACTTAAAAATAAAACTAACCTAACTATTACAAAAATACAATAAAATACATACTTTTTCAAAATTTATTTGACAGATTTGCTTTACTTGACGATTGTTAAACAGGGCGGTAATAATTTTCTCTTGAGCATTATCCCTCGCAAGCACAGATAAGGTCGCAGCTTAAATCATTTTTCTACTCGCGTACTATAAACCGCTAATATATACATCGTTAACATTATCAGAATGCCACCCATATAGTGTAACGAAAGCGAAGTAAACGATTACAAAATGTAACACTAATTTTATACATTTGTATAAAAAGTATAGAACATGTTTCTTCTACTATTTAGATAAATAGTACCTACTCCTGATTCTGAGCAGATATCACCTAAAATTTCCCAATTGTGAGAAAACAAGGTAATGGATCTCTTCTCGCGAAAATGCCCAAATACGACAATATGCGACTGCGACTGTGGCTGTTACATTGATGGCTTAAAATGTGTCTTCTAAAAAAGTTATTTTATAACCATTATAGCATTGTTATTATCATGGTTACGGTCATTACGGATATCAGTCTTCGCGTTAAGTGAACATTTTGACTTCCTAATTTTTATATTAAATCGTTAGAAATGTTTTAGTAACAATTGAAATGACGCAGATTAAAAACAAAATTAATTTAGAGACTAATAATGTCTTAATATGGATATCAGCAATCATTGACTTGTTATTTGGTTACTGTGGTTACGCTCAATATATCATCAACAGTGGTCGGAATAGGTAGACCTAATTTACCTAAACTTGACGCATGTTCATTCATGCGTGAGTGAGATGGGAACACATTATTGAATGAACATGCATCAAGTTTAGGTAAATTAGCTCTACCGCCTCTACCTATTCCGAACACTGATCATCGACAATGGCGGCGTTTCGTTCGGCGTTCCATTTTTTAAGATAAATTGTTAGAACTGTTTTAATAAATATTTAAATTTGCATGGAATTTGTAAACATTTAACAGTAAAATTCACAAACTATTAACACAATCGAAAGAATGAAAATGACTTTGCTGACAAGTAATTTGTTAGCAGAAAAAACCGGTCAAGAGCGAGTCGGACTCGAGCACCGAGGGTTCCGTACTTCAACATTATAACTTTTAAGTACTTTAATTCGTATGAAATAAGGTCAATTTTGACTTACCCAAATTTAAGTAGAGATCTTTAAAGTATTTTGTCAATTCCTCGAAAACGACAAATATTTAACAATTAGTTTCATTTTCCTGTAAAATATAAGCAAGTATCTATAAGTTAGAACTTTTTCCAGATTTTTCGTTCCAAAAACTTCGGAGATAAGGGTGGGGGAGCGGTCATTTGTTGATTTTTTTTCATACGACACCCCACTTGCTATAATCAAATCACTTTTATTTTTCAACCCCCCCATTCTAAACCCCTTTTTTAATTATTTATATAACTTATTTCATATTTTTTTACTAAAAACAGATTCGGGCAAGCAAGTTATACAACTATGACAAATGTCAAGTTGATAGCTTGTGTAGTTGCTGAGAAAAACTGCTGTGACAGACAGACAGACAGACAACGAAGTATCACCATAAGGGTTCCTTTTCTACTATTTTGGTACGAAACCCTAAAAATCAAGGAAAGTATACAAGAAAAGTTAGCCATTGTTTATTTTTGACATTATAATTTTAAGCTTGAAGAAAAACTTATGTATGCAACGGTACATGATTTGCTCTAAAGATACTCGTGCCTGTCATTAGAGCGCTCGCAAGCTCTCGCTCTAACCTCGGCACTCGTACCTTTAGAGACTTCATTATTTGCCAATTGCCTAAATAACTATTTTCATGCACCGGCATCTTGTGCACCATTCTTTAGTAAGAGTTCATTGCAACTGTTGCTGGCGTCAGGAATAGTTTTCCATACAGAAGTGTTCAGCAGCCCGTACGCGTTTCTTTTACTTTTCCAACCCCAGTTACAAGGTTCAATTTCTTTCGGGTGGTATAACTAACACTAATACTAACAATATACAATAGTAGTTTATGTGACTGGCGCATAATAGCATCACACGAGTGCTTTAATGCCTAATTATGTTAGAAAATTATCATAGTAAAATTGCTTGTTGTAATGCTGGTCATTGCCAACGGATTCTGAACGCATTATAGAGGACTTATGATATGTGTGTAGATAAAAATAATTACACGAAAGTGCAAAAACAGCAGGCTGTAGGTTTTCATTATGCGTCACTTAAAAAAAAATAACTACCTTATGTTATTAAGGAAAAGTGCTATCATATTGCGGATCCTTCACAAATCCACAAACGTTCGATACTAACGGTTTTAATGCAAGGAGTAATGTGTAAGATTACTGTTTTATGACGGCATAAAATTTAAATATATTTTTTAATATGTCCTTATGGGGTTTGATAACGGGTTAATAATGTACATAAATAAAACAAATTGCAGTATTTGACGTTTCACTGTGCTGACCACGCCCGCGGTAATAACCTCACCGACACTCATCGGTGTATTGGTTCAATTATTCACACAACATGCCGCTGCTAGCCACATCATCCAGTTTGCTGCCAAATTAAAAGTAAATAACGAAATGAAAACAAGCGGCTCGATGCCGCGAGGGACTCGCAAACCTTTTACCGCTCAAAAGTAAACAACTACTGCTACACACATCATTTTATAGGAGTATCTATGTGACGATTAAAGTTATTTATGGGTGGTTTTCAAATAAAAGAACTAAAATTAAGAAACGGTAACTTGTCCATTGTTTCACGAAAACTAACTATACTGATACGAGTAAAGATTGAATGTGCTTCGGTTATTGAATGTGAGATACCACCTATAAATCTATGACCAAATTTCGTGACCTATGAGTATTCTTGGCAAATTCAAATTGACGTTGCTTAATAATTTTACTTTTTGTTTTCGTGTTGATTTCATTTATTTATTTATTCAAAGCTGTCCTAGCTCTACATTTGACTGGTATTTGTTGCTCAACATTAAAACATTAATATTTTATATAAAATTTTATGAACTTTTTTGAGATTAATTATACAGCTTAAAAATATGTGCTATAAAACAGTAAAATGTGTGGTAAAAAGGTAATATGACAATGTCCGTCTGTCCGCCTGTCGTCTGTCTGTCTATCTGTCTGTCTGTTTATCTGTCTGCCTGTCTGTCTGTCTGTATGTTACAGTCACAATAAATAAATACGCCAAAAACAAATCTCATGGTACCTCTCAAAGGTACAGTCACAACACGGGATTGTTGACCCACTACTATAGAACACTCTCACAGAAAGTCAACGGTAAAATTTGACGTAGGTAATATCTTTTGCGTGACTTGACGCTGTCATTACGACAGGGTTCTATGGTGGCTCAACAACCCCGTGGTGTGACTGTACATTAAAATCAAGGGTATTTTTTTCTTACATTGAATGAGGTATCGTTAGGACACTGAGAAAAATGTCGTTTTAGCTTCATTTTAAAATATCATTACATTGATCTAGAATGTGATTAATTATACTAAAATAAAGTGTCGTAGGTAAATACAACGCCAGAATTCTACCATATAACGAAATAATCGAATTTATAGATGAAGTAATGCAATAATGTGATGACATTTCACCATGAGATTTAGTCACCAAATACGATTACCATTTTGATACAATATAGTGCTGTCCTGTCAAAATAGAACTATATTACAGAAATTCGGTGATAATCCAGATTAACATAATTATATTACACGAGGAAATTGTCACCATATTGTATTAAGAAATTCCTAGTAAAATTTCAGAACATAAATTGAGATACGGTGAGGGTACCGTACTGATGTAAGTTAGAATTAGTATGACTTATCATATTACTTACGTTGTTAGCATTTATCTTTTTGAAGATTGGTAATTCTGAAATATCATAACATCCTAATTATATACAAAGCCATCACACGAAAATACGGTGATACGTACAACGACTGATTACGGAATCATAAACCATAAAGCACATCAGCAGCAACGCGACCGCGCCAGTTGTCATTTATTGCTCATCATAACTGCACGTACAGTCGAAGTCATAAATATTTTTACACTTTAGTACCTTGTCTATTCAACGTCGTGTTCAAACTGTCATATGAAATTGTCACAGCGATTAAAGTGTAAACATATTTATGACTTCGACTGTACATTGGAAAATATTGTGATATTTGTGATGGGGTCTGGGCCGATTCTTCTTCACCATTGTGATTTCCCCTTGGGGGGATGCGACGAATGAATGCAACGGATGGATGCAAGCGGCGCAGGACCGGTCAGTGGACGCCGTTCGGATGAAATGATGATGATGATGATGATGATTTGTGATGGATCAACCCACGGTAGATTTACCTACAGCAGAAATGGAATTTCGCCAATTATGTCGAGAAGTTTTAGAAGGCTATGTTTAGTTTAAATTGTGATTAAGTACGTGATTATAATATATAATAATAATCTCCTCAATTCAGCTCTGGTTTATTGTGATATTTTTGATCATTACTGATATCTGTGCCCATTAACAATTAATAGCGAATATAATACTTTTACATTATTTTACATGTATAAGTAGTAGGAGTAAATAATAGGATATTACTGAAATTAAACGAACGAACGTTATAAAGAAGTAAGAAAACATACAAAAATACGATGACGGTATTTAAAAACCATAAGAAAAAATAAAATGAAATATCTGAAGTAAAAGGAAATCACGTAAATGTGCGTTAAAACTATGAGGAAAGCATACTAAAATATGATGACTGTCACATGGTCATATGAGGTCCCCCCACAACGGTACGATGACATTCACCGTAAAAACTTTTTACAAAGCACGAAATTGTGTCTGCTTCCTACTAAAAGCGTGGTGACATTTCATCATATTATATACTGAGCAGCAGCGATAATAGTTTCATTGTACTTTTTGGTGATATCAGTATACTCTCTACTTAACGTGAATTCATCATTATTTTAACTGAATTCACCTAAATTATTGATGAACAGTTTTCTCAGAGAACTCTTTGAAAAACCATTATGTATGTTATTATCCAAAAGTGTTAAAAATGTTCTTGAGTTAAAGGCGAATAAATTGTTTATCCCGATTGAAAATCACCTCAGATTACTATTTTAACTTACGTAACTTAAAATAAAAATGCGTGTAATTATAGATATAGTTTTTCGTGTTTGTAGTAAAGGCAACGAAACCATACAACCTGTTTTTATAGTTTGTAATCGCGTTCTCTCAGGGTCTCCCCACATCTACCGACGCGGAATCGGCTTCGGCCGAGGCAAGCCAAGCCAGAAGAACGACGTCTCTTTTACTCTTATTGCATGGACACAAAGCTTCTTTGAACCGACCTAGTTTAAGATCTCATGCCTTGAGTCCAGAAATTATCTTTTATGACCCTGTCTTCTAGAAAACTCAATTTCAAGCCGAATGACCCACTTGAATATGATGGTATTCTACTATTACGTTTATTCGTTACGTTACGTTTAAACTTGCCGAGTTTCAGGTAGCAAGAAATTAATATTAAAATACCTACCCGAAATAAGATACTGACCGCCTATGGACCACTAAACAAGTTCTGTTCTGTTCTGTTCTGGTGACACCTCCAGCCAGCAATTCTGCTGCAAGGACCCGTACGCGCTGACCGCGGCGGAGAGGAGATGTTAGATTAGGCTAGCGGGGAAAAGCACGCGCGCCCCACCCAGTCCGGTAAAAGTAGCGAAGAGCCGGAAGAGCATGAGAACCTTAACCCGCACCGACCAGCCACTAATACTAGACCGATCAGGCCACGCGAGCCTCGTCGCCTTTGCTGCACCAACCATCGCCGCCCGCCGCAGGCAGCAGCGCACCTGCCCGAGACACCGGAGAGTCAAGTAGATAGGATAGGAGTGTAGGGTTTGCAGTCAATATGACAGCAGAGACGGAAGGTGGAGCCAACCCGAATTCAAGCATCGTTAAGTCAGCATTAGGGAGATAGATACTATACCTTGGTGTAATATATATTAAAGGTATGGACTGCTTAAAATCATATAGTATAATATATGTATAGTTGCCTACACAGCTCCCACGCAGCCCGTGTGCTGCTTGGGCTTCTACTCTGCTCCCTCAATATCCTCGGGCTCCGACTCTGTGTCGGTTTCAGGTTGTTTAAATATCTTCTCCGCTTCTTTTTTGAGACGCATTCTGATATCCGCAATGTTTCGCCAGTAGGCACGGCTCTTGTTAGTATAGTCACGTATGTCCTGGGGCCTATTGCATAAAAAATAATAGCTTATATTATAAGCTATTAACTCCTAAAATTTACTGATAATAATAGTGCTGCGTTGCATAAAATTTAATAGTCGTAATAATAGTTAGCAGTCCTAAAAATAATTTTAGAAGTATGCTAAATTGTATTGCATAAATATTTTTTTTAACTTATAAAATAACTTTTACTTGTAATATAAGTAACGACGCGGTTAGCCTAGTTGGTAGTGACCCTGCCTAAGAAGCTAGCGGTCCCGGGTTCGAATCCCGGTATGGGAAAATATTTGTGTGACGAGCGCGAGTATTTCTTCCTGAGTCATGGATGTTTTCTCTATACTTAAGTACCCAGCAAACATTTTAAGTAAGTTTTCGTGAACCTAAGACTATATTACCTATTTAAGTTGATATCACGTCCCATTCACCTATTCTTTTCACTTATTATACGCTTTTACCACAAAGGCGAAATATAAGTGTATTAAAACGTAATATTCACTTAACAAATCCACCACAAAGTAAACTGACTTATTAGTTGAAATTAAGTCTAACAATAAGGTAGGATTGACTTGTAATACTGACCAAATAAGTCACAAAACTTCACAGTCAAATACTTGGTATTTGTGACGTAATTATTTCTTATCCGGGGACCTAAGGAACGCCGACCTTCACGTCAATTTTGCGACCAATTTGGGAGTCAATTTTACCTGCCGCGATCACCAGAATGCAACCATAAAGAAAAGAATACCTTTAAAGCATTTGCGATACCAGCAGGTTGTCTTCTGATAACTTCAAAGTCAGACTTACTTGGAAATACAACCAATATGTCTCAGCTGACTGTGGTGACTTTGATGTGAGCTTGTTTAAGTTATAATAAGTCATTATGTGGTGAGTTAGAACGCATTGACTAATTATATTAAAAAAAAATACAAAATACAAAAATCTTTATATACTCTCATAATGGTTATGTCACCCCCCAACCACCGACCAACCACCAACCGGATATCCAGAAGTTAGAGGCAACTGACGACGAAAGTTTGACAATTTCGCAAAAAAAATATTCCATGCTTTCAAATAATAAGGACTCAGAGAATGAAGTATCTGAAAATGGAGACTCAGGAAATGAAGATGTGGTTATTATCAAATCAATAAAACGCACTGAAGACTTACAAAAATGGACAGTATAGCATAAACCTACCACGACATCTCTCAACGATTTGTTAGGTTTATTAAATAAACAAAGATTGAAACTACTCAAAGATGGGCGATCGTTGCTGAAAACTTATGATGTCGTTATAAAGACCATGGGATAAGGGAAATTTTGGTATCAGGGCGTAAGAGACAATTTAGAATTTTTCTATCGGCTATTGATTTAAGTTCTGTATCATTTATTGAGTTATTTTTCAACGTCGACGGTATGTTTCTTTTTAACAGTACTGCTTCCGAAGTATGGCCTATTGCATTTGCAATATATGGTATGCCAAGCGTCAAGCCAATGTTTGCAGCGATTTATTATGGAACTGGAAAACCGCCTTTGGACCTATTTTTACGGGGTGCTTACGCACAACAACTCGCTCGCTCGCTCGCTCGGGGTCGCTATAACAACTTTTGATATATTATTGGTAACGATTAAGGGATATAATGCACTTTTGGTATAACAATATTTGGCATATTCTGATATGATCTAACTATCATCAGGTATAATGAACTTATAATATAACAACAATTTATCTAACAGTCATATGGTAAAAAGATAAAAAAGATAAAATATATTTATTCAGTAAGTAGGCCGCACGGGCACTTTTACACGTCAAAATCTACCAGCGCTTCCCAAGAGGAGACCACTGCTGAGAAGAAGCGCCGCAAGAAACTCAACAGTTAGTCATTTTTTAAATAAAAATATAACAATGTCACTACTTATTCTAGCATTATATAAAACTGTAAAAATAATATTAAATATCTGCGTAGTTTTGCAGAAAAACATGTCAGAAAGACAACGAGAAATTAATATATATATTATTTTCTCGTTTCTATAAAAAAAAAGACTAAAAAAGTTTTGTAACTTTTTTTGTTTTTTTTTTTTTATAAGAGAGGGAGGCAAACGAGCATGCGGGTTACCTGATGCGAAGTAATCACCACCGCCCATGAATACCGACAACTCAAGAAGAGTTGTCGGTACGTTGCCGACTCTAAAACTACGTCGGGTAATTTATTATAAAAATGAATGCATTGACCTACAAATGATTTATATACTTTACGGACACGAAACTTTTTTATGGCAATTTTATTTTTATTCCTAGTATTTATATTATGTATATCAGAATTTTTAACGAAAGATCTAGGTTCTTAATAACATACATAATATTTTCATAAATATATTGGGATGCTACTGTTAAAATATTAATTTGTTTAAAAAGTTCTCTTAATTAATCACGGGAATTTAAGTTATATATAGAGCGAATGGACCTTTTTTGTAACACAAATATAGTTTGTATGTCAGCTGCTTTTCCCCAAACCAGAATACCGTATGACATAACACTATGAAAATAACTATGATAAACTAAGCGAGCTGTCTCAACATTGGTAAGTTGTCTAATTTTCCTAACGGCGTAAGCGGCCTTACTTAATTTGCCTGCTAGAACTGCTATATGGGGACTCCATTGCAAATTATTGTCTATAGTTATGCTTAAGCAAAGTGCCTTATCTACCATTTCTGAACACTCGCCATTAAGAACAATACTAGAATTTACCGGTTTAACATTAGGCAAAACGAACCTAACACATTTAGTTTTCTTAGCATTGAGTAGTAAGTTGTTACTCGTAAACCAATTAAGTACTTTAACAAGCGCGGCGTTTATCCTACTGTAGTCGACAGATTTTCGGTCTACCTTGAAAATGAGGTATGTATCATCAGCAAATAGTACAATATCACAAAGTGTATCTACTATGGGTGGTAAGTCATTTATATAAACCAAAAATAAGAAAGGACCTAATATAGAGCCCTGGGGCACACCTAATTTAACTGCAGCGCCAGCAGACTACGTATTGTTTACAACAACCGTTTGTGTTCTATCACTGAGGTAAGAAGACATAAGTCTTAGAGCATTATTTGATAGACCATAATGTTCCAATTTTAAAATAAGGGTCGCATGATCAACGCAATCAAAAGCTTTCGAAAGGTCACAAAATATTCCTACTGCATCACAAGATGTCTCCCAGATATTATATATATATTTAATAAGAACAGATGCTGGATCAGTAGTGGATCGTCCCTTGGTGAAGCCGAACTGATTACTGTTAAGCAGTTTATTTCTATTGAAGTGACCTAACATATCATTCAACATTAACTTCTCAAAGACTTTACTTAGAACTGGTAGTATAGAAATGGGGCGGAAATTCGTTAAATCACTCTTCTCGCCCGACTTAAAAAGGGGTATAACGTATATGTGATATAACTGTGTTCGATATAACGTTCAGTGGGTATAATGTAGTAGTGGTATAATCTGGAATGAATAATTCAAATGAACTGATATGACAAAAAGTATAAAGACAAATATAGGAATTTTGGGAATAATAACATGTTGCGGTGAGCGAGCGTAGCGAGCGAGCAAGATGGGCCGGGGCAGAAGCGACTCGGATAGGTTAGGTTAGAAGGCTAAGGCGGGAGCGAAGCGTAGCGAAGCTCCCTCCCGCCTTGATCTTCGAGGTTTTTTTTTTGCATCTCTTAAAAAATATTTTTAGATCTTATAACACATTATACCACTAATACTTATATCATACGTTCATTTTATTAGGTAAATATTATATTAAAAATCTATTATACCTATTGAACATTATACACCATGAAAATATCTCCTTTGTTGTTATATCAAAAGTTTATTATATCCCTTGAGTGATTATATTCCATGAAATTATAACAAATGTTGGTATATCTAGTGAAAATATATCAAAAGTTGTTATACCGATCATTACACACCCCTATTTTTACGCGAGTTTATAGATGAGATGAATCATATTATACAAGAAGGTGTTTTAATAAACGAAAAAAGCTAAGAGTTAAAATTAAGTGTTTTTTGTGTGATACTCCTGCTAGAGCGTTTTTTAAAAGTGAGATATAAATAAATATTTTAAATAGTTAAACCTAATTACATGCCCTAAGCTTTTAATTTAACCAAAATTTTGTTGATATAATGTTGTAAGCAATTTTACGGTGTGTGTGAAGTTCCCAATCCGCACTGGGCCCGCTTGGGAACTATAGCCCAAACCCTCTCATTGTGAGTGGAGGCCTGTGCCCAGCAGTGGGACGTATATAGGCTGGATTATTATAATGTTGTATGAGAATTTCACGTAATTAAATGAAACTATTTTAAATGGTTAAAGTATAACGTGTCGAAGTGTAACGAGTGTTGCCTTTGACCGCGACCGCTGCAAAATTGTCGAAACATTAGACCGGATTATACCTGATGCAAATCAATTCATATTTATACCGTTTTTATCGTCCACGCGGGCGTGGCGCGACTTTGGACTCCTCTCCCGATCCGCCGAAAGTCAGTAATTTCAATTTCAAAAGAACAGCGCGTGTGTGTGGGACATTTTCGCTATGCGTCTGAGCGCTAGACAGAGATGACTCTAGATAATCATCGCCCATAATGGCCGATTGTGAAGTGCAGCCATAATAGTTATACCTGCCACTAGTTTTCGGCCTGATAGTTTATATAACCTATTGTGTATATAAACGACTTTATGGTCATGTCACCTTTAAACTAATTTAGACATAGATTGGTAAAATGGCACTGACAAGTCGCAGAAATAAGTCAAACTAACTTAACCTTTTCAACGCCCCAGTCGGCTCTGGCCGTCAACGGAAAGTCGTGCCACTGACACCACGTCGGCTACAGCCGACACACAGTTTAACATCAAAATCAAGTGTAATAAAAAACTTTACAAGAAAATTGATGGAGTTTTATAATTGCTTTGCAAGTCTATATTAGTCTAAACCTAAAATACATTGGTTATAATACCAGAATTATGAATAAATCAACTTTCTGTGAGACTGTGATTTAATGCAGTAATTGTCAGTGCTTACTAGGCTAACGACGGCTCCAGCCGACACATAGCGATGCGACCGCCCGCTGCGTTTTATGTTGGAAAAAGTGTAAAAATAACTATTACAGAGTCGTTTATCCATGATAAATTATTTAACTAC
Organism: Tortrix viridana; assembly: GCA_963241965.1. NCBI lineage: Eukaryota > Metazoa > Arthropoda > Insecta > Lepidoptera > Tortricidae > Tortrix > Tortrix viridana. Next base: position 37,517,148 of record OY725171.1, on the reverse strand, counting down.
ATAATCCAAATTTATCATAAATTACGTAAATATTATATAGCAATGGTATCCCATTTACTCTGCACGCAGTAATGGTACAATAATAGTTCACCATTTAGTTAATAATAACAATCGACAAACTGGTTTTGCACACCTCACGTAAACAAGTGCTTATCAGTGTCCTATGCGCCCCCGTCGGCTGTGGACGCTAATCTGTGACGTCAGAGGCGCGACATCATCTTGAATAGTGTTGTACAGTGTCGACGAAATGTGAGAGGAGTCTTATCGTACGAAGGAGTTGCTGCGAATTTTACTAGGTGTTCATAACGCCGACGATGAAATTCCAGAATTTGTATCGGAACAAGTTGAAATAGATTATTTCGAGGGAAGTCTTTAAATTTTAACTAAATATATATATTATTATAAATAATGTAATATTATTAACTAAGCATATGAAAATTCATTTTATTTAAAATCAATAGGTAATCGAAAATGGACCAGCCAATGCTATATTATTAATAATTCTAGTACCTTTACGAAATCATTTCTAGGGTCATAAAACTTCTTTATATCTCGCTCACACTTACGGGGCTTATGGAGCAGCATAACTAAATACTAATGCCCTTACTAATAAACGTTGAGTAACCGCTGAGTAGTTATACCATGCTTTGTCCTTATCTGTCGAATTCAAATGTCACAATGACAGATAAGGACAAAGCATGGTATAACTACTCAGCGGTTACTCAACGTTTATTAGTAAGGGCATTATAATAACACTATTCTTTGTACAAAATCTGCCTCAAAATTCGCTAACAAAGGTCGGTCAGGTTAAACCGCGGTTTAAACTAATAATTGTTAACAGTTGAGCTCACAATCAGGGTACTTTTAATGTGTGTCAAAACTCATCGTTCATCATAAATCATTACACTTAAAAAACGCAATTTTATTTGGACTTTATTATTATTAAGATTCTTACTCAAAGATATCGATATGAAAGTTAATGCCTTACACAGTTTCTCAACTCTAGTATTATTACAATTTCCATTGCCTGTGACGCCCGTGTCGGCCAGAGCCGTCAATACGTGACGTCATCACCTCGTAAAAAGCAAGTAGTGTTGTGACTCTGTTACTAAATTAAAATGCATGTCGTGCGAATATTTTGGTGTTTTCATACTTTATTGTGGGTTTATAATGTTAATAAAATATGAAAATGTAATAACATTATAGTGAAATATTTGTTAAAGTTTTCCGATAGTTCGTTTTCGTATCGATATTTCGTTTTGGAATCACTACGTTTTTCGAGATCGACTTGTAGGTACGTTTTTGTTGTGGCGTCCGGTAGGCAGCGTTTTGTTTCACAGCTTGGCGTTCAAAAGGTTAAAGTAAATCCCAAATACCTATAGGTCAATTTCTTGGGAAATGTAACATTCTAGTCGAGCCGCCATTTTATTTTGTCAAAATGATGAAGCGATGTTATAAACTTCATAATTTTTATTACATTTTCTTGCATAATACGATCAAATGATACATCTCTTACCTAGTATTTAGATTTAAATAAAATTTTGACAAGGTTTAAGTAGCCAAAAATACTAAACCTCTGTTTATGACACTCAAATAATACTAAATATGGGCATTTCTTCGTTCAAAATAAAATAATAGTAAGGTATTTCTAAGGCCCATCAGCAGTTTTCAACGTAAAACCTAATGCACGAAAAAATTTTCATCGCACAAGATTTCATAGCATTCAGTGCGAAATCAACCAAGTTAGTTGACTAATATTTATTACTTACAAAAAAGATTATGGCCGCCATGATAAGAGTTAAATTAAAATTGTCTTATATTGTCAGACATTTCGTCTACGAGCGAAAAGGAAATATATTTTTGTTCTCTACGCTCCATCACAAATTGGGATAAATTTTACCTAAATAAGTAAATTTATGCAAAAATTACGTCGTGATCGCGTTTAAATGTGGTCGAGAATACCAAATTAGTAATAGCAACTACACGGCACGTGCCCTCGACGTGAAGTCGACGTCGAAAACGTTACTAAAGTTAGTTAGTTACTAAAGTTACGTCGAATCGACGTCGCAGACACGTGCTTTTTTTCCCCAATTATGTCGATTCGACATACTCGAGGTAATCTATTTAGGTGACCATGAAAACTGCGACCTAGAATAGGTGCTTATTATCCTAATTTCAACCAAAAATGTTTGCTGGGTACGTATTTCTCTATATGTATATCGTTGCCTAGTACCCATAGTACAAGCCTAGAACTTAGTTTGGGACTACGTAAATTTGTGTGAGATTGTCTCTTATATTTGTAAATGATTATAAGTATTATAACTCAGTCGGTCTCTAAACATCCGCGGTTGCCTTTGTGATATTTCGTCACTACTATCACTGTCGGAAGATATAATTTTATATTTTTTTTATTTGTGGTGAAAAATATATACTGTGGAATATAGAACCTTTTTTTGAAGTCGGTTAAAAAGGAATTCGATGACTTAAAAATGAAAGTCGTCACACTTATATTATTATTAACAAACTCTAAACACCTATGAAATATTTGCTTGTATTATGAGTAAATAATATAAGCAAGCAGGTTTTTTGCAACAGAAACACAGTTTTACTTGTAATAATAGCTTATAATACCCGTAAAATTTCTAATAACTTTTATTATTAGTAAAAATGTATATGCAACAAAACACTTATAAAGGACAATGGGCAGAAATGTATGGGCACTGTCCCCACCCACCAACAGAAACGAAACATGTCTCATTTAATAGATCTTGGCAAGCTGATTATTTTTTACTATGACGACGATCGTCCTAAGTATGGGGTTTTCTTGGAAAACCATATTTAGCAAGCTATAGTTACGTAGTCACTAGCGACATCCTGTATCTAGTAGAAACAACTATCTCGACAACAGATGGCGCTTCCTTTTATTAAACGCAATAAGCGCGCGAGCGAAGCCATGGGTAAAAGCTAGTCAATTTATATAATTGATTATGTCAATTTATATAATTATTAAGTAAATGGAAAAAAGCTTAAAACGCTATACTTATTTTATAACAAGCGATGTTTTAATACTTCATCGTTTTATAATCTCTTATCGTTAATACTCTGACAGAGCCATCTATTGAGCTATTTTGTAACGTCTTGTTTCATTTATTTCTAAATAACTTTTTTTACACAAGTTCTTCACAAAAACGAGCAACGTAGTCCTGTTTTAAATATTTTTCTTAGTAATATTGTTAATAACTTAACGTTTCTGTTACTTTCTTAATCAAAAAATATATAAAAACAAAACATTATTTTCCAAGAAAACCCCATACATAGGACGATTGTCGTCATAATAAAAAATAATCAGCTTGCCAAGATCTATTAAATGAGACATGTTTCGTTTCTGTTGGTGGGTGGGGACGTTTTGCCCATTCTCCTTTACTTGTAATATGAGTCTATTTCTCGTAATAATAGTCTAATATTTTTTATGCAACAAAAGCATACTATTTTTTATGCAACAGAAAAAATTCAACTACTAAAATATTTTTTAAGAGTCTTATATTATAAGTTTATAACAGCAGTATTTATATGCAATAGGCCCCTGGGCAAGTGAGTCCTCCCAAGTGAATATAGGCCGACCTATCTTTTTTCTGCGTTCCTTGTACTTGAGGGCCGCGTACCATAGGTGAGGGTTTTGGCGCCTAAGCACATACCCGTAATACGAGAGCCGCCGAACTTTAATTATTTTTGTGACTGTTTTGCCTTCCAGAATTTGCCAGATCTTTTGTTTAGGAGTGCCCTTAGCGACTGACAGCATTTCGGTTAGGCCTATGGACCACTGAATAAGTGACGATTTTTTTTTGTCATTCTAAAACTAACTTTAGCGCTCGGTTCAGTAGCAAATTACTGTTGCTGGGAAACGTAGTATCATTAGCGACAACGCCGTCTGGAGGCGTGAGTGTCAAGTAAGACAGGTGACACGGTAACAAGCGTCCAAGGAGCCGCGTCATCGTCGCGAAATAGCCCTTGTAACAAAAATTGTTACAAAGCAAAGAATATAATATCTCACAACAATAGTAAGCCTGGTAGGTTATTTCTACACAATAGTCTCAACAGTGTTAGAAAGTTAAATAGTTCCAAGCCGCAGCCTATTTCTTTTTTCCAGAAATTTCCAAATATCGATTGACACAACCGAAAAACTTAAGGACGGTCTGGTTAAGGTCAACTTTCCACCCCGTTTATATACCTACAGTTTTCCTAGTTTGTTAATAGCTGGCTATCGCTGTCACAGTCACATAGAATGACGAAGATTACCGATTTTTATTAACGAACTGGGTCGATCAACTTTTTGTTGTTTTTATTTATTCCCGTAAGCCAGGAGACAACAGTGATAGTGTTTCTTAGAAAAATCGTGTGCCAAAAGACTAGGATGGGTAGATATATGCAACATAGTTTGCCCAAATTAATACTTATCAGCTTATCACACCAACGGTTTTTTTTATTTATTTTCCAAAAGTTTGCAAATTTGTTTACCTATTTTTTTTTATTTAAGCATGTGATGGCTCACACTTATTTTTAATCTCTTATGTATGTAAAAAAAAAAAAAATACCTAGTCGGTCCATAATTATGTCACTAAGTTTCAGTCATAATAAACGAACTGATGTTTATTATTTAAAAAAAATATATGAATTAAAAGCTTTAATAATAAACATTTCTAAAGAAAAAATTTCAAAATCACGTGTAGTCGCTGCAATTTTCGATACGAGCCTTTAACATTCACGACCGGCGTCATTAGGAATACGCACGACGTTTCTGCAAATTTCACTTTTTTTAAGTGATGAAAACTCGGCCCTCTGTTTAAAAAACAGCTTTGATGCTAATTATTGCGAAACCTCTTATCTCAGTAACCAGCATTAGATTTATCAACGGGACTATATGCCAGCTTATGAAGCAAAAATAATGGATAGTTTTCGCATCACTGCGAAATTGATACAAATTCGTAGAGTAAATTTAATGGAAACTGAGGATTGGTCGATGTATAAAAGGAAATGCAGTTGTTGCGTATGTATTTACATCATCAAATCATGTCTAGACGTGTCCGTTGGCCGACTGTAAGTATATACAGGGTGACTGGATATTCGATACAATCCTTTTAAGGGAGCATAGTAGAGCTCATTTGGAGCAAATTAGGTCATGTAGTACCCTGGCCGAAAATTATTAGTTTGTGAGATATTTGAGATTTTAGTTTTTTTTCGAAATTGCGGAACATGTTCGAAAAAAAAGATATAAAAAAATAATTTGCCTTTTTTTAATGCACTTTCATGTATTTTCTGAAAGCTAAAATATAAGCGATTTCATGTAATGACAAAAACCTAATCACATAATAATGCTACATGTCAAGTTATTTACTAAAACTCCAATAAAAAGATACCAAAAATTAATTACTTCATTAAAAGACAGTGTTTTTTTTAAATAAATGTATGACATGCAGCGTACAAATTACTAGAAAAACTTCTTTGGTTTACTAGCTATCTAATGAGGTACAATAGTTATCAAAAAGTATTAAATATTCAAAATAAGCAAGTACTAATTAAAACTAAGAAGTACATTTCTTATGAATTTCCATTACTCTTGTACCTGGTACGAACTCTTCAGAAATCAGTATTTATCTTCAGATGCATACTTCAATGGCAGATATTATTGCAAAAAAGAACTGAACTTAATTAATTAAAAGATAATTAAGAAAGAGTAAGTAATTATTCGTCATCAAAAATGGATACTTGTAGATTAACTCATGTTTAGGGAATCAACCTAGTAATTTGCAAAAAGCATTAACTTGAACCGTTAAACGGGGTAAATTGGAACGGCGGGGTAAATAGGAATAAATATCTGCTTTTCTAAACCGGTCTGTTAGTCCCATTACTAACAGACCGGAGATCAAACTGTTATTGATTTCTGAATAAGCGAGGTATGTTTTGCTACTGGCTACACAGCATTTAAATCAGTCAATGACGTTTCAGTAAAAAAAAACACGTTGAAAGTGAGGTCGTCGTGAACACGCGTTTTATGTACCATTAAATTTCAAGTTTTAGATGAGTCATATTGTGAAAAACTGTTAAAATTGGTGTAATATCGATCATAGTAGTGGATTATGATTTAAAGAAATAAAAAAGTAAGTAAATAATTGCAATATTTCATTGGAAATCTTAGTTTTAGATAACCACTTGTTTTTAGGTCATTTTGGGGATAATAGGAACGGCGAAGGGGGAAATTGGCACGCCAACAGGTATAATTGGAACGACGCGGGGGTTAATAGGTTTGACTATGGGGCAAATTTGCATGGCCAAATAGGGTTTTCAAAAATTAAAATCGGCCCTTACATCAAAATATGGGCTCGGGGATTTTTTGGTGAGTACCTCTTGTAATGAAGAATATTTTGGCCGAGTATGAACATCCTACTTGTAATAGTTTTTGACAATACCAATTTAAAAATAAACATTTTTTTATGTGGTTGTGAAGTAGTGATACCCAGGGGTCGGAAACCGGTTTGAAATTGAAACCGGTTTCGGCCATTGACCCCAAACCTGAATGGATAGCGGTTTGGGTTAAGGTTACCGGTATATAAACCGGTTAATTGAAAAACCGGTTTTTCACAAATTTCGTTCTGAAGAACGAAATTAACCGGTTAATTTGGACTTGACACTGCAATATATACAGATATAGCACCGAATGCTATTTCTTTTACAAGTTTTACTCGTCTACATAATTATATCTATCTATCTATATTCTATACATATAATAAAGCTGTAAATATGTTTATTTGAACGCGCATCACGTGAAAACTGCTCAACAGATTTAGATGAAATTTGGTATGGAGATAGCTTGAGTCCCGGGAAAAGATATAGGCTGAATATAATAGTACCCAGAGCTAAGCGAGGGCGGGTCGCTAAAATACAATATAAACACCTCCTAACCAATTTTGTTGAGCGTTAGGTTGCCCTCGTAATTTTAGTAAAATTGATAAAAAAATGTTTTTAGGTAGCTATCTAGTTAGTTCAAAATCAATATCCTGGAGATTGGTGTGGTCTCCTACAACGAATCCGTTGACAGAATGAGAAAAAGTAGCCGCCATCTTGAACTTTTTAGTTATTCGACCGATTGCTTCCAAAATCGATATCTGGGGATTTAATTGGTCTCCGACAACGAACCCGTTGACGGAATGAGAAAAAGTATCCGCCATCTTGAACTTTTTAGTTATTTGACCGATTGCTTCCAAAATCGATATCTGGGGATTTGTGTGGTCTCCGACAAGGAATCCGTTGACGGAATGAGAAAAAGTATCCGCCATCTTGAACTTTTTAGTTCTTCAACCGATTGCTTCCAAAATCGATATCTGGGAATTTGATTGGTCTCCGACAACGAATCCGTTGACGGAATGAGAAAAAGTATCCGCCATCTTGAACTTTTTAGTTCTTCAACAGATTGCTTCCAAAATCGATATCTGGGGATTTGTGTGGTCTCCGAAAACGAATGCGTTGTCAGAATGAGAAAAAGTAGCCGCCATCTTGAACTTTTTAGTTATTCGTTTGATTGCTTCGAAAATCGATATCTGGGGATTTGTGTGGCCTCCGACAAAGAATCCGTTGACAGAATGAGAAAAAGTATCCACCATCTTGAACTTTTTAGTTCTTCAACCGATTGCTTCCAAAATCGACATCTGGGGATTTGTGTGGTCTCCGACAAGGAATCCGTTGACAGAAAGAGAAAAAGTATCCGCCATCTTGAACTTTTTAGTTCTTCAACCGATTGCTTCCAAAATCGATATCTGGGGATTTGTGTGGTCTCCGAGAACGAATGCGTTGACAGAATGAGAAAAAGTAGCCACCATCTTGAACTTTTTAGTTCTTCAACCGATTGCATCCAAAATCGATATCTGGGGATTTGTGTGGTCTCCGACAAGGAATCCGTTGACAGAATGAGAAAAAGTATCCGCCATCTTGAACTTTTTAGTTCTTCAACCGATTGCTTCCAAAATCGATATCTGGGGATTTGTGTGGTCTCCGAGAACGAATGCGTTGACAGAATGAGAAAAAGTAGCCGCCATCTTTAACTTTTTAGTTATTCGTTCGATTGCTTCGAAAATCGATATCTGGGGATTTGTGTGGACTCCGACAAGGAATCCGTTGACAGAATGAGAAAAAGAAATTTTCACTGATATTCGATGTAGGAGAACACACAAATCCCCAGATATCGTTTTTGTAGTGTGTGTAACCGGATTCATTGTCGGAGTCCACACAGATCCCCAGGATATTGATTTTGAACTAACTAGATAGCTAACTAAAAACATTTTTTTATCAATTTTACTAAAATTACGAGGACAACCTAACGCTCAACAGAATTGGTTAGGAGGTGTTTATATTGTATTCTAGCGACCCGCCCTCGCTTCGCTCTGGGTACTATTATATTCAGCCTATATCTTTTCCCGGGACTCAAGCTATCTCCATACCAAATTTCATCTAAATCTGTTGAGCAGTTTTCACGTGATGCGCGTTCAAATAAACATATTTACAGCTTTATTATATGTATAGAATATAGATAGATAGATATAATTATGTAGATGAGTAAAACTTGTAAAAGAAATAGCATTCGGTGCTATATCTGTATATATTGCAGTGTCAAGTCCAAATTAACCGGTTAATTTCGTTCTTCAGAACGAAATTTGTGAAAAACCGGTTTTTCAATTAACCGGTTTATATACCGGTAACCTTAACCCAAACAGCTATCCATTCAGGTATGGGTTCAATGGCCGAAATCAGTTTCAATTTCAAACCGGTTTCCGACCCCTGAGACACGGTAACTGCGCAGTACGGCGAGCGGCGACATCAAGGTCGTAGTCTGAGTTTAACCGGTTAATACAGGTTTATCGGAGTTCTTCAATTTCGTTCTTCCTATTAACCGGTAACCTAAATAATTTCGTTCTTTTTAAACCGTTCCTTTAATTAACCGGTAAACGGATGAACGAAATTAAACCGGTTTTTAGAACGATATTTACCGCTATTTAGAAACCGGTTCCGAGCCCTGGTATAAGTTAAAGTTACTTAATAAATTCAGTAAAAATAAGATCTCAAGGATTTTTTGATTTAGTAACTATTTTAATGATTTTTTGAGACTTGTTTAGTAGGTATACCTAGGTAGGTTTAGTAGCTTAGCTTTAGATAGATTGAGCGACAGCTCTAGGCAAAATTCCAATTAACCCCACTCTCGTACCTATTAACCCCGTCGGGGGTTAATTGGAATCCAATAGAGTTTTTGTTGAATATTTCAAAATATGGCAATAAATTGGGAATCTAAGGCTACTAAGCAACTAAAAGAGCTTAACACACATTTTCATGTAGTAACGTAAAATACCCTATGAATTACGGAAGACGGTTAAAATTCCAGTTGAAAGTGAAGATTGGACCAATTTACCCCGTTTTACGGAACTTAAAGTCAGTTAAAAACTTAAATTCAATGATTTTTTCATTAATTTGTTAAATAACATGACATGTAGCATTATGTGATTAGGTTTTTGACATTACATGAAATCGCTGACACTTTAGCTTTCAGAAAATACATTTAAGTGCATTAAAAAAAGGCAAATGATTTTTTTACATCTTTTTTTCGAACATGTTCCGCCATTTCGAAAAAAAACTAAAATCTCAAATATCTCGGAAACCAATAATTTTCGGCTAGGATACTACATTACCTAATTTGCTCCAAATGAGCTCTATTATGCCTCCTTAAAAGGATTGTATCGAATATCCAGTCACCCTGTATATAAATATCTACACATATGTAACCACATAAAAGAGTTTCGACATGTCTTCCTACATAAACCGTGTTAGACAATATACAGTGTTTACATGATTTTTGTGAGGTAGCAAGCTATTCGTTAATTTTCTTTTTTAGGCCAAGCATTTTTGTCCGTTAAATAGCATAGTCCTAGACCCTATAGTACGCTTTAGACATCAACGACTTTTAGAGGTAGAGTAGATTTATCCAAGTTAAGCGACTCATGTCTGTCAATAATGATAATCATCAGGTATAACATTTGTAATTACGAATAAGTACATATACATATTTTACGACGCGGATGTTTTTTTTTTCTTTTTTTTCGCGTCTCCGGTGTCAATGAGAATAGGTATCTAGTTCCACTCTCCATTGTTAGAGACCTTGTTCTCTATATGGATATTTACTCATGTAAGGAAGCCATTATCTAACAGGATAAATCGTTTATGGCGTAAATGCCGGATTGCGGCAAACCGTAAGCCGCGGAGTTATGATTACTTTACTTACTAGGCCTTCTGGACTCAGTTTAGTTAGTTCCCTATTTGAAATGGGTCACGCTCTCCTTAGTCTTCCAAATGGAAAATGTAATAAAAATCGTATCGAACAGTGGAACCTACATCAAATCGAAAGAGCTGGTTTCAATTTCCTTCTTTCTTACAACTTAACGTTTTTAAAACGTTTTGCCTTCGTGCCACGGTTTAGGAAGTTACGCTTCTAGTCAGCGAGTAGTAATTCAAGAACGTTAACGAGTTGAACGAACGCTCGGGCATCGGAGCGTAGCTCACACGGTTTCGCACTTTTTACTTTTATTTTTAACACGATAAAACAGCATAAACGGGAATTTCTACAATAATGTTTAAAACGTAACGAAGTATCAGTAAGGGCCACTTTTCACTAAGTTCAGTTTAGGTGTCAAAATCTATGGAAATTTAAGACTAAATGTAGATTTAACTTTCCCCTGCAAGAGGCCCTTAATAATATAGAGCTGTCAGATTATTTATAAATTATTAAGCCTTACTTAACCGAAGGTCAGTGTTAACAAAAAATACAGTGATATTTATTGTTCTTAAGTGTTTTATACCAAACGCCAAACCATTTTTGACGAATAAACAATTGAAATGAATTACGTGGTTGAACCCGGGATTAAATTTAAAAGGGATAAAACGCGGACAGTAGTACAGATTATTTATTTTATCTCCTTTTCTTCTTAATGTGCCTCTCCGACAAGCGAAGCTTGGCAGTCAGCTCCGCAAATTTGCCTTTAGTTATCTCTTGCGAGGCGGAACAGTTGGGCAGCACTCGCTATGCCTTTCCACTCTCGGAGATTCCTCAAACATGATTTCTTCCTGCGGCCTACGTGTCTCTTGCCAACGACTTTACACATAATTATGAGCTGCAAGAGACTGTATCTGTCATGCCTTATCAAATGCCCTAGATATGTAACTTTCCTACGTCGGACGCTTCTCGCCGGTACGCAGAACGACATCATTGCTAATCACCTCGTCAGGCAATCCGCTACTTTCCGGGCCTGAACAGTAATGCACTATTTCTCAAACATGCTCAGAAAGGATGGCATTTCTTTTGAAAAACGAAGACGCGAAGGGCCTCATTTTCTTCCTAGGAGTAAAATAAACGTATGAAAACCCATTTCCGTCCGCTGCGATATTTTTTTTAAAGTGCTGTCCAATGCATACAGAATAGAAAGGACCAAGGAATAAATCTCATACAGCCAAGGCAACTGCTCGTTTTCGTAGCACAGTGCGTGTGTTTTCTTCTTTTTAATTTGCTTTAAAATTGTCTATGGTTAGAAAAAAAATTAAAAACAAAAACTTATTGAAATTTAAACGTAGAACTTCCTGTTGTTGTGTAAAAACTACAAACATCAAGTCCTCGGCAATTCACTTCACGGGAAAATTTGTCTACCACAAGCCTTGAAATATCAACATCTAAAATTTAACATACAAACATAAATGTTCCTGGAAAACCCATAACATTTTCGTTTACAAATTGTCCTAATATGACTAACATCACTTTTAATATTAATTAAATTACTTACTTTTTACAAATATATTTGTATCATTTCCTCACATGTTTGAGAAAAGCATTATATGTCTCGGCCTAAAGCCTCGGCGGAAACGGGGGGATTGCCTGACTCGTATTTTAGCAGGCCACGCTATTGCTCGGCCTGCTAACTACCTCGTCAGGCAATCCCTTACTATCCGCGCCTACGCAATAATGTACAGTCAGCTGCAGAGAAAAGTAACCCCCTCTGCTAAGTAAATTGTATGCAGGGGGGGTTACTTTTCTCTGCAGCTGACTGTACTATTGCGCCTTATCCCATTGAAATAAGGTGCAAAAGTGTGTACATATTTTTGAACTCTACTGCACGTCAATGGTTCCTCCAAATATTTATAAACCACTAGCTTTCGCCCGCGACTCAGTCCGCGTAGAGTCCTTTATCTTGTATCCCACGGGAACAATCAAATTTTCTGGGATCCAAACTATCCTATGTTCTTCCCCGAGACTCTCTCTATACAAAATTTCATCTAAATCGGTACAGCGGTGTAAGCGTGAAGACATACAGAGTTACTATCGCATTTAAAATACTAGTAAGGATTTTGTAGGAAAAAATGGCACCTTTAACCTTTTAACCGCTCCCCGCCGAAAGGTCGCGGCTCCCGGTTGGGAACTTTTAGTATGTTATACCGGAGGGCCACCCCTACCATATAAAACAACTAGCTTTGGCCCGCGACTTCGTCCGCGTAGAAGTCGTTTATCGTTTTTACCCCGGACACTATCAAATTGTCCGGGATAAAAAAGGTGCCAATCCAGGATAACAACTATCTGTGTGACAACTTCATCCAAATCCGTTCAACTATTTAGACGTGACTGAAAAAAAACATCTCAACATCCATACAAACTTTATTTAGCGTCGTCGCTCGGGTTGAAACCGAATTTTCATCGATTTTCTATACAAAAACAAAAAAAAAGGTCTATAGCTAGGGTTCGAACCCGCAGTCTTTGCGTAGTAGATTTGCGTAGTATTACGAACCATTGCGCGGGAAATCTTTTTTCGTGAAAATACGGGGAAAACGAATTTTCCCAGATATGAGACCTAGCTAGATCGAATTTTTGCCCCCGTAAACTCCCATGTCGCAATCGAAAATCGAAATCGTTTGAGCCGTTTTCGAGAACGTGAACTGAGTACAAATATATACAGGGTGACTGGATATTCGATACATTCCTTTTAAGGAGGCGTAGTAGAGCTCATTTGGAGCAAATTAGGTCATGTAGTACCCTGGCCGAAAATTATTACTTTCTGAGATATTTGAGATTTTCGTTTTTTTTCGAAATTGCGGAACATGTTCGAAAAAAAAATATATAAAAAAATAATTTGCCTTTTCTTAATGCACTTTAATGTATTTTCTGAAAGCTAAAATGTCAGCGATTTCATGTAATGACCAAAACCTAACCTAATCACATAATGCTACATGTCAAGTTATTTAATAAAACTCCAATAAAAAGACACAAAAAAGTAATTACTTCATTAAAAGACAGTTTTTTTTTAAATAAAATTATTATATGCAGCGTACAAATCACTGGAAAAACTTCCTTGGTTTACTAGCTATCTAATGAGGTACAAAAGTTATCAAAAATAAACTAAATATTCAAAATAAGCAAGTACTAATTAATACTAAGAAGTACATTTCTTAGGAATTTCCATTACTCATGTACCTGGTACGAACTCTTCAGAAATCAGTATTTATCTTCAGATGCATACTTCAATGGCCGATATTATTGCAAAAGAGAACTGAACTTAATTAATTAAAAGATAATTAAGAAAGAGTAAGTAGTTACTCGCCATCAAAAATGGATACTTGTAGATTACCTCATGTTTAGGGAATCAACCTACTAGGGGTAGAATTTCCAAAAACGCCAAATCTCATATTCTTATTTTATATGTTAAAACGTATTTCCCCCTACCCCCTTAGGGATAGTGTTTCCAAAAACATAGTAAGTATTACTTTTTGCTTGTAAGCAGTAGCAAATACCAATTTCCACGTTCCTTACTTCAAAAGTGACCAATCATTTCCCCTCATTTCATCCCCTTAGGGGTAGTTTATCCAAAAACGCCTAAATTAGTTTTTTATTTGTTAAAAGTAGCCTAAATACTAATTTCCACGTTCCTAACTTCAAACAGGACCAACGTCCATACAAACTACCACCACGCCATTTCAATCTCTTAGGGGTAATTATCCAAACTCACCAAAAGTTGTTTTTTTATTTGTTTACAGTAGTCTTTATAACAATTTCCACGTTTCTAACTACAAAATTTACCAAACTCTCATACAAACTTTCAACCACCCGTTTCATCCCTTTAGGGCCAATTTTTCTAAAATCGCCTAAAGTAGTTTTTTTATTGTACCTATATACGAATTTCAACGTTTATGACTTCAAAATTGACCGAAATCCCATACAAACCACCAACCCCCATTTCATCCCCTTGAAGGTCGTTTTTCAAAAAGCGCCGGTAGTAGTATATTTTATTTGATACCAGTAGCCTATGTACCAATTTCCACGTTCCAAACTACAAAAATGACCAAACTCCCATACAAACGTTAAACCCCCATTTCTTTGGTCTTTTGTGCGACATGGACAGCAACGCGCCGCGCCAGCTATTCTATCCTAATCGCACCTTTAGAATGAAAGTGACCTAATTCCAAAATGTTTAGGTTTTGAATTAGGTCTCTATAATAATAATTTTATGACTCGAATTAGAAAACTTAACATTTTGTATTAGGTCAGTTTCATTCTAAAGATTCGTAATCTAATACATAATCATCAATACATAGTGTAAAATAAAATGAAGTCGCCCTCCGCATCTGTCTGTCCCTATGTATGCTTAGATCTTTAAAACTACGCAACTGATTTTGATGCGGTTTTCACCATCAGTTAGATAGTTCTTTACGGAAGGTTCGTGTATATAATAGAACTCGGACCGAAGCGAGGGCGAGTCGCTATAGGCTATATTTTAACTTATGTTACCGAAGCGAAGCGAGGGCGGGTCGCTAGTTTGTAATATATTTTGATTGAAGTGTCCGATTTGAATAAATCATATAGTAATCTACAGGTATCGAAACAGTCTTGAATACGAAATGATTTTTTGGATAAGGATAAATACAAAAATATGGATAACATGGTCTAGTTTTGGTTAGAATTTCTATCAACTTTTAAAATGTAAAAAAGTAGTTATAGTGAGATAACTACAATAGTTGGACATATGTTATCGCGATGTTTTTTGTAGATATTGATATGTTCTTTAATATTGTTGAACATGTTTTCGTTCTATCATCAATAGTTTCCGCAGCGCATGCTATGAAATACATTTTATGGTTATTTTTTTTACACCTTTGGTTACATTATTGAAGTTTTAGTAGGGATCCCAAATTTTTTCTAGTCATAAATATAGCCTTTGTTACTCAGGGATAGCATAGAAGGTAGCATTCTAATGGTGAAAGAATTTTTGAAATCTGTCCAGTAGGTTTTGAGTTTATTTATTACATACCAAAATACAAATCTTTCCTCTTTATTAATATTAGTGTAGATTAGTGTAGATAACCAAGACTAGACGATTAATTACATTTATTTGCCAATTTAACGTGTTCATTCACGGGGCTAATAAGCAGCAGGCTGTTTATAGCCTCCCAATAAGCTTTAGTCCCTAGAAACAAAAATAATCACTTAAAGTCTCCCTTTTCATGCCTTTTAGGAGTCAGTTTAGAAGCAAAAGAAATGAGAAATAGTATTAAGTATACGAAGCACAAACGGTAAAATACATTTTGCTTAAGTAAAATCCTGCCATGAATTCTTGTAACAAACAAAGAAGCCGGGGTTTATAACGGCTTTAAAGAAGAGTAGCTTAGAAGACTTATGTGACAAAGCATTTTATGCACAATAAAACCACAGATTCGAAACAACAATTAAGCTAGTCAAAGCAGGTATCTTAGAAACGGCACAACAAAATATAACAAATCGCTAAAGCAACAAAAGAGGCTTTCTCTCGGCCATTTCATGGCGATGCACAGAGAAAGACGCAATAGGAGGCAGGCGAGGCGGGCAAGGCGGGTGAGGCGGGCGAGAAGAGCGAGGCGGGCGGGCGAGGCGATCGGAACGGGCGGGCTGGGCAATCGGCGCGAGCAGCGCGAAGGGCGGGCGGCGGCCGCGATTAACGTATGTGGCGTAGTAGAAACGCATGACAGCAGCGAAGGCTATGACCGCCGCGGTCTTGTACTCGAGGGACGACCCAAATTAACGTTTACCGCAAAATATATTTTCATCTATCTATACTTCCCAAGTAACTGATGAGTCTTATGAACTAGCTTCACAGTCATTATACTTTATTATAATTTAACATTTAGGTACTTTTAAGGCAAAAATACTTCTCAACTCGTTTTTACCAAAGATTTAAGGTAGTTAAAGCAAAGTCGGTGAGGGATACGTAATAAGAGCCACCATAAAACGTCTTATGAAATAGCTTCAGAGTCATTATACTTTATTATAATTTAACATTTAGGTACTTTTAAGGCAAAAATACTTCTAAACTCGTTTTTACCAAAGATTTTTAAGGTAGTTAGAGCAAAGTCGGTGAGGGATACGTAATAAGAGCCACCATAAAACGTAACATTAGGTAATAGCGGCTTCTGGGGCGGCTATAAATATCTTTCCTGCGGAAGTACGGCTGTTGTCCCGCGGGAGGACGACACGTCGCCGTGTTGGGCGGTTGCGGACGTGTCCCGAGGATAAAAACATCTTTCTAACCAGTTCATGGCTTTCCCAGGCCCGTATACGTGCTACTTATCAATATTACTCGGGAATAATGGTACACTTGGAATTTAGGAGTATTTTGATGACGTCAATTTATATTGGCACGCAAAAAAATTAATAGATCCTATTCTTTAATTCTTTATATTTACAGTGGTGGTGATAAGTATTTTTGCCATGTGTCAAACCACAGACATATATCTAAATAGATGACGCGAGTGTATGTACTTCGCGTGTAAAAAGTGAGTGCAGTACTCCTCTTTTGACGCTGTATTTTGTAGTCTGCACTCCACAGTCATAGGCACCAAACGTCAAGCGAATTTCGGAAAAATTCCGAATTGTGCCGTATTAAGTCGTAAAAACTCTACAAGAAACGTTGGCCGAGATAATGGAAATGTTTCCTTTCATCGGTAAGTTACTTTGTTCTTAAATTGTGTGTTATTTATTTTAAAATCAATTAATTTATGTTTGTTATGGTTTTGCAATGAGAACTGCAAACTGAGGGTATACTGAATTATTTATTATACCTTGCCGATTTTAGTTACAAAGTTGCAGGGCTTGTGTATAAAAAGCACGAAATGAAAATAAAACGATTGATACTTTCACTCGTCTTGGTCGACGGTCACTTTGTCTGTTGTTCTGGATTCCAATCGATTCGATTTTGATCGAATCCATCGAATCGAATTCCAATCGATTCCAACAGAGTATTCGGCCATCACTAAAGCGCTCTTGTCACATGACAGAATGTAGTAAAAAAGTGGCACGCTTGGTCTGCATACAAATGGAGAGGCTCGCGTAATCTATTTAGATATGTCTGTGTGTCAAACCAATTTCATAATTATAAAAACATGCAGGTTAATGACTCGACCATTAAAAGACCATTTAATGAAGGCAAATCCTTAAACCAATTAATTTAAAGAATTACTTGATTATGTTAATTGGTATATCCCACTAATATTATAAATGCGAAAGTTTTAGACTACACAAAACACAACTAATCTGGGGATGATCTCCGAAATTAATTATTCTAGATTGACAGGATAGAGGGCAACTTCCTGTGCCAAATATGTCGGCCTGCCTGCGCCAAATATGTCGGTCTGCCTGCGCACGGTGGCAGCGTTATCCATATTACAGGATGGCCGGAACATTGACGTCAAAAAAAAAAATTATGTCCCTCGTGTTGTGGGGTATCCGAATCAACCCCATGTATGTTCCGCGATTTTTGATAGTTTTCGAGTTATGTATTTTTTTCTGATTTTTCGAGAATTTTCGACCTGAACAATTTTTTTTTTAAATTAGAAGACTTCAAGATAATTTTTTTTGCAACTAATTCTCAACAAGTTGTACTTTTATGCATAAAATAATCAGCTTCGTAACTTTATTGGAAGTTGTGAAAATTTTGATGTAAAGAGAATCAGCTCAGCTTACACAATTAATAAAAAAAAGTAGTGTTTAACTGGTACTTTGGCTAAAATTGGCCTTCAAAGACAGCGAGGTGGAAAATTCTTCAAATTTTTTGGTCTTGTCAAATAGTACATTTCGATGCTAGTGCGAAAAGTATGCCATTGCTTCACGGGTACCGAGATATCTTGCCGCGAGCCGGAGGCGAGTGGCAAGACTCGGGACGAGTGAAGAATGACATTTCCGCACGTGTATCGGAACGACGTTTTTCAACACAGTTTAGAAAAAATAAATCAATTTCAAACTCTGATTCACTCATTTTATAAGCAACTTTTTAAAAACTTAACATTGGTTAACAAATTCGTTGTAAGATCAATTTTTCACAGTGAACATTTTTGACATTATGAAGAGGTGTTTTTTTTATAGCTTTTATTCGACCAGAATGGATTTTGTTATTATTATTGAACCCACTTTAATGAAAGTTTTTTTTTCAAATGCGTGTTCTATAAGACATAAACAATTGTAAATATAAAACATTGTACTATTATTACATATGTATCGTTATATACGATTAATTATGTATCATATATTTATAAAAACAATGCTTGCAGTAAGAAAAAACGCCTCTTCATAATGTCAAAAATGTTGACAGGCGTTTCGGCAGCTATTCCGTTTTATTCAGACAACTTATTAAGAAGGGTTTTTCAATATTAAAAAATAAACGTGTTATAATGATGAAGAGGTAAGTAATAAAATATGAAATATGTATATTTTTCGTATTCTTACATTAACAGTAGGTTTTTATGTTGATTACGATGTTTAAAGGAAACCAATATTAACACTCATCAATAAGTAGTCATGAATTGGAACAAGTATAAATAAAAAAAAATGGAAAAGTAAAAAGCACTAGTTCGCGAAAACCAACTTTCCGCACGATATACAGCTACGAAAAGTACCACTTTTTGAGCAACTGTGTTAAAAAAATTATTTTTGGTCTTATCAAAAAATTATTTTTGGCAATTTTATCATTCTTAAGGTTAATTTGTTTCTGAACTAACCAAAATTAACTGCAGAAAACCTAAGGTCTAAACATTTGGAGGTTATTTTGTTAGTTTAGTTAATTTTGCGCGATCCGTTCTTGCGGATCATGAGATGTAAAAACGTGGGCGCAACTTTTTCCTACAATACAATGAGCCGAGAGGATAAGAGACAGACTTATTGTAGTCTTTCTCACACTTGGTGGCGAGGGAGGGGAGCGCGCGACCGAAGCCAACGCAAAACAAGGTACCTCAGTCGTACTCACTTTGTGTTTACTGCTACTCGTGTCGCCATTTTGTTTTTACCACACTCTCATTGGCCCCGGACCCCGCTACTGCGTACTTGTTTGCTCGTTTCTTTGGACTTTGTTTACTTGGAAGTGTAAGTGGTGATTTGGATACCCCGCAACACGAGGGACCAAAAATTTTTTTTGGACGTCAATATTCCGGCCACCCCGTATGTCGGCTGAAAAACGAGTTATCGTTCCCAAAAAAAAAAATAAGGGAAATGGCTGAATGTTGTATATAAAGTAAGTACTAGTTGTACCAAAAAAATCGCGTGATTTCTATGATTAAAATCAAAATATTTGTTTTAAGCTGTTAGAAACTGTTTACCTTGACAGCTATGACGTGACGTTTCTTGGTTCGTTTGAGCCATAAAGTTAGCCGTCAATAATAACAACGCAACGCCTAAATATTAAGTCACGTATATAGCTTCGCTAGCATTGCCACAAACTAACGCACACACAAATAAAACAGGTCACGAAAAATCTGATAACGAGCTCCGAAATGAATTATTCTAGGTTGACATAATAGAGGGCAACTCCTTGATGCCTAATACGTCGGTCTGCCTGCGCATAGCGGTTGCGTTATCTATATATGGTGGCTGGAAAACGTGTTATCGTTCAAAAAAATAACGATAAGGGCAATGGCTAAATGTTGTACCTTCTGTAGCATAATTGCTACATAAGTAGGGTTTCTTAGTTTGTATTTGTTCGTAATCAGCCACGTTTAATTGTGATGGGGCTTCTTTGTTTAGGTTATTGTTCGGATTAACGTAATTTCCTTTTTGGTTCAAACTAGGTCTGCGGCCGTTTTGCTGGCACGTTACAAGACTGGCTGTATCTAAATTTTCAAATTCAAAGCCAGCCATATGTTGGTTAGAAAAAGTAAAGCGAGTGGATTGTCAATTGAAGCACCTCAGAACTGGGGACACGTATTAAATAATTTTCCTCTGAATTTTTGGTGATAAAGTGCAAAAATCTTGTATTCCTCTTATGTGTTAAATTTTATTAAGTGACGCCGTGATATGTTGTTGCTGCACGGCCCAACCGGCCTATCCGAGTTATGAAGTACGAGATTGGAATATGATATTAATATAACTCAACATTTGAAACCACGACTAAACTACCAGAGTTAAGCTGAGTGGCTGCTAACGCAAGATGTATACTTAATCACACGATTTCGCGACCTGAATAAAACGTCGACCCAGAACACCGTCGGACGTACGAAAAGGACTTCTCAGTGTTTTTGAACTATTATGTATAGCCTCCTCGTGTGTTTTCTGTGTGTGATTTTATATTTTCAGGAATTCGTATTTTTTACACTTGGGTCTGGCTGAATGCATTCAGGCCAAACATAAAACTTTTAACTAAAAATTATTACCTATTACAATAGTAACAAAATTATATTAAAATCGTTCCGGGAATATACCGAATTAGTACTACGTTTGCTCGAACATAATTAACCGCTAAATTGATCAATATCGTTTGCAAAGGTGCTTCGTTTGACAACTTATTTTTTATTTCTTTTTTATACGGATAAATGTTCTTTAGTTATTATTCTTTAAAATTACAATTATACCCTATACAAGAGATACTTTGAGTTTATTTGTATAGGGCCCAGAAAAATTTCATCGTGTGACACGCCTTCTGGCAGCGTGTCATTGCGTAAGAACAACCATTGACTACTTTCCTAGTTAAACGGTTTTTCTTGCTGCACTACATAAAGTAAGTATTAGTGGTACCACTGTCAACTATGTAAAAACTAACCAAATATTTGGTCGCGTTATAGGGCGCTACGCCAGTTCAAAAATGTTTACCTATTGTGACCAAAAGAGACGAATCTAGGAGAATGGCTGAAAATAACAAATGCCAATACCAATTCTGCGTATGCCGTAGATTAAAAAAAATGTTTTCAATTTCGTAACACAAGTAGACAAAGTTTAATGGCTAACGTTTAAAAATGTATAAAAACAGTACTTAAAGATATTTTTTGATTCATTATATTAAAGTTAGTCGACAGCTCACTTGGTTAGAACGATTTTTAAGTGTAATAAAATTACTTAAATGTAAAATCGCATTATGTCACCTAACCATAGAATAAGGGACAAAGTACTTATTCTAACAGTACTGGCCAAAAATATATCACCTTTGTATTTTAATGGCAAATCTTTTTTTTCTATTTATCCTTCCACCTTACTACATCATGTAGTAGGTAGTATCTAGACTCCTTGGACGAGCGATGAGAAAACCTGATTGATCACATATAACGGTTATCACATACTTTTTTTTTGTTTTTATTCAAAAACAATACATGTTATAAAAAAAAAAAAAAAACATAGCTTACAAGCTCAAGAAGCTGAAGACTCGTGGTTCGAAGAACTTTGACGCCTTTGCGTAACTATAATAAATAATATAGGTACTGAGATATGTTGGTGTACTGTATCAATTACTTATTTTTATCAGTTAATATTATATTATATTATTTTAATTGGCATTGGTACAACTAGTACCTAGCCACTTACTTTTCGGATATTTTGGATAAACTACCCCTAAGAGGATAAAATGGGGGATTAAACTTTGCATGGGAGGTTGGTCTTTTTTGAAATTAGGAACATGGAAATTTGTGTATAGGCTACTGTTAACAAATAAAAAATACTACTTTAACCTTTTGAACGCCACAGTCGGCTCTGGCCGACAACTGAAAGTCTTGCCCGCCCCGCCCTGACGCCTGACTGACGCCCCGACGGCTACAGCCGACACAAAGTTCAACATCTAAATCAAGTTTAATAAAACACTTTACAAGAAAATTAGTGGAGTTTTATGATTGCTTTGCAAGGTCTATATTAGTCTAAGGGCCTATTTCACAATCTACAAGTAAATTCATCTGTCAAATAAAGATAGCCCTCTCCTTGTCTATTTTCAAGTGTAAGAAAGGGAAAGGGCTTAATTTTTTTTGACAGATGCTTTACTTGACGTTTGTGAAACAGGCGGTAAACCTAAAGTACATTGGTTATAATAGCCGAATTATGAAAAAATCCACTTTTATGTCAGACTGTGATTTAATGCAGTAATTGTCACTGCTAGTCATAATTTCTTAAGCGTGACATTAACATGTTTAATTTTGATGAAAACATTATTATTACAACGTTAAAAATAAATGTTTAATTTTTGTCTTGAATGTCTAATAATAAGACGCAATATAATTTAAATAGATACAATCATCATAGTTACCATTTTTGCTTATCTAGATATTGAGATCAGATGAAAACTGAAAAAAAAAAAACGTATGTGCAAATTTGGTTTCAGTTTAATTTTGCTATTAAGTGATCGCATTTGAATGCACCTCAAAATTATAGTAACAAAGTATTTGGTTAACTATTTTGCTTTTAGGAAAAAGTTAGGTAGTTTACAATATCTCATGATTTTTATAATATACAGTTACGACCCCGGATTTTTTAAAAGTTTAGATATTTTGGTCTGGTTTGGTATTGATTTTATGACTTATGATACGTAACCACGTGACTACAGAGAAATAATAGTAAATCGGTTTGTTTAAATTATTATATTGTTTGTTTAAATATTAAATTATTTGATTATATTATATGGATTCACGCGTCTTTTGAATAACTGCAACAGCACTGAATACGTACCTACTATGAGTAGATATATATACTCGTAACTAAAATATAAAGCGCCTCACACACTGAGCTATAATATACAGGGTATCCCGCGATAAAGTGCACAAACAAATATGGGTGAAACTACATGTGATTTTTTTTTCCGTGATAAAATCACTTTTCACCCTTATTCGTTCGTGCACTTTATCGCGGGAGACCCTGTATATTTTGGTATATTAATCATCTCAACTTGGTATTTATTTATTTAATCTTTATTGCACAAAAATACAAATTTGAGTACAAAATGTTAACTTAATTTCCAATGGCATTCTCTACCAGTTGACCTCTGGGCAAGCAGAAAAGTGTTGTGGTATATCAATCTTACGATACATTTTCGTGTATTTTAGGCACATTTTTCGTACTAGTTGACAGAGTCCACACACGCAGTTATAATGCTGCTGGAGTAATATACCGTGCTATAATATATATTATATTTCCGTCTGTGGCGCGCTATATATTTAAAATACGTGTATCTAAGAACCAACGCGTTTGTTCCCAAATTATTAATTCGTGAGCATGTACATAACATAACTAAGCTGCGGCCAACAATCCCAACAGTTTGAATAAGTCAAAATCATCAAATTACCTTAAAGCAAGTGAGTAAACAAGGGGAGACCCAAAATCGCTCGAGTTATTAAGCGAGCCTTTAAAAGTTTAGGCAGAGTTTGCAAAGGTAAACTCAAGGTTACCAAGGTGAGTTTGCTTATCCAACATTGTCAATACCTGACTGAATATTTACTAAAAAACATTATTTAAACTAGCTGACCCGACAAACGTTGCCTCGTCATTATTTTTCCGGGAAATTTTTCATTCCCTACATGCCTTATTCGGACAGATTCAGGCTATTACAAACATTAAAAAAGTAACCAAATCGGTCCAGCCGCATTTACCTCAAAAGCATAAATTTCTTGTAGCAATTTACCGATTCGCATTTTTACTCGATCGCGTATTTTGGTGTAGATTTTTACCTCTATCGTCTATTTAATTATTCGCCAATTATCTTAGTCCTTTCGGTTGGTGATGACCACTTCCTGATATGACCACTTCCAGATATGACCACCTCCCGATATGTCCACCTCCCGATATGAACACTTCCAGATATGACCACCTCCCGATATGACCACTTCTTAAACGCCAAAAATGCTTGCAAAATTATAATAGTTAATATATTTTTTTATTTTCTTGTATAAAAATTTCCGAATGCCTTCTTTCCCTATATATATACAAATTTACCTACTGTTATATTTTGGCTTCCAAAAATATAACCTGACAGAGTTGACGGAGCTCCGCTGTGCGGAGCTCCTATTTCTGGGTTGTTTTGGCCCTCCGGGCCTGATATAAAAACGAACCTAACCTAACCTACCTACGTATTGGGAAAATTTGCGATCTGAGACATAATCGGGAACGGACATACTTACTGGGAACTCATATATCAAGCAGTGGTCATGTCGGGAAGTGGTCATTTCGGGAACGGACATACTGGGAACTGATATATCAAGAAGTTGTCATATCGGGAAGTGGTCATATCAGGAACGGACATATCGGGAGGTGGTCATATCCAGAAGTGGTTATATCAGGAAGTGGTCGTCAACAACCGAAAGCATCTAAGTGACATTTTACCCAACCTAATTGCATATCATTGCAAGTACTTATTTACTTTAACCAATGTCTAAATAGGAACAGATTCTTAGTTAATACGAGAAGGATAAAATATCAACGAGGATAAAGTAAGTACTTGGAATTACAGGTCTAGCTTTTAACTGAGTAGGTTCCTGCGGTATGACGTTACAGAACTGTCTCGCTATACACGTGATAAATAATACTGAAAATATATCTCCAACCCAGAGATGCGAGCAGTACTCCATGTGCGGCCTGACTTGCGCCTTGTAAAGCACAAGCCGTTGCTGCGGGGTGAATTACTGCTTAGTCCGGTCTAGCACACCCAGCTTATTGGAGTTTTGCCTTGCCTTCCAGGTGATCCCGGAACTGCACGTCGCTGGCAATGTCAACACCAAGAATCCCAATGCTATTAGAGATGGAAAATGGGAGTTCCTTGGAACTGTGGCGCTAGACAAAATGGGGTTTTCTTGGTAGAGGAAGCACAGACCTGTGCCTTCATGGGGTAGAATTTGACGAGATTTCGTCGACCCTATTCGGAAGCTCGCTCCAAGGAGGCCTCTATTTAAGACAAGTCTCTCCCTACTCTCCTCCACAACTGACCGAGGAATATTCGCACGGCCTGTATATCTGGCATCACCTGTACTGTCATCCGCATAGCTAGGAATGTTGTCGTTCAACAACAAATCATTGATATGCAGGATGAGCATTGGTGAGAGTAAACAACCTTGAGGCACACCAGCGTTGATGGGCATAGTGCTGGAGCAGCAACCGTCGACAGCGACGTTAATGCTGCGCCCGGGTGAATATTTGAAACGGCGAAAAAGAGTGTCTATTTACTTTGTGCTCCAATAATAACAGAAAGTATCAATTAATGAATGTGATTTGATTCTACATTAAGTATTCTTGTGGGTGCACTTACTTGAAAGTTTCATTTCGTATATTAAAAAAAAAAAACAAAAGTTAAAAACTATCCATAATTGCAATATTTCTCGTATCACAACACGACATAAATTTAAATGAAAAGGATTATACGCTAATTTATGAACTTAAAAAAAAAACTGTTTATATTTATAGTTTAATACTTAGTTTTAAAAATCCTATTAAAAAAAATACTTAATCACTATTTCATTAAAAACATGAAGCAAAAAAATTGTCATGAATAATTCGTCAATCTTCTCAGCGATGCTTATTTGGCATATTTTGTTAACAAAAATACTTGTAATGTAACGGAACGAATGTCGTTCCTATCCTCCCCCGGACACTGCTCCTCATTCGCCCGTGAACGCTCAACCAAACAACACGTGTTCGTTTTGAAAATATTTTAACGTTTGTTCCTCGCTGCTCGAACGTGTCATTGTTTTCGTCATTATCCTTTTTTATGTTTACTTCGAAAGTATACACTTCAATTGTAATACAATTATTTTATATTGTGACAAATTTGTTGCGATTTACTTATATTTGAGGCGAGATTTTATTTGAACATAAACTTTCAGGTTACGACAACTTTTGTCCCAAAAATCATTCTTCTCAACGTCATTCTCCTCAATAACGCTGCTCAGCATAATGACTCTTGTAGAGAATAATTACTTTGTGATATTGTTAAGAATGATAAATGTTGAGAATAATGACTTTTATCTGCCTACATGATATGAACTCAATATCATGTAGCCCTTTTGTTCTCAGTTTTAATGTCGACGGATATTTCATCTTGTTATTTAAGAACGTCGACGAAATGTTTACAGTCTGGAATTTGAATTGAATGAATTGTTATTCTTACATTTTTCTTGATGAAAATAAGAAAACTTTGTATGTGCAGATTTCGATGTTTTACTAAGGGCGAATTTTCATATTATTCTTATGAAGTGTAACACTGTATAATTTATCGTTACATAGGTCATTTAGGTCGTTACATAGGTCGTTTCATTCTATAGCGAATATTTTCGTATCAGCTTTCAAAGTTTTTTTCGCTGGGTGCTTTCATCTAAGAGTGGCCACAGCATTCAAAACCAAAATCAAGTACATATATATAAATATATCTTAAATAAGCTATACCTTAACTAACATGTATGTTTTATAGGTTTATTAAAACGGTTCAATTTGTAAAAGTTGAAAGTGAGATTTAGTTAATTTAAATAAAAAAGAAATTTGAGTATATTTTCTATATTATTATGCGAAGAATTAGTTCATGTTTAATTTGTTAAGTGTGGAGAAAGGGCAACGATTTTCTATATTATGTGCAATTCAATTAATAAATAAATGTTACTATTATAATGTTACAAAATAATAATTGACGCGGTTAGCCTAGTTGGTAGTGACCCTGCCTACGAAGCTAGCGGTCCCGGGTTCGAATCCCGGTATGGACAAGTATTTGTGTGATGAGCGCGAGTATTTGTTTCTGAGTCATGGATGTTTTCTATGTATTTAAGTATGTATTTCTCTATATAAGTATGTTTATCGTTGTCTAATACCCATAGTACAAGCCTAGAGCTTAGTTTGGGACTAGGTCAATTTGTGTGAGATTGTCCCCTGATATTTATTATAAAAAAATAAAAAAAAAATATAAAAATTATATTTTCGCAGGTATACTGTGTACTTAGTCAGACTTCAATGAACACGTAAAAAATAGTTCCCTTTTTTGCATGATCGATTTAATTAATATTAAGATAATTTTGTCAAGCTTAGCCTACACTAAGCCTCTAAATAATGTAACTACAGTTACCAATAAACAAAATCATTTTGCTACGTCTGTTCCTTTAATTTATGCAAAAAATAATGAACGGTGTCATTCTTCTCATCAAAGCATCATAGAAATCTCAACAATTGCCATTCTCCTCACACTTTGTCATTATACTCAACACCTCTGTTTACATTTTTTTCGTTTTTGACAAAATAAGCTTTAGCGACACGTGCCTCTTTTACAGTTCGTTATTTTAGTCTCTAGTCTAGATAATATGATTAATTGAGTTGCGGTAACACGATATTTATCACAAAGACAAATGTTTCTAACAAAATAAATCCTTCTCAAATATTCACCCGCCCATCGAGAAACCTAGATAGCCAAGTGCAGAGTCCCTCGGAAATCCCATATGATGGTAGCTTCGAAAGAAGTGACCGATGCCAGACCCGATCGAAGGCCTTAGCGACATCCAGGCTGACAGCCAAAGCTTCTCCCTTGCACTCAACGTGTGCAGCCCAACGGTGCGTGAGGTAGACAAGAAGATCACCAGCTGAACGATGCAGCTGGTCGCTAATAAGCTGGTGATCCACTAAGTATTCCAGAAGCTGCTCGTTGATTATTCGCTCCATCACCTTTGAGGGCAAGGAAGTTTATTGCTATAGGCCTGAAGTTGGATGGATCCGACCTGTCACCCTTTTTCGGTATAGGGTGGACAAGGACAACTTTCCATGAAGATGGGACATGACCAACGCGCGGTAAGAGGTTGTAAAAAGTCGGGTGAGGACTGGAGATAGCTCACTGCTCAGAAACACTTGTTTTGAGCACAATCGCAGGAATACCGTCCGGCCCAGATGACTTCTTGACGTCGAGAGAGCGAAGAGTACGTCGAACACCTGGCTGGGTAAAGCGGACATTCGGCATAGTGCTTATACACCGCGGGATTGTAGACAGTGAAGCTCCCCCGTCGTCAAGAGTCGAATTGGCCGCAAAGAGTTGGCCCAAGAGTTCGGCTTTATCATTTGCGGTGTGGGCAAGAGGGTCACCTGGTGTGCGTAAAGGTGGAAGAGACGAACAACAAAAGTTTCCCTCGACAGCTTTGGCGAATAACCAGAAGGAACGATTACCAGTGGGATAGCTAGCCAGACGCTCACCAATTCTGCCGATGTGTACATATTTCGCTCTCGCATGTTGCTATTTTGTGGACCAGGAGGCTGCATTGTATTGTTTCTTGAAGTCGGAGGTAGGATCCTGAGCGGCTCGAGATGAGGTCTAGGCTCGATAGGCTTAATGCTTTTAGCGAACCGCGAGCCTATCGAACCAAGGCTGGTTTAAACCACCGATGGGCACCATCGAGTTTGGAATGTAACATTTCATCCCATGCAGTATCACATCGGCCACCAAACACGCACAAGCATCAGGATCATCCGAGGCGAATCAGACCTGCCTCTATGCGTAAGACGCGTAAAATTCCCGCAATCCGTCCGAGTCTGCTGACCTATAATAACGCCAAACTCTGCGGGTCCCGGTGGGGCCGGCCCGTTTGGTATGTCATAAATTTATAATAAATTGATCCATTATCACGTCACCAAGATGGTCATTTTTGTAGTACTTATGCACTTGGTTTTATGTACATTAATGTCATCTTTATGCTCAGTAGAAATGGGATCAGATTTTCTTGCCTTTAAAATTCGTACACTTTATCATTGATTTAGTATATATAGATAAAAAATCAGCAGGAAGAAATGGCAAGTCAAAACTACTGCCTAATCGACTTGGGCAGTAGTTTAGCTATTAGTCTTGTTCCAATCCAACCACAGACAGTGGCAGTTGTCAATCATGACGAAATGTGCAGTGAAAAACTGCAAAAATAAGTACAAAAAAACAAATAAAGTCAAAGTCAAAATATTTATTCAGTAAATTGGCCACATACGGGCTCTTTTACACGTCAGTATATAGAGTGAATCTACCAGCGCTTCGGACAAGACCATCATTGCGGAGAAGAATTGCCGCAAGAAACTCCAGCAGAAGGTAATTTTTTTTTCAAATATAAAATACAATAATACTTAAAAGTAAGTTACATTACAAGGTATTAAAGTAACAAATATTAATTATTAGAACTAACACAAATAAAAACATTACAAATGTAAGGTCAAATACATTACACTAAATGTAATGACTAGGAGAACAACACGACGAGGTCTCTTCGTCAAGAGCCATAACTGGAATAGTTAACTGAACAAGTCCTTGCAGACGTGAACAGACCGGACCCCACAAACAGCACCCATTCACGAGTATGACGCGTATCTCAGCCATCGCCTCCCTCAACCATATGTTCGGGAAGGTGGCGACCCGATCAACGACGCCGCCGTAAGCAAAGACCTTTGAGCGAGCATGACGTGCTCAAGCTGCCGGACAACATAAAAGTAATATTGTGTGAAATAGCTGTCCGGCGAGAAACATCACAGTGTGCTCTCATTTAAAAGCGTCTTGTATACACTAGAACTAATAGAGTACAAAAGTACATACATACAATTTCATGTTTGAATACACAGTTTGCTTAAAGGCGTTTTACGTTTCAAGATAGTAACATCAGAAATATCCTAGACTTAAGAAAATACCTTAAATAAGTAATAGCCTAGACACTACTTAAATACATCTTGGTCACCAATGAAGTCATTTACAGTATAGTAATAGTAAAACGGATGGAATGTCTTATTTTACGTAAGTTCTATTTATTTATAAACATATTCTAGTTAAAATTATAATGCTTTCATGATTTTTAGGAATTTATTTTGTACATACAAATTATGACTTTTCACGGAACAAAAATATATGGAGTAACTATTACTTTTATTAATTTTAATAATTCGTGTTGGTTTATTTTGACTTATGACGAAAAAATGTTTATAATAATATTTCTTATATTGGGTATCGCGAGGATACCGAAAGAAAAATCAATGACCAATCGCACACGCAGAATCAGCAATAGAAACAAATATTCAAGAAAACTGTGACATTTTGTCTTCAGACCTTGATGACTCTGGAAACTGTTGTGATTACATCAACCAAGTCATAGGATATATTGCCGGATACGTAGTTCGGAAATTAATAAAATCAATTCGGTGAAACATATGCACAAATTCTCTTTTAGCTAAGGAAAGGCACGATTTTCATAAATTAATTGACATCAAAAACGTAGGTAATAACACAGAACCATAGTAAAATAATATCAAATGTTCTAAAAACTTTTATGCAAGTACGAGGGCAGAGTGAAAAGTCTGGAAAAAATTAAACAATTTTTTTTTTTGTTTCAAGTAAATATTTATTTTTCAACGTAGTCCCCATGTAACTCAATACACTTGGTCCATCGCTTTTCTAGCTTTTCGATTCCCTCCGTATAGTACGATTTCTCCAACCCTTCAAAATACGCATTGGTTTCTGCGATGATTTCTTCGTTGGAACCCAATCTTTTTCCACCAAGCCATTTCTTCAAGTTTGGGAAAAGAAAATAGTCGCAGGGGGCCAAATCTGGAGAATAAGGCGGATGCGGGAGCAATTCGTAACGCAATTCGTGGATTTTAGCCATAGCAACTGCACAAGTGTGGACTCGTGCGTTGTCTTGGTGAAAAATGATTTTCTTTTTCGCCAAATGGGGTCGTTTTTCCTTTAAAACTTCATGAAAACGCTGTTAAAAGTTGGCATAATATTCGCCGTTAATCGTTTTACCTTTCTGAAGGTAATCAATTTATATTACACCACGAGCATCCCAGAAGACAGTAGCCATAACTTTATTCGCCGATAAAACTGCTTTGGCCTTCTTTGGTGCAGGTTCACCTGAAGCAATCCATGGTTTTGACTGCTCCTTGGTTTCTGGTGTATGATGATGAATCCAGGTTTCGTCAACAGTAATGAAACGACGCAAGAAGTCCTTTTCATTACGCCTAAACTTCGCCAAACATGCCTCTGACAGGGTCACCCTAGTGCGTTTTTGATCCACTGTGAGCAATCGCGGCACCCAACGGGCGGAGAGCTTCTTCATATCCAAATAAGTGTGAAGGATATTACGAAACCATTCGTCTGAAATGCTTACAATATCAGCTATCTCACGGACCTTTACTCTTCGGTCGTTCAATACGATGTCATGGATTTTGGTGATCACCTCTGGTGTGGTGACCTCAACTGGGCGTCCGGGTCGGTCGGCGTCAGCAGTGCTTGTACGGCCACAACGAAAATCCGTAAACCACTTGTGGATCATTTTAATCGATGGAGCAGAGTTCCCGTAATATTTGTCTATTTTTTTTTTTTTGTATCCGTAATGGTTTTTTTTCGCAAAAAATTATGTTTAATCAGAACACGAAACTCACTTTTCTCCATGTTTGTAAAACACCAAACTGATTGTTTCTTTTTCATAGCTGTTAAAAAAAAACTAGCCGTGTGAACTGGCTGAAAATATACGATGTACCTCCAAAAAGGCTGCATTTCAAATTGGCATTAATGAATTTGTGAAAAAAATACCTTTAATATGATTTTTACCAGACTTCTCACTCTGCCCTCGTAGATATTTTTAATGCGACTACGGAAGAAGACCACAATAATAGTCATAGAATTCTGTTAATTGAATCTATTACCGATCGATATTTAACCGTCCGTTTACATTACATTGCAAAAAATAAAGTATCTTAAGTAAATATAGGTCTAAAAGACATTTATATAATAAATTAAACTTATATACAAGGAAATTAGGATTTACTTTACGTTAAGCTGGTTAGGATAAGATCTTGTTTTGTTTGGAGTAATGGAGTGTAATGTAAATGCAGGGTTCATGTGTGTAGTTCTTTTTTTATAATTTAAAATTTTGTTAAAATTAATACAATATAAAAATGAGAAATGCGACTCCATTCCTCCGATGTTTACTTTTGTCGTAAATATTATGATAATGTCGATTTCACTAAAAAGTTTTAAATATTTTGAAACGTTCGTTTGCAAATTTGACACTTGACAGCTAGTATATTGAGTTTTTTTTTGCATGAATGTTTAAGGTAAAAAATAGCGAAGTTAGCATGTATCTGAATACAGTTGTCAATGTCATTTGGGACAGTTTATAACAACATTTTTGTGCGGGATTGTGTATCTAGTATATTCTAAATCAATGCACTTTATAAACAACTTGTTTATGTTAAGCCCTAATCGGAGGACTCATCTCGGTTGTAAAATTTCGTGTGCGTCCAAATAACTCGTGTTTAAGACAGCGATGCCGACGCCCGACTAGTCTCGCGTCATATGACGTAACGAAAACACATCCCTCCACTACCGCAGGAACCTGCGCTAGACCTATAGAGGCAATTAGGTTTGGTAAAATGTGACTAACGGCCGCACTAAGAGACGTCAATCAACTTCAAAGTTTGATTAAAGTTGCTGCTGTCACTTTGTTAGCAATAGAATAAGACGCAGCAACTTTAATGAAACTTAAAAATTAATTGATGTCTCTGAGTGCAGCAGTAAGATAATTCATTAAAATCGGTTGATCTGTTAATCTCAATTGTTGTTATTATGTTCCCTTAAATCACTTTTATCATGTTGGATTCATGCGAAAATTAACAATAAGTAAATATCACAAATTGAGCTAGTCCCGAACTAATGAAACAGTTATTTATGGCTGCGTTTAGTAAAAGGTTTCTGTTTTCAGTCTCGGTTTTAGTTTACCATTGTTTGAAAGTAGGATCGAAATCGACTATAAAAATTTCAAAACCGGATAAATTTTATATTGTTCTTAACTACATTAAAATCAAGTTTTATATTGTTTTCATTTCGCCAAGCTAACTTGTCTGAAAGCAATCTACGAGGAGCGTAAATGAATTTTAAATAAAAGAGCGAGAAATCAGATGCTAATGGCGACTGACTTGGGCTAAAGTTTTGTCATTGTTTCTATATTGCGCAAGGCAATTAGTACAACCCGGATGCCAAGAGTCTTCTCCCCTCTCGCCAATCAAATTACGGGAGCGCTCCTCGCCCTTTCCTAACCATTACGGCAAACCTTTCAAATTCATATCGCAACATCGACACTTCAACTAACAATCTAAACAAATGAAGCTAGTCGTTATTTTTTTAGGGAAGCGAAACTTAATGGGAGGACTACTATTAGCGATCGTTTAGTATATCAGTTTTTAATAAAATAAAGAAAAACATTTATTCGTGACGTAATAAAGACAATACAAAAAAAGAAAACATGAAACAAAAAGATAAGATAAAAGGCCACGAAATTGATCCAGTTAACCATAATGTCACGAAATTTATGTCACGAAATTGATCCAGTTAACCATAATGCTGGCATAGAAGCCAGCGCTGGTCTTCCAGTGGGACCGTGGAGTGAGGCTAGATCAGGTTACATTTTGAGCACTTTACATAAAAGTGTTTACGTAAGAACAGGTTACATTTGTGCAGGTTACATAAAAAGTGTTAAGGCAACGTATTGTAGTAAAACATGAGAAAAATAAAATGAGATGACAAATTGAATGACATAACTTACTTAACTAATAGGTACCAGATGATCCACCTTAATATTCTGTGGATTTGTTTCAACAAATTAGTTAATTAAAATAAGGAAGCTGCCTGTAGCGTATATATCTAATGTAATTTAGTAAGTCTAGGGAGAAATCAATGGCTAGTATCTAGTAGTCGGAGACATCACCGCTGCACACGGCCTGCGCGATAATTACCAAAGTCGGCCAAGGGGGGCATAAGCGATCTTCTGTCAAAAGGATCGCGTGTTGTGTGGCGAACGCCCGTATTAAAAGCTAGCGAAGAACCCGTGCCGCATCAGATAACATGCAATCAATTTCGCAATCTACATGCCTCTACGTTGGCACCGCCCCTGGACTTACGTCACGCCGATAAGTTCATAGTGCCAGCTAACTACTGGTACCACTTCGACTACCATAGCACACTCAAAATTCATGGAATGAATTCCATTTTGACGTAATGCTTTGTCCTGCCCCAGCGCGGCTAGCACATCTTGTATTATCTCTATGTAGTTAAGAAAAGGGATATCAGAGCGACAAACAAGTCGCGGACAACTTAATTATGTATATAATAATAACCTAAACGTACTTTATTTGTGTCTCCCCTTTTTCAAAACTGATCACTTTCTTCGTAATCGTGTGCCTTCCTTAAACTTGACATTGGCGAAATCATAGTGGCAACACTAATGTAGCCACAAAACAAAGATAGATAGGATAGAAGTTTCCTTATATTGTTATTTAATTATTTTCAAAAGATTACCGACCGGAGAACAAAGATGAAAGTTTATTTTAAAGAAATAATTAAATTTTTAATATTCAATCTGTTTATTTCAATAATAATAATTAGTGTTATATTATTACTTCTAGTTACAATCTTTATTATGCTAAGATTATAATAGGTCGGGGCAAAAGTATTTTCGTATTTGGACCGTATAAGTTGTAATCAAACCTCTTCGTCTATACTAAATGTACCTGGCTGGTATTAATACCATTAAAAGCAAACATTCTGAAATACAATAAAATTAAAAAAAAAACTGGTTCCCGGCATTTTTCAATTGTTTTTGAGCTATCAAAATGGACGTGTTTGACAAAGAAATTCGGTACATTTTAAAATTTTCTTAAAAAAAAAGGCAAAAATGCGACTAATGCCGCGAATAAAATTTGTGCCGTTTATGGACCTAATGCGGTATCAATAAGAGTAGCACAATTGTGCTTTAAGCGTTTTATGTCTGGAAATTTTAGAGTGAAAGATGAGGCTCGCTCTGGAAGCCCTGTTACTGATAAAATCAATACCATCTATGAAAAAGTGGAGCAAGATCGACATATTAGTTGTTACGACATAGCTGAAGAACTGGATATTGATCACAAAACAGTGTTACGTCATTTACAAAAGTCTGGGTACAAGAAAAAGCTCGATATTTGGGTGCCACACGATCTCACAGAAAGAAACCTAATGCGACGTGTTTCAATTTGCGATTTATTGTTAAAACGAAATAAATCCGAACCATTTCTGAAACTGTTGATTACGTGTGATGAAAAATGGATTACTTACGATAAGAACGTCCGAAAAAGATCGTGGTCGAAGCATGGACAAGCTCCACAGACAGTGGCAAAGCCCGGCTTAACTCGGAACAAAGTGATGCTGTGTTTATAGTGGGATTGGAAAGGAATTGTCCACTATGAGCTTTTGCCGCCGGGTAAAACTATCAATTCTGACCTCTACTGCCAGCAACTCATGAGATTAAAAGAAGCCGTTGAGAAAAACTGGCCGGAGTTAATAAACAGAAAGGGCGTAGTATTTCATCATGATAACGCCAGACCGCACTCATCTATAGCCATCCAGCAAAAATTTAGAGAGCTTGGCTGGGATGTGTTGATGCATCCACCGTATAGCCCCGACCTTGCTCCATCGGATTCCCACCTGTTTCGGTCACTTCAGAATTCTTTAGGAAGCATAAAGTTAATATCAAGAGAACACTGTCAAAACTACCTGTCAGATTTTTTTTATAAAAAATCTCAGAATTTCTACAGCAATGGAATCATGGCACTACCCACAAGATCGCAACAAGTCATCGATCAAAACGGCATGTACATATTATAAATAAATGAAAAAATATAACTTAAAAAATTGTTTTTCCTTTGTACGAAAAATACGAAAATACTTTTGACCCGACCTAATAATAACTACGAAGGGTTACCCTATCCAACAATTACTTTTAAGACTCAATTATTTAACAATGTTTCTTTAATTATATTTTTAATTTGTTTAGTTGTCATAGTTCCGACATTTTCGACAATATTTCTAGGGAAATTACTTAATGTATAAGGGAGGTAGTTGGTCCAAACTCTCTTGCCATATTGGTTGGTACTTTTCGGCACTGTAAACAATGGTTCATTGGGTAGGTTTCGGATATTTGCTGGTCTCTTATACCTGTTCAAGTACCCTATTTTGTCCCTATATTCTAAAATATATGCTAATTTTACTTTATCGAAAACATTTAAGGTTCTACAATATTGAAATTCATATATAAGCATTGATTTAAGTAATAACCACTAAACTAAATACCGTTAAAGACATTTTTTTGTCTTATACCTGTGGTCATACAGACAAAAGTAAGATAAAATTGACGCATTTTTATTAATGCGCGAGTGAGATGGGAGTACGTTATTGAATTATTCCGACTACTATAAGTTAAAAACTACAACTTGTGAGACTTAAGTTTAGTAAGGGCGGGTTTGGCTGTTTTGAGATAGTAAAAACAACATAATTTTACGGGTATTTTTTTACACCCCAGAAGTGTTAATAATCGAATTATAACAAAACCTAATTATGGACAATTGCCGACGATTATCATAAAAGTTAATGTACCTCGGAAATTAGAAGCCGTGAAATTACTAAACACGCCATATATAACTGCATTGTGATGGCAAAGATCTAATCTCCCTTACTGATGACGCGACGGAATGGCTAAAAAACTTGGGATATCAATTTGTGACATATTGTGTACTGGGTATTGCAATATGTGATTGTCTATGCCATACGAATAAATAAATAAATAATGGCATAATAGCACTTACACTCCACAGATAGCACGTCTAGTGTAATCAAGGCATTCGCCGTCGCTACTACTACACGGTCACGCGATCGTTTTATCACACGCCTTCTTTTTGTTTAATAGAAAGATAAAGTTTATTTAAAACCTCGCATGCTTGTGCTACATCGGAACCACTCTTGTGACAAGTGGATTTTCTCTAGACGTCACAATGAATTTATAGTCCTAGACCGCTGGACTATTTTAAGGTCAAAAGTTTCAAAAATTCTAAAGTTGCTTATTTCTTGCCTGTGGATACAGTCGTACCTATGAAGCTTACTATTGCGTAGTGAACTTCAACTTTAATATTGTACAGTAAAAAAACGTTAATTTTGTTTGATTTCACCAAAGTCCCAGTATCTCGGAAACTAGTTTCATCCATAAGGTCCCTTTACATAGAGAACGTCACATATAAGTATATGTAGTGAAGGTAAAAAAGTCACCCTGACATGAAATTTGCTATCCGAAATACCTACTGACTTTTTCATTTTGTAATACTGGAGGTTCGTGTATACCTTCGCTAACATTGACATATCGTGGGCCATTTGACGTCTTAAAACCTTATGACAGTTATGACTACATGAAGGATAACGAAAGATTACCTATAAGGACATCTCTTTCTAACTCGTTATGAATACCATAAATAAAAAAGGTCAAAAATACGTCTTTTTTTTATAGTCCGGTTTCTATACAAGTACTTATTCTGTGGGCCCGGTGGTGTACCCCGCCCGCACCCACCTCTTCCTCGCGCACGCACTTTACTTCGCGCGCTAGTTTTTTCAAATACCTAATAAGATTTCGTAGATAAAAACAACACAAATTATAAATGAATTCGACACAAAATATTTTGAACAAGAGATATCGGTACTGGTTAAATATCAGAATTCTCGTGGACAGAGATGATACAAAATGCCTATGTAGATCGGTAACTACCTACTTCGTTATTATCATGGTAAAATGTTCATCTCAATTTTTTTTCTTCCAATGCCGATCGAAAAGACAAATACCTAAATTTCTACCTAAGCAAGCACCTAGGATGACACAAAGTAACGTATTTAGATTGGAAAAATGTTCCGGAAACTATATGCGAAACTTGATTAACTTTAATAGCTTTTAAACCTCAAAACCTAGCGCTCACGGCTTATTATCAAAATAAACCTAAATAAATTATTAAATATTAAAACGTTAAACAAGGAACATTTGTATATTTGAATATTTTTAAAAAGTGTTTGAATTTTAATCAGGTAAGTATAAGCAAAATATCGGGTTTGAATAATTGCTTTTCGTTGTGTTAGATAGGTACTGTGCTTTAAGACTACTTAAATTCTACTTATTAAACGAGAAACATTTGTATATATTAGGTCGGGGCAAAAGTATTTTCGTATTTTCCGTACAAAGGAAAAACAATTTTTTAAGTTATATTTATTTATTTATTTATAATATGTACATGCCGTTTTGATCGATGACTTGTTGCCATCTTGTGGGTAGTGCCATGATTCCAATGCTGTAGAAATTCTGAGATTTTTGATTAAAAAAATCTGAGAGGTAGTTTTGACAGTGTTCTCTTGATATTAACTTTATGCTTCCTAAAGAATTCTGAAGTGACCGAAACACGTGGAAATCCGATGGAGCAAGATCGGGGCTATACGGTGGATGCATCAACACATCCCAGCCAAGCTCTCTCAATTTTTGCTGGGTGGCTATAGATGAGTGCGGTCTGGCGTTATCATGATAAAAGGCTACGCCCTTTCTGTTTATTAACTCCGGCCGGTTTTTCTCAACGGCTTCTTTTTATCTCATGAGTTGCTGGCAGTAGAGGTCAGAATCGATAGTTTTACCCGGCGGCAAAAGCTCATAGTGGACAATTCCTTTCCAATCCCACCATACACACAGCATCACTTTGTTCCGAGTTAAGCCGGGCTTTGCCACTGTCTGTAGAGCTTGTCCATGCTTCGACCACGATCTTTTTCGGACGTTCTTATCGTGAGTAATCCATTTTTCATCACCCGTAATCAACCGTTATAGAAATGGTTCGGATTTATTTCGTTTTAACAATAAATCGCAAATTGAAACAGGTTGCATTAGGTTTCTTTCAGTGAGATCGTGTGGCACCCAAATATCGAGCTTTTTCTTGTACCCAGACTTTTGTAAATGACGTAACACTGTTTTGTGATCAATATCCAGTTCTTCAGCAATGTCGTAACTACTAATATGTCGATCTTGCTCCACTTTTTCATAGATGGCATTAACTTTATCAGTAACAGGGCGTCCACAGCGAACCTCATCTTTCACACTAAAATTTCTAGACTTAAAACGCTTAAACCACCATTGTGCTACTCTTATTGATACCGCATTAGGTCCATAATCCGCACAAATTTTATTCGCGGCATTAGTCGCATTTTTGCCTTTTTTGTAATAAAACTTTAAAATGTACCGAATTTCTTCGTCACACACGTCCATTTTGATAGCTCAAAAACAATTGAAAAATGCCGGGAACCAGTTTTTTTTAATTTTTATTGTATTTCAGAATGATGACTTTTAATGGTATTAAAACCAGCCAGTTACAGTCACCACACGGGATTGTTGAGCCACCATAGAACCCTATCATAATGACAACGTCAAGTCACCCAAAAGAAATTACGTCAAAATTTTCCGTCGACTTTCTGTGAGAGGGTTCTATAGTGGCTCAACACTCCCGTGTGGTGACTGTACATTTAGTATAGACGAAGAGGTTTGATTACAACTTATACGGTCAAAATACGAAAATACTTTTGCCCCGACCTATTATATACTTGTACTAACGTTTCCAAAAACGGTATCGTCTTGGGTCGTCCCATTCGTTTTTTGTCAATTTCTTAATTCGTCTCATTCTGCTTTCGTCATCCATTCTTCATTTGTCACTTTCGCTGTTAGTCATTGTCGTCTTTGGTCATAATTGTTGATTGCCTTGTTCTTATTCAGGTTCATTCGATATTCGTCACTTCTTCTTTTGACATGTTCGGTGTTAGTCTCTTTATATTTTAGTCTCATTCGTTACTCGTCACTTTATTTTCGACACGTTGGTCCCATTAGCAATAAGTCACTTTCATTTTTAGGCCCATTCATAATTCGTCTTGATCGGTTTTCGACTCAATGCCCGCTTTAGTTATACAACCTCCGCTATTACAGATGAATGAATATTTTAAGTTTAATTAGCAAAATAAACCTTTTTAACTACTAATTTCTTTTTCTGTTGTTTATGCTGTAAAACTGCACTATTTATAGCAAAAGAAGGATTTATCAGGATTTGTCACTTTCATACAATTTGTCGATAACAAAATTTGACAGTGGATATCGAAGCGTTTTGTCTAGAACCCCAGATCACTATTTACTAGGAGCCGAATTTGCTCGTACAAAACAGTAGACATTTTTATACTTCATAATTTTCATAATTTCTCTTTTCGCGATTTTCGTGATTTAGTGGCCTGAAAACAAGTAAAATAACGAATATCAAACGGGGCAAATAGTGAATGTGTCCAATAAAGAATGAGATCAATTTCTAAAGAGGCCAAATAAGAAAAATACGAACTTAGAATGAGACCAATAACGATAGGACGAATAACGAATGAGACTAAAAAAGAGATAGACTAACACCTAACATGCCCAAAAAAGATGGAGACTGATAGCGGAATGACCCGGAATAAGAGAAAGAAAAACAACAAATATGACCAAAGACGACAAAGACTACCAGCGAAAGTGACGAATGAAGAATGGGTGACGAAAGCAGAATGAGACATATTAAGAACTTGACAAAAAACGAATGAGACGACCCAAGACGATACCCCAAAAACGGCTCTAACGATTTCGATGAAATTGGCAATATAGGGGTTTACGGGAGGCAAAAAAACGATATATCTAGGTTTAATATCTAGAAACATTCGTTTTCCCCGTATTTGCACGCAACAAGATTTGCCCGCGCAATAAATATGGTTCGTAATTTCGATGCGGCTGCATTAATGGTTAGAGCGTCGGCCTACAACGTCAAGACTGCGGGTTCGAACACCAGCAATGAACCGTTTTTTTTTGTTTTCTTTGGTTTCTTTTTTTGGCTTAATATTTTGTCAGTTTTATTTTGTTTTTGCATAGAAATCGATGAAAATTCGGTTTCGACCCGAGCGACAACGCTCTTAATTATCAGTTTAATTGTGCAATTCTATCAGTTACCTACACCAAATACGTAACTACGAGTATATGTACCGGTAAGTGGCAATATATCGCGAATAAGGCAAAAATAAAAACTTTGCCAAGAAAGCAACTCTTAGGGCGCGTGTCCAGATTAAGCAACATAACATGTTGTACAACATAATTATTTAGCATGTTTTATAAGAATGGACGTTATTGTTATAAAACAAAGTTATATAGTTATTGAACATGTTAAAGGTGAATCCAGATTGAGTAACAAGTCATATAACGTATGTAACGTCACTGTGGGTTCGATACAGAAC
The DNA here is from genome assembly GCA_963241965.1 of Tortrix viridana. Taxonomy (NCBI): domain Eukaryota; kingdom Metazoa; phylum Arthropoda; class Insecta; order Lepidoptera; family Tortricidae; genus Tortrix; species Tortrix viridana. Next base: position 37,475,725 of record OY725171.1, on the reverse strand, counting down.
AGTACAGATGTAGTGCATAATTAAATCTAATTATATCTAATTATGCACTACATCTCATCTCATCGTGTTTTATCGGAAAAGTTCGTATTTATCGTGCTCTCTCAATTAGCTTCAGTACCCATCATACCACCGTAGCGGTAGGTCGCATTCAGCAGCCAATATACTGGGTGTTTTTTTATTAGTCTAAAAAAATTTGGAGGTTAAATCAGTAAGTCATACTGATCAACTTTCACTATGGGACCAACCTCGAAATCGCGAAAAAACCATCCCATACATTTTGGCTAGTCAGCTGACGATGTTTTGTATGGGAGGGTCAAATTTTTTTTCGCGATTTCGGGGTTGGTCCCATAGTGAAAGTTGGTCAGTATGACTTACTGATTTAACCACCAACATTTTTAGACGAATACAAAAACACCCGGCACATTATATAGAGAGTGGCTATTACGCAATTCAAATATTCGATGTAGTTTTGGTTATATTTACGGTTTACGTATATAACGTTTGTATTACCATGCCGAAACCTCAAAATAGAAGAAACCGCTTAGGTCCTCCAGTCCAGGAATTTATATTTAACATATACCTGTATTTTTATCAGAAAATAGCAAATTCGGAAATAGCAATGATTCTCAATATTTTGGCAAAGTTTAACAACGAATTTCAGATGCAACGGGCATTTCTCGGCCAACAATAGAATGTTAACATGTTACTTAATCTGGGTGTCCCGCGCAACCTGTACCAGCGGAGGTCTGAGGTTAAAAGACACCAATAATCCTTTGAATGTTCCGCGATATTTTATAGCTTTCAAGATTTTTTTTGTATTTTTTTATTTTTTATTTTGTAGGCTAAATAGGCTATAATTTTTTCTGTGTGAGTTTCTTTAAGATTTTTTGACAGTTTTATAGCTAGAGCGTGTGTTCACCTATTAAACAGTAAAAAAACGAGTTCAAACCACTACAAGCTCAGAATTCGGCGACAAGTTGAAAATTTCTGTACGGAAAAAAAATCTAACGAATTCAACTTGAAATAGTACATTTCGATGCTAGTGCGAAAAGTATGTCATTATTTAACGAGAACCGCGATATCTTGCCACGAGCCGTAGGCCGTCTTCACTTGGGACGAGTGAAGAATGACATTTCCGCACGTGCATCAAACGACATTTTTTAACAAAGTTGCGAAAAAATAAATCAATTTCAAACTCTTCTTCACTCATTATATAAGCAACTTTTTAAAAACTTAAGATTGGTAAACAAATTCGTTGTAAGTTCGATCTTTCTTAGTGAAAATTTTCGACATTATGAAGAGGTGTTTTTTTAGCTTTTATTCGACTAAAATGGATTTGGTTATTATTGAACCCACTTCGATAAAAGTTTTTTTTTCAAATGCATGTTCTATAAAACATAAACAATTGTAAATATAAAACATTGTACTATTATTACCTAAGTATCGTTATTTACAATTATTTGTGTATCGTATATTTATGAAAAAATATCGAATGTTGCCTTTGGAAACTTAAAACATGCTTGCAGTAAGAAAAAACGCCTCTTCATAATGTCAACATTTTGACAGGCGTTTCGGCAGCTATTCCGTTCCATTCAGAGAACTTATTAAGAACGGTTTTTCAATATTCAATATTAAAAAATACACGTGTTATAATGATGAAAAGGTAAGTAACAAAATATGAAATATGTATACTTTTCGTATTCTTACATTAACAGTAGGTTTTTATGTTGATTACGATATTTAAAGGAAACTAATATTAACACTCATCAATAAGTAGTCATGAATTGGAACAAGTATAAATAAATAAAAAAATGGAAAATTAAAAAGCACTAGTTCGCGAAAACCAACTTTCCGCACGATATACAGCTACAAAAAGTACCTACCACTTTTTGAGCAACTGTGTTAAAAAATAAAATACTTACAGCTGGTTGAATGCCTTCGAGCTTTTATAAAAACTTCATGGCTTCCTTAGCTCTCAAAATAATACAAAAAAATGGTACTTTATTGGTCAAAATAGTGAAAATTATTTTGTGCATTTTAAATGACTTTTCTCACATGTTTGCTATTATTATGAAGAATAATTATGAATTTTAGGTAAACACTTATGCCCTTACTAATAAACGTGGAGTAACCGCTGAGTAGTTAAGCCAGGCTTTGTCCTTATCTGTCATTGTGACATTTGAATTCGACAGATAAGGACAAAGCATGGCATAACTACTCAGCGGTTACTCAACGTTTATTAGTAAGGGCATTAAAATAGCTACCTTAATTTTTTTGCCAGGACAATTTTTTAACTTTAAACTCAATTTAAATGAATGCGATAGGATTTCGTTCGCAGGTAAACAGATTTTCGTCACCGTCAGTCTACTCGGGTACTCTTGAGCTCGCTCGTACGCTTGCTGTGTTTTATTAGATTTTAAGAACTTGACTTGTGTTTTTAATCACATTTTTACTGATTTAGACATTAATACACTGGAACAACGACTCGGCACGTTTACTGGACGGACTCTGATATCGTGCGTGGTTACTATGTCGTACCTACTCCCAACGGAATTATGCAGAAATGCATTATTATTACTATTACGCACAAGGAAATGCGGCACTTGCTGCGAGATTATACCGGGACATGTTGATACGCAGAAGATGACCTCAACCAGCTATTTAACCGGACCGACACGTTATCCTTCGTGTGTTTTTATATATTCCTTTTAATTTATATTCCTTTATTTATAAATTGCTTTTTACTCCACTAAAACTCTGCTTTATTATTAATTTAAAAGGTTATGGTCCTATTTGCAGCAGCAGTGCTATACACCGTGCCCGGGAGGTACCCGAAGGATTTTAACAGCGTGTTCCCGAGCTAATTTGGAGTTAAAAATGTCGTATAAAGTAGGCTCGACTCGGTCTAGTTTCTGAGATATATCAATTTTTGAGAAACCCTCAGACAACAGTAGTTTCCGTACTGAATGGCTTAAATACAACAAAATTGTGCCCAGACTAGACGTATAATGTTTATTATTTAAATTTAATGAACCATGCCAAAGGAATTGTGAGCCGGCGTCGCAGCCGACCAAAGTGACGTTATCAGAATGAACTTGGTACGTTCGATTAAGACTGGTGACAGATTATTCAAGACAATTATGGCTAAGTACAAAAGGGAGCGAAGCCTGGGCCTAGCAGTGGGATATTTCAGCATACTAACATGCAGGACTTCTTAAAGTTGACTGGACGCGCTAGATTTTTACCATCGTGAGACATAACTAGCCAATTAAAACAACCTTTTTTATTCTTTCGAAAAGTCCACAACCCAAGCCATAATTAGGTCATTATTTGATTCGGTGTAAATCGCTTGTCCGACATGTTATCTCTTATTAAATTAAGTTAGATCTTTACCGTGCCTTATAATTATTTGTAGTTTAGAACATCTTCCAACTTCCCCTTCTATGGGTAGAATTAGAAGTTCATTGCACGACATTGTAGGTAGGTACTGTACCGGCTAAATTGGACAGGTACAGGCCATTACTTCTCCGATTTTACCTCCTACTAGACCCTCAAAATCCCCAACAAAAATAAATCAAAACGTTTGCCATACTTTTTATACGTATTCTCGTCAAATCCTAGAATGTTATCTTTACTGATTTAGAGCTATTGAGTGTCTGCATCAAACCGATCAACGCACGCAAAAAGCACGGGCCAAAATATGCCTGACACGTGAAGAATCCGTGTATCCAGTCAGCCACTAAGGCCCATCAAACTTTAGGCTGTCTTAAGAAATCCTATGCTGCCAGCGGTCTGACGAAAAGGCTAGGCCTCATTACAAAACTCCTAAAAAATGAGTTTAAGGGAAACCTACACGAGTATGTCAAAAACTCACTGGCTATGCAGCGAGAGCTGCAAGGGGTCGCAGCGGAAGTTGATGACGAGTTCCTGGCAATTATAATGCTTGCTGGTCTACCAGTTAAGTTCAAGCCACTCGTTATGCCGCTGGAGCACTCCAATATGAAGATCACATCGAAAAACGTGGTCACAGCTCTTCTAAAGGAAGAATCGCGAGCTGTGCCGACTCCATCCAGTACCCGCGAAACTACCAACCAATACAGTCTTACTTGTCGGCAATGCACCGAAAAAAATGTTTTGTACATATTGAAAAAATTCAGGTCATGTAGTCTCGATGTGTACGAGTTTAAAGAACAAAACTACTAAGAATGATTCGGCGATCAAATCGTACAAATAAGCAAGGATCGGAAAAACGCCCGTCATTTTCAAAACATAACCCTGTTCCGTACAGCAGAGACTTCCTTATATAGCCTACAAAATGAAAAAAAAAAATAATATCTTGAAAACTATAAAACGCCGTGGTAGCCTAATGGTTTGACCTGCCGACTCTTAAGCAGAGGGTCGTGGGTTCGAACCCGGGCTCGCGCCTCAAAATTTTCGGAATTTATGTGCGAAATATAATTTGTAAATTTACCATGAGCTATCTGTGAAGGAAAACATCGTGAGGAAACCTGCACACACCTACAAAGCAATTTGACAATGTGTGCGAAGTTCCCAATGGGCTCGCGTGGGAACTATGGCCCAAACCCTCTCATTGTGAGTGGAGGCCTGTGCCCAGCAGTGGGACGTATATAGGCTGGATTATTATTATTATTAAATATCACGGAACATACAAAGGGTTAAATCGATGGGTATAGGTGTCCTCTAACCCCAGACATCCACTGGTACAGGATACGCGGGACAACCGGTATATCGAATTATTAAATGTTCAAATCCATAATCACAAAACCATTTTACAAACAAAAGTGCGCTAGAACAAAAATGTTAGCAAGTCAATTTTATATTACGAGTTAATGGAGAATAACGGACTTGATTTACGCGCCGCTACCGACTGCCGCTCGCGGGCAGGCACAATTATCGGCCCGTGGGCGCACTCAATTACAAAAAGACGCGCCCACGGGACTAGGAACCTTCGACGTCCATTCCGAAAAGCCCTTACTACTAGTACTCCTTAAAAAACAAAAAAATACAATTCTTTAAACCATTCAATCTACTAAACCAAATAAACGAATCGCTATTCGGCTATCAGCCTGAGGGCTGCGTTTTAATTTGCGCACTGACACACGAGTGGGCTCCACGCTATGGTTTGTGGGGAGCGACGCGTCGAGTGTACTGCTAATTGCAACGCCACGCTATCGTTAGGCTGCAAACGTTGTCCACGCATTCCTTTAAATAAATAGGGCTAACACCACGTGCTTGATAACAACGAATAAATAATTAATAAATATCAGGGACAATCTCACACAAATTGACCTAGTCCCAAACTCAGCTCTAGGCTTGTACTATAGGTACCAGGTAACGATATACACACTTATGTAGAGAAATACATACTTAAATATATAGAAAACATCCATGACTCAGGCACATTTACTCGCGCTCATCACAAAAGCATTTGCCCATACCGGGATTCGAACCCGGGACCGCTAGCTTCATAGGTAGGGTCACTACCAACTAGGCTAATCGCGTCGTCAATGCTGCCTCATCTCCAATTATAATTTGTTAGCTTGTTTATTTCTCGCATTTCTTTCTATATGCAGTTAGTTGCACGGCGCAACATACATAAATACACATTCCTGAAATAAAATCCCAAATTTCCAAGAGCTTAGATCGTGTGAAGTAATTTCTGAAGAAACAAATGAAACTGCTCCCCTCGCGCTAGAGAACGCTTAGCAAAGCGCGGAGCCCATGTAATCGGATAATAAAAAGGGCAAACGCGGTAAATATAAGACGAGGAAGACAGTTTTACGAGCAGTACCTAATTAAGTGGTGAACAAAACAGAACGAAGAAAACGTTTACTGCACCATGAGTATCTACAAGTTAAAAAAGGTATTGATTTGAATCCTAAAGGGTCTGGCCGGAATGCCATAGTAAAATCGCCCCTGGCATGAAATATTCTTATGCACGTTTATTTGTCTTATTATAAGATATAATTTTACCGAATATTAACCCTTAACTGCTTGCGGTTTGCGAAAAAATTTAAAAAAATAAAATTCAGTTTTTTTTTTACTAAACCGATTCACTTGTTATTTGGATATTTTATATATTTATATATATTTAAAATACATTTAATTAAAAAAAATTAGATTCCTAAAGTTTTTTTAACTAGACAAATTTTGCTATTTAAGTTTTTTTTTTTTTACTACTTGCGAGTTAGCGACACCTACCATATTTTGATATATTATATATAATTTTATATTCTATTACATATATTTTTTTCAAAAATATTCGTTTGCGTCAACGTCATGTTTATTACTCATATAGGTACATACGTTGGGAACGCGGCTGGAGACGCAGCCGCGCGCCCGCAACGCAACTCGCTTCAAAGATACAATTTTTTTTTAAATGCATTTTAATGTATTTTCTGAAAGCTAAAATGACAGCGATTTCATGTTATGACAAAAACCTAATCACATAATGCTACATGTCATGTTATTTACTTAAACTCCAATAAAAAGATACAAAAACAGGAATTGGTTCCTAAGTTGTGACAGACGGCTGTCTTAGACAGACTTAAAATTGAGCTCATCAAAATAAGCTGCAGAACTAAGTCGATATTTCTAAATTTATTTAAAATATACACGTGAACAGCTGAGCACCGAAGAAGCCAAAGAATCCCGGTATGTTACAAAAGTTCGTTGGGTCGTGGAAGCAGTTCATGGTGCATTAAAACAAAAATATAAACAACTAGACCAGACATTTAATAACAAAATGCTTGATAAATTACAAAGCTTGTGCCGCCTTTAATTTCGGATAACAATATGACCACCGCGATTATTGAGAGAATGAGCATAAAAATTGCGAAAATGTTTTAGCTGCCATAGTGGAAGAAAAAGGCTTATTACGAAAAAAACTTCCTTTTCAAAGCATTTCAGCTAATGACGTTTCAGATTTTCCGCAACTAACCGAGTACGACTTGAAACTTTTATTCACAGGCACTTATCAATACTGCCAAGCCATTTCATATTTTAGACCGCTGTCCCAGGCCTAAAAATGTGTATCATATAACTAGCCTTGGAGATATGTATAGTGCCGTAGACCTATACCTACAGAAGCCCAATATCCATTTCTTACGCGTCAACTAGGAAGCTCTTGGAAGTTATGGAGTCCGAAAAAACCGAAAATTTGCAAAAAAATGTATCATATTACTAAGTTACGATAGTTCTATCACGTGATACCCGGTACCACCAATAACCCAAAAAACCATGTCTTACGAAGTTTTCAGGAAGCCAAGTGCGAAATCAGAAGGGTCAAAGTTTTGATTTTTTGCAAAAAAATGTATCATCATGTTACTAAGTTACGAGAGTACTATCCGGAGTTAGAGGAGCATCTAAACAAATAGGAAAACCATTTCTTATGGCGATGCTAGGAAGCTTTCTTGAAAATCAGAAGCTTTTTGTTCAGTAAATAAGCCCTTAAAAAATAACTTAAGCGAGGTTCATATCCTGCTTTTCATTCAACTACTGCAAGACTACTCGAGGCAAAAATGGCAGAGATATAATGTTATTTAAAAAAATATGATAATACCCGTTTAAAGAACTACAGCCCCATCCCTTCTAACCCATATCTTTAAGCTGTTTTCATTTGTCATTTCGAACTGTTTCGCATGCAAGTTTGTTGACTTCCAGGTTTCAATACCATAGACCATATCCATACGACGCGGCAGGTTTTACAGAAGACGAAAGAATATAACCAGCCATTATGCTTAGCATTTGTGAACTATGTGAAAACCTTGATGCAATCGGGACATGGGGTATCTTCTATGCATATTCACATGTAAGTAAAACAACGTGGGTACGATAAAATGTGTGTAAAGTTTTTTCAGTAATTCTATCTGTATTATCTGCACACAAATTGCGCCTGTTGAAATATATTAAGTGGGCCCTGCAACACAGGAAATCCTAGCGCAGGGACCAAAACCTTGTTATTCCTTAATTTAAGTTTTCATTTTTTCATTTTCAACCGCTTATGCTTCAAGAAAATTAAGTGATGCCGAGAAGAGATATTCTGTGACCGAGAAAGAATGCCTTGATTTGATACGAGCACTCCAATATTTTAAACCATTTTCTATGGGGACTCAAGTTTCAAGTCGTAACAGATCACAGAGCGTTAGTCTGGTTGAAAAGCAAACGTGATATGAATGGCAGACTTGCGAGATGGGCCTTATCAGTGCAATCCTGGGATTTTGATACTGTATTGTGTCAAGGAAGAGATAATAGTGGCTGATTTTTTGAGCAGGAATCCCTTGATTGAACATCCAAATGCGGAATGTATGGAGAAGATTCCTGAGCAAGAAGATGGATTTATTTTATATGCTCTGAATAGCTTCGATATGAGAACAGCGGCAGAATGCGGCAAAGTGATAGCCAAGTATATCAAAATTATTTGGTACGGAATGATTTATTATACAAAATAATCAAGGAGGGTTGGTCAACGATCAAAGGAGTTAGTGGTGTTACCAAGACAATGCTTTGAAGAATATATGAATGAAATCCATGATGATCCGTTGACGGGAAGTCATTTCGGACTCCTTAAAACCTATGCGAAATTTAATGACAGATATTTCATAGACAAGGCGGAAAAAATTATAAATGATTATGTCAAGTCCTGTCACCGCTGTCAAGAAAGAAATATCAACAAAATAATAGCGCCCTTAACCTCGATTTCAGTTACTAATTTATATCAAAAGGTTGGAATAGACGTAATTAGACCAATACGAACCTCTGATGAAGGCAACAGGTACATTATAGTTACATTAGAATATTAATCGAGCTACGCTATTTGTAAGGCAGTACCCAGGGTGACAGCGGAGGTGATAAATAATTTTCTAATAACATAAATCTTTTGTAGGTATGGAGGAGTGCAGCCGCTGATAACTGGCAGAGGTTCAGTGTTTACGTCAAATATAGTTAAGGAAACTGCGCAACATTTTGGTGTGACATTAACCCATGCGACGACCTTCCATCCACAAACGATTGGGTTGGTGGAACGTTTCAACTGTTGTCTAAATACGTGTCAGAACGATAACTGGTGCGTATTCTAGTCATTAGTGTATTAAGCATATAACAGTGCAAAGCAAAGCAGCACAGGAGTATCGTCGCACATGGTGATTTATGGAAGATAACCGCTATAAAGGTCTGTATTAGTTAGGAATTAATAGAATTAATGTTTCAGAAAACCTGGCCAATACAATGACTAATATGTCATTGTTACTGAATAAGGTTGCCGATAAAGCCAAAAACATAATATAAAACACTAGCGACTTAGTTATGCTCTATTGTCCGAAACGAAAAACTGGTTTGAGTTTAAAGCTAGCCAAAAGATATAAAGGTCCTTATGAAGTTATTACCATTCCAGTTAATAATAATTATATAATAAAGAAGTTAAGTAGGTATTACAACAAAATGTATAATTGTTCATAGAAATAGTTCAAAGAAGTTTTATAATAGACTTATAGTTTAAAAAAAAAAGATAAAAGATAAAAGATATTTATTCAGTAAGTAGGCCGCACGGGCACTTTTACACGTCAAAAATCTACCAGCGCTTCCGAAGAGGAGACCACTGCTGAGAAGAAGCGCCGCAAGAAACTCAACAGTTAGTCATTAGTTGTATATATGTAAATAGGTTTTTACGATTAGGATTTAATTGTAAATATTTATTTTGCAGATTTATATTGATGGAATTAGCATGAACAACCATGGGGAGATAGGTGAATAAGACAGGCTACATCCGTGGTGCAGGCATGTCTCCATGACTCAATTTGTTATTGTGCTATGATAGTAATGCCTTTTAAGCCAATAAGGTGGGATGAGACTCGGTTGGTCTCCGCTATCATATCGCATGACATGTGATCCTTCATGGCCGACAAGTCATGTATTACGAATTTCACCCAATAATAATTCTATATCGAATAGATGACTTATGAAAGCTTGTTCATACTTGCTACGAGTACTTGCAGTCTATCTGTCTGTCTTAATGTGTTTACTTAATTGTGTTTTCTTTTTCATGTTCATCTATGCTGAGCCGAAAACGTGTGAAACCCTGATGACAGATGACTACGGACTGATGTTTGCAGAGGACATGGGCATGCATTCCTGCCACGTGTTGTCTAGAAGCAGGAAGAGACTGCTATCTGGACTTCAGCATGTGACCAGACTCTGTATCGTGTTTTTTTTTTTTTATAAAAAAATATCCCTTTGAAAATCATGGTAAATTATTTTCTAAGCAAAGGAGGCAAAAGAAAATTAGTCGGTTAGATAATGTTCGGTGGTAGGTCATATACATGTCGAGAATGGTTTGACTTGTCAAACCATTGACGAATCACAGCTAGTAACCAAGTTCGCGATTTTCGATTTTTCGGAGGTTTTACGGAAAATTGAAATTTGCTGTCTGAGATATATTTTGACCGGGTTGTGAGTTTCGTTCTCTAAGTGACATATCTGTTACAGGATATAAAAATTATCCTCCTTAGGTAGGGAGCATAGCTTGGCTTCACCTTTTTAAGAGAGGTGAGAGATGTAATGCAATAAGGTTGCATTTATGGTTTAGAACTTATTGCATTTTTATACATTATGTCATATTATTGATTCTTTTATATTAAAAATAATGAAGAAAAAAAAAACAATGAGTAGATTGTTTTAGTCGCCCTAAGGCGTTTCAGGTGCTAACACCTAACATTGTACGTTACTTAAAAAGTTAAAATAAACAGGTATCAAGAAAGACGCAGTATAATTTTATTTCCCTATAGTAACTAACAATAGGGTTGTTTTCTCTATTCAAATAATGGATGCCACTCTGTTCGAAATACCAGAATTTAAACAATGTAAGTCTTTTAGAAATTCATGATGCAGAGGAGTATGGATGTAAAATGAACAACTGACAAAAATAATCAGCGAACGAGTACGCGAGTCGCCGCCGGCCTCTGCTACCATCATTCGCGAATTATTTTTGGCGCGCAGGTAGGGCACAGCGCTAAGGAATTCGACCTCACCTGAACGAAACTGATTCACCCGTGCTAAATCAGTGCCGTGAACTATTAACGCTTGCTCTGAAAAACTGTCCATGAATGATAATCATAAGTCATGTAACTAAATACTTGCAGCAAATACAAATTTAGAAAAACCTGCTCGCCGATTATATTTAAATTATATGTTTTATATTCTAGCATGAAGGCCTTGATGTGTTAGCCGATTTTTTATTTTTAACTACTGGTTTGTACGAGGCGAGTACCAATTGAAACTTCGTATAGTATTCAGCTATGAAGAGGTACAGTTATTTTACAGTAGGTACTAAACAGAACAATTTTAGTACGACCATCATCGATTTAAAGTACCTAATGCACAATCACCGACAAATTCAAGTCGAAAAAGTGTCCGATGCTTAGTTGTAAATATGTGCGTGTAATAGATAAATGTAAAAATACGTACCATATTTAAATGTAATTAAATGTAATGTAATATTTAAACGTAATAATACCAAATTTTAAACTTTTGAAGTACAACCTTATCTCACAATATTAAAGTTTTATTTCCAATGCAATTGTTAGGCGGTTATGCACTTTCATAACGCAAACATCGCACAGGTATTCAATAGTCAATAATTTGAAACGTAAGTTTGCAAATTCATTTGACGTTTAAAGGTTGAACACGCCAAAACTTGGGCATAAAAAAGGTTGTATAATTAATTTAAAACTAAAAATATAAATGTATTTTTAATGTGGAAATATTAATAAAAACCTATAGTAGGTACTGTCAAACCATGATAATTATTTTTTTTTGAAGTTGATTCTTAATCATAATGTCGAGCCAACAACTCAACAACGCGAACTTATTTTGCTCGAACAGGCACAAAATCCAATGCTCAGCTACAGGGATGTAGCAAAAGACTTTAATGTCCTCAATCCCGTCAATAAATTTGTTCCAATATTAACTAAACAAAATTGTAAGAAGTAAATAAATGTAGGTAAATGGGAGGCAACCCTGACGATATAATTTGAAATGTAATTTATTCAAAAGTTACGCGGAGTTAGAGAATACTGCTTTGGTAGCTTATTGCTAGCATCTTTTGGCAAGTATTTGTTTAGGAGAGACCTTCTACTTCGGACTTAAAAAAATATAATTAAATAAATAGTAAAATTAGAAAAAATCATCTTAACTTTGCTTCTATATAACTTTTAGCGAAGTTTGAAACAGGAATATATGCTGTCTATATAGCTCAATCGAATAAGGTAAATAGACAAATTCTGTTGCAAACAGATTTCCATTAAAAATATTTTATGTTTATTTTCCGTTTTAGAATCAAATTAAAAAAAAAATATTTCTCCAAAACTACTTCGATTTGACGCGCGAGAGTTTCACTCATACATTTGAAATGAAAAGCTTTGTCGAACCATGCAATAAAAGAGGATGTCACTTTTTTAGGGCAAAAAACACACTGTGGGGGCACTATATATACATGTAACGGGATCCCCTTGTCACCCATAAAGTTGTTATATCGAATTTTGAAAGTCAGAAATTGATTGTCATACTATTTATGCTCATAACTATCGATAGTCATAAAAATTGTAAAGCATAACGCTTAATAATGCTAAAGTGAATAGTCCATAATGTTAAGGATTATAATTATCATAAGTCATAAAAATTATATCTATATAATTAAAAGGCATATGGGTCGTTTTAAAAAAAAAATGTACATAGTTAAGGGCTTTAATTAAAACAAAACTTAATTGACTCCTTTGTGTAACGAAAGTTACCCATATAGTTTGTATGACTAACTTTCGTTACACAAAGGACGCGATAGTGATTTTGTTTTCATTAAGCCTTTAACTATGTACATTTTTTTTGAATACTACCCATTGATGATTAAACAGAAATATTTTAAAACATATATTTAAAACTACTAATTATTATTATTCATACTGTTTCATTGCCTCAGATAATTATTATGTAATTTTTATGACTCCAAATGTTCTTTATTTTTTAATTTCAAATTGATATTATGAATATGATGTAGACATGAAAGGAAGGTCTCCGTTAGGTACGACGACGAGCGAAGCGAGGAGGAGTGTTAGGTAGAACTGCGACCCTACAGCGCGCGAGCTGAGCGAGCGAAGCGAGCGTGCCGCGGCAGCGGCCGGCGAAGCGCCAGAACCGGACAATTTTTTTTAACTAATACTTACAAATAGTAGGCAAAACTTACATTTTAATGTATTTTACTGTTATGATAAACAAGTTTGGACCTTATAATTACTATGTCAAACAATATTATTACCTTTAACATTATGAGGTGTAATACATTATGATTTAAAAAGTTATGAATAAAGTTTTTATGACTTTCGACAAATATGACCAGGAATAATCGGAAATACAAATTATACCCTCAAATATTATGACAATCAATATTATGACTAACAATATTTATGACTAAAAACGTTATGGAATCTTAAAAACGGAACTAAAACTTTATGGAAGACAATATAGACCCACATGTAACGGAAGCTAAACATTTTGTTTTCACAAAACATCAATGTGTGGATCATATTTCGACAGTTCTTTTAAAAACACAAAGGTTTCTTAGCAATTTTTTTGACTAAGTGATTTTTTTTGGAAATAATAGCTCCGAACGTTGCATAAATTGTGTCCCCCTACATTATCTAAAAGATAAAAGATAAAAAAAGATAAAAGATTCAGTAAGTAGGCCGCACGGGCACTTTTACACGTCAAAATCTACCAGCGCTTCCCAAGAGGAGACCACTGCTGAGAAGAAACGCCGCAAGAAACTCAACAGTTAGTCATTTTTTTAATAAAAATATAAAATGTGATCTTTTAAACTGTATGTCGAAAAATATGAAAAAATTACAAAGGTCACGCGCTTAGTAAATACTTTCAACCAAAATTACGCTTCTCAACAAAAGGACGCAAGTGCCATGCAGATACACTCTTTTGCTGGTGCACTTTATTTGTATTTGTAATCATGGCGACGGATGACATGGCGCCCGGTTTTTATTATCTTGTCAGTTACCTACTGAACCGAATGCTTTTACAATCGATATCTAGGGCTTCCTATGAACTCCGAATACGAATCCGTTGTCAAAATTTAAAAAAGTGGCCGCCATTTTTAACTTTTTTGTTAATGGGTTATACACAGAAAATACGATTCAACATTGTCCCTTCTGTTCCTAATAGTTAACGACTTGGGACTCTTGGTAGTTTTTAACTCATATAATTTCGACACAGGCCAAAACTACGCCGCAATCCCATTACGCGGACATATCTTAAACCAAAAAAATTGTTTTTAAAGTCCTTAACTTTCTGGAACAGGAGAGACAACTTTTGTTTATGCGGTTGTGTAGACCCTAATAGACCGATTGCTTTGAAAATCGATATCTAAAACTTTGTGTGGACTCCAGGGACCGGCCCGCTATCCCTTTCAATGGGTTTTGTATGCGTTTTTCGTAAGGATTTACTTACCAAACCCTCTGCCCGTCAAAACCCTTTTAATGTGCTTTAAAAGCGCTATTTCCAAACGATAGCCCATTCTATCCCTTATTAGTAATATCTAATACGGTTCGATTTTCTATGGCACACGTTTGTGATTGGCTCGTACAAAAGGGAAAGCTTTATAATAAGCGCTTAAATCGTTAGGGAAACCCTTTCTTAGGGATATCAAGATGAATCAGTTACCAGTTACCAATTTCAAAGGGCTATCCTTATCGTTGGGTTCTTCATTCGATAAGGGAAAGTCAATCGTATGGGTTGCCAATTGGGTAGGTAAAGTTTTTGGAAGATGTGTAAATTATATTTTTTTTCGATAGTCGTTATCCTAAAGATCAAGGAACTGCGGCCCTTTTATTTTTATTTCCTCTAATATTTTAGAAATATTTTTTTTAGTTGTTAAGTTGACATTTGTACACTTTATTGGCCGACAAGCTTGTTGCCTTCGTACTTAATGAAAAAGAAAAAAAAAACTGTCACTTCTATAACTGTCATTGTCAATCAAAGTACACAAACGATTCAATTCAACGACTCTTTTCTGTTTGCCTTCGTTTCATGTGATCAGTGTTTTTAGAAATATTTTTAACGACCTCAGAACGAACTCCGGACTTTCGATTTTGCCGCTTTCCTCCAGCTTTGCTCGCTTTGACCTTTGCACGATATTTGGAGTACGATTTATTTTCGACCCCATTGGCACTGCTTCTTGGACACCGATTTCTTCCTTTCACGACGACTCTTGCCCTGCTTTTCGATAGCCACGAGAGCACGTTTGAATCGTATACACGCAATGAATTCAAGCAATCCCACACGGACTTTGGAAATGGAGTATTACAAAGATTTACTCAGATGCTTGAAAGAATTGAATCGTTTGTTTACTTTGATTGACAAGTGGCAGTGGGCGGGAAGGTTATAGAGTAGCGACCGCGAACCGGGTGACGAACTGTTGGCAGGCCTTCCACAAGGTGGACCGACGATCTGATAAAGGTCGCGGGAAACCGCTGGATGACAGCAGCAGAAGACCAATCGTTGTGGAAAACCTTGGGGAAGGCCTTTGTCCAACAGTGGACGTCTTGCGGCTGATGATGATGAATTAAGTTTTTGCGAGAATAAGATTATACCTAAGCATGCATATGCATATCGATCATAGTTAAGCAGGTTCAGGTACCTAATAGAAGTGCGATAAACCACTCGACGTCTGATATTCATTAAAATATTTTTAATATTATTGTAAATAAATGTTGTCAATTTACTGTACATATACACTAGCGGACACACACACGCACGCACGCACCCACACACGCACGCACGCACCCACCTACACACACACACAAACTTTCGCATTTATAATATTAGTAGGATAGTATAATTTGGGTCATTAGATATCTTCTGATCCAAGAAGTAACATACATTCAGTCAACAAAGTATCGGGAATGGATGATTTGTTTATGGTTCCAAATTCAAATTTTTGTTTTTTTTGTTGTTGTTAGATTGGCACAACTGTTTTCTATTTTGGCGCGGAGTTTGAGTTGCATCTGTTATTTATATTAAATACAGTGCTGTTTTTAGTTATATCATATCTAGTGTGTATTGCGAATTTCATAATGGACAAAAACATTGAACAAAGAGTTTGTCTTAAATTTTGCATCGCCAATGGAATTTCGTGTTCGGAGTCACTGAAAATGTTACAGAAGGCTTACGGTGATTCGACTTTATCAAAAACACGTGTTTATGAGTGGTACAAAGCGTTCAAAAGCGGTCGAGATGTGATGGAAGATTTGCCTCGCTCTGGTAGGCCATCAACGTCTGCAACTGAAGTTAACATCGCAAAAGTGAAGGAAATAGTGACTGAAAATCCTCATTCAACTTTGAGAGAGATAGCCGCCGAACTTTCTGTATCTCACGAGTCGATCCGTACTATTTTAACTAATCATTTGGGTATGAAACATGTTACCGCTCTCGGCTAGTCCCAAAAGACCTGAATATTCTCCAAAAACTCAATCGCATGAGAGTCGCTGAGGACATGCTAGAACGAGTCAATTCCGACCCAACATTCATGAAACGCATTGTTACTGGTGACGAGACGTGGGTTTACGAGTTTGACATGCAAACTAGTCAACAAGCTTCGGAGTGGCGCCTTCCAACTGAACCGAAACCGAAGAAACCACGCCAAAGTCGATCAAAAGTCAAAGTCATGTTGACTGTTTTCTTTGACTATCGCGGTGTTGTGCACTCGGAATTCTTGCCGGAAGGTCAAACGGTAAATAAAGAATATTATTTGAGCGTTATGCGGCATTTAAGAGAGCAAATTCGACGAAAAAGGCCAGATTTGTGGAATGAAAATTCTTGGATTTTGCACCACGATAATGCGCCTTCGCACAAGGCCATCATTGTGAAAGAATTTTTGACCAAACACTCAACAAATACCATCGAGCAACCACCATATTCACCAGATATGGCTCCTGCCGACTTCTTTCTTTTTCCTAAACTCAAATTACCACTTCGTGGCACCCGTTTTCAATCGGTAGAAGACATAAAGGAGAATTCGCGCCGAGAACTGAATTCAATTCCGGAAACAGCGTTTAAAAAATGTTTTGATGATTGGATTATTCGTTGGCGTAAGTGTATCGTTTCTGAAGGAGCATACTTTGAAGGTGATAAAATAAATTTGGATGATTAACAAACAGTTTGTGTATTATTGATCTTTTCCCGGTACTTTCTTGACAGAGTAGTAAATCGATAAAGAAAATGATAAAGAATAACTTCCCTCAAGTAACACAGTATCTTAAAATAAAGGAACACCGTGAAATAATAAAATTAATAAAAAATAAACAAACTTGGACTTGCCGTAGATACATTGGCATTTTTCCATTTGGCATTTATCCGATTAATTGATCAAATGTTCTTGTATGCAAATGTTTGCAAGTGTTTAACTGTTTAGGGACGTAAACGCAATTTCGTACGTTTTGTGGACCAACCCATGCCCAGAGACGATTCATTAGCTCGACCTCGTAAGAACAAACAAATTAAAGCGTCCGGTGTTTTACTCGGCGAAAGGGCAAAAGGGCTCAAGGGCCGTGGGCGATGGGCAGGGCGGCGCGCCAGCTGCGTGCTGCCGCACAATAAATCTAACGTGGAACACTGATCGGCCCGCGCCAAACCAGCCATAGAGGATCCTCGCGCTCATTGTCGTAAATTAATAACAGAAGTTGTATAGCGACAATCATTTCGGGCTGTTGTGTACTATAAAAAACTTAAATAATGGAGTGCTGTAAGACATAGAAATGTAAAAACCTCGTAACCCGGTTCAACGGAATGGATTTTCGTGAAACCTTTTGGATTGTGTTTTCAACACACTACTAAAATGTTTACCCATTTATTTTTGTCGATCAATTTTTTTATTATTAATTATTTTTTTTGGTATCATTTTTAGGGTTCCGTACCCTAAGGATGCCTAACGGGACCCTATTACTTAAGCCTACGCTGTCAGCCCGTCCGTCTGTCCGTCCTTTTGTCCTAACTTTAAAGAACTATCTTTTGAATCATAAGAAATAGCCCGTTGATTTTTTTTACAGAATATGTGATAGGTATAACGGCGGATTTCTTACCAATTAATAAAAATTTTCAAACTTAAAACTCGATAACGAATTTGTTAAATAAACCAATAATTTAACAATGATGTGCAGTAAACGAATTTGCCGCCAATTTTCGAATAAACAAATGCGTTGTACCTACTAATAAGATTGTCAAAGTAAGGAGTTCCATATTCAAATATTTTATTTTTTTATAATTTGAAAATGGAAGTGCTTACAAATTTCGTAGTCAGCAGGGACTGTACTACTCTGTCAAGAAAGTACCGGGAAAAGATCAATAATACACAAACTGTTTGTTAATCATCCAAATTTATTTTATCACCTTCAAAGTATGCTCCTTCAGAAACGATACACTTACGCCAACGAATAATCCAATCATCAAAACATTTTTTAAACGCTGTTTCCGGAATTGAATTCAGTTCTCGGCGCGAATTCTCCTTTATGTCTTCTACCGATTGAAAACGGGTGCCACGAAGTGGTAATTTGAGTTTAGGAAAAAGAAAGAAGTCGGCAGGAGCCATATCTGGTGAATATGGTGGTTGCTCGATGGTATTTGTTGAGTGTTTGGTCAAAAATTCTTTCACAATGATGGCCTGGTGCGAAGGCGCATTATCGTGGTGCAAAATCCAAGAATTTTCATTCCACAAATCTGGCCTTTTTCGTCGAATTTGCTCTCTTAAATGCCGCATAACGCTCAAATAATATTCTTTATTTACCGTTTGACCTTCCGTTCTTCCTTTTCAGTCACTATTTCCTTCACTTTTGCGATGTTAACTTCAGTTGCAGACGTTGATGGCCTACCAGAGCGAGGCAAATCTTCCATCACATCTCGACCGCTTTTGAACGCTTTGTACCACTCATAAACACGTGTTTTTGATAAAGTCGAATCACCGTAAGCCTTCTGTAACATTTTCAGTGACTCCGAACACGAAATTCCATTGGCGATGCAAAATTTACGACAAACTCTTTGTTCAATGTTTTTGTCCATTTTGAAATTCGCAATACACACTAGATATGATATAACTAAAAACAGCACTGTATTTAATATAAATAACAGATGCAACTCAAACTCCGCGCCAAAATAGAAAACAGTTGTGCCAATCTAACAACAACAAAAAAAAACAAAAATTTGAATTTGGAACCATAAACAAATCATCCATTCCCGATACTTTGTTGACTGAATGTATATCGATAACCGAGACATATCGGTATTTTTAAGAAAATATCGATAACAATATCGATATTGCCCGAATATATCAATAATTGTATCGGTAAACTTAAATATCGGTAAACATATATCGATACTTTTATCAATACTTGGTACCGATACTAATAGGTACATACCTACGCGACATTGCCAGCTCGTACGAGTGGAACGGCAACGCCGCGCGCCGTGCCGTGCTCTGCTCCGCGCTCAGCCGCGCCACCTTTTGCTTTTGCTAATTTAGTGGCTTTCCGTGTAAATATTTTGTTAGATGTCACCTTCTACTCATTATAGACACAAAAACCAATATTATTATGCGAATAATAATAACAAAAAAACATTAATTACAAGAATGTTATTATTATAGGAACACAGTGCGATGCAATTACTAACGTTTAAAATTCAAAATTGGTTTATTTTATAACGAAAAAAACTGCCTTAAAACAATTAATATTTAGGTTATGACTATTTTCACGTTGGTAAACAGTTTTAACTACAGACAAGGTGTAACAAAAAAATTGTGGTGAATCGTTTAAGGGCGTAATGTTTTGATTATGGAATATTAGGAGAAACGCTTTTCAAACGTAAAAACATTTCTTTTTTGTATGGGGCAGGTACGTCTTCTCATTTCAATGTAATTTTTTTAGGTAATTTCTGTTTCCTTTACTCTTTTCTTATCAGAAAACGATCGACCACTACTTTTGTTACACTTTTTATGTACTTATTAGGTATTCTATATCTCGAACAAACAAATTAAAACCATTTCATTTTTCAATCTATACTATCTTTACTAATACTATAAATGCGAATCTGTCTGTCTGTCTGTCTCTCTGTCTTTTACCTTTTCACGCTTAAACCGCTGAACCGATTTAGATGAAATTTGGTATAGAGGTAGTGTGAGTCCCGGTAAAGGACATAGGATACTTTTTATCCCGGAAATCATCCCTTAAGGGGGTGAAAAGGGGGGTGGAAGTTTGTATGGTGAATCAATTATTTCTTCAGTAAGGTATATACAATTTATTAGTATGGAGATAGTTTGAGTCCCGGGGATACATAGGATACTTTTTATTCCGGAAAATTGTAGTTCCCGAGGGAGCAGTGATAAACGACTTCTACGCGGGCATACATAATATCAAATGTGAGGTTATTTGGTTATCGTGATTTTTGGTGCTTTGGAAGCGTTTTCAGCAGGCTGAAACATCGTTTCAGTCCGTTTCAGAGGTAGCTCTATCACATACCAATTTATCAAAATGTCAACCAAGTTGCCGTTGTTTTCAGGCGCCTGAAACATATTTTCAGTCCATTTTAGAGGTAGCTCTATCACATACCAGTTTATCAAAATTTCGACCAAGTTGCCGTTGTTTTCAGGCGCCTGAAACATGTTTTCAGGCCGTTTCAGGCCACCCTCTGCCAGATTACGCGATAGCTTGAAAACCCGTTTTCAGGCGTTTTCAGGACCCGTTATGGGCCTTTGAAGTACATTTGAGAATACGGTGAATTTTCAGAAAGAGTGAAAGAGATAGCATGATTAGATAGAGATAGCAATACTGAGAACCTTCCAGAATCGTCGCGATCAAAAACGAGACAGAGACAGCTATAGAACATTCCAGCAACGACTACTGGACTAATTGTATGACTTAGTTATATTTACATTTGTTTTAATTAGGTGATTTAACAAAAATACTAACGTTAGTACCATTAGTTTTCATAAGAATAATTTAGTTTGATGTTAAAGAATAGTGTAAGTACTGTTAGTCAAACAAAACACATATTTTGTAAAAAGAAACAACTAAAATATGTTATTTAAATACTTTAATACGTATGAGTATATGTATCTTAATTTCCGGCATTCCGGGAAATCCCGGGAAATTTATTAGCAAAATTGAGTCCACCTCCATACTACTTAACATCAACGCGGTGTAGGCACTGAGGCCGAAGTTTAGGTATAAAAGCATCCGAATTTCCGATCCCTAGTTATGACGCAGGATTCGGAGGGCGCGGGATGCGAGGGGGAATTAATTATTGCTATAATATCGGTATTTTAGTATCAGTACCGATACTGGTAAAGTAAGTCAAAATATCGATATTAATGTACCGAAAATTATATATCGATACCTATATCGATAAAACGATACCTAATTATCGATATTGATACCGATATCCGATATCGATATCCAAATTATACCGGTATTACAGTCCCTGGTAGTCAGCCAGTGCAGCAAATAAAGAACATTTATGAATGGGTATTAAATGTAGGTACCTAAATAAAATAAAAACATCGTAGAATTTAAAACTGAATTATTTTGTAGTTTCAATTTGTTATTTTTACATTAGTTATTGTTGTTTGTTGTATTCATAACAGTTATTTTTGATAGATTTAGTAAGTTAATTTTAAGTTATGTTCGGACGTGACTTTCTTCCTGCTTCCTTTGTGATCAATTTTTTCTAGCAATGTTTTACAAAAATCATAGAATTTAATAGCTCGTTAGAAAGCTGGAAATACGTAAATGTTTTATTTATAATCTGCACGCCGAATGTTTAGGTAAATTTTTCTGTTTTTGTGTCATTTATGTTAGACAAACTGATAAAAAAACATGTTTTTTTTTACTTTTTGGTCTTGCATTCTTAAACTTGTACAGATAGTTCTACTTTTAATATTGCATAAGAACAGCAATTTTACATTGTATAAAAGCAAATAAAAAAAGTTGATTTAAATTTCTAATTATTTTTTTTATAAATTTTTGAAGATGCGTTCCTGACTTTCGCAAAATACTTAAAATTTAAATTATCTCAGAAATTGTTCACTTTTGCATAGGGCATTATGATTGCAAATGATCTCCCCCATAAACCATAACCCTTAGACGGGAATTGGTCGACTTACCAATAACCCTGTATAGACGAATGCTCGCCAAACTGTTAGGTACCCAGTTTGTTGGCGAGTGAAGCGCTCAAACACAAACTAATCATGCACCTGGGCAAAGTAGGTACAACTCCTATCAACAATGAAATTGCATCTTACATCTTACGATAATGTTTTAGAAAATATGATAATAAGATCTATCTATATTTCTAAAAGGCATTTTAATTCAATCTCCTTTTGAGGGCTGGTTTACTTAACACGTTCAACGCGGCATCAAATATACCAAACTTGCCGAGAATGCGGCGTGACCTCTATACTTCTCATACGCAAACCTACCATGGTGCGACGTGACCTTTATTTGCCCACATCACCTACTATGTTTAAAGGCTTATATTTTTATGAAATTTGCAGATACCTTCATATTTTTTTTCTACTAGTAGCATATATACTGTAATATATACCGCAGGAACCGCCTCCAGTTTGGTTTCATACTTTTAGAGATATAAGGCCAACTGTGAAGATCTGATTTTATGAGAAATATTTTGCCATCCCGCACTAGGATTATAAAGCTTGGTTGGGGTAATAGTAAATATTGCAAAATAAATCATCGACAATAAAAATGAACTACTTTTATTTTAATATTCAAAATTCACTTTTTATTATTATTAAGAGAATCAGAAAAAAGACAATAATAACGAAATATTACTTTAATCAGACTGACTGTGACTAGTAATGAGATTGACCATTGCAGTTTTAAGTTTTACAGAAAATTCTAATAAGAGATAACATACTTTAATTATAACCTTCTTGTACATATTAATAGAAACATTATTTCTCTTTGATTTAGGCAATTACCTACTGGTTAAAAGAAAAATTATCGTAGAAGTTTGTATTTGTTTGTATAGTCTTAGGTCTTACACCGATACATTGAGTTATCACGACACATCACTACGCAAGACTGATCAGTCCGCGCGCTCTCACGCAGTGCGGCATGAGGTGACGGTGTATGGCAATATACTGGTCACGCCGCACACAGTTGATAATATTTCACTTCTGTGCGTCGTGAACATTATTTTGCCATGTAATGTTTTAATCAAACTGAGTCCTACTTAAAAATACAAGCATAAACCTATACTTGTCTCTTTTGTACTAATGAGATAACATATAGAAATCACCCCCGCACCACCGAGAGAACTGCTATTTTCGGCGCCGCACCCACGTAAAGTCGCACATGGCCCTATAGTGGTCATGCCGCATTGAACGTGTTAATTTTATGTTTTCCCTCAGCCACCCTGCTTCATTATCTGGGCACTAAATATCTATTTAATCTTTTCCCGTAATAATTGACTGCTAGCGGTTGCATCAGCATTCCCACTCTAACCCTCCTAGTGTTATATTTATTAAATACTGGTCGTTTATACTCCTGTTTGTAGGTATGTTCTACAGTAATTATATAATAATAATAATAAAAAAAACAGCCTATATACGTCCCACTACTGGGCACAGGCCTCCTCCACTCATAATGAGAGGGTTTGGGCTATAGTTCCCACGCGGGCTCAGTGCGGATTGGGAACTTCGCACACACCGTTATTTTCTTTGCAGGTAAATGCAGGTTTCCTAACGATGTTTTCCTTCACCGAAAAGCTCATGATAAATTTACAAATTTTCTTTCGCACATAAAATCCGAATAACTTACGAGGTGCGAGCCCGGGTTCGAACCCACGACCTTCTGCTTAAGAGTCGGCAGGTCAAACCAGCTACCAGTCAATCGGCTACCAGGGCTTTGTTTATAAGTAGAGTAATTATACACCGTCGGCCCGAGGAACCCGACAGATTTTAACAGCGTGTTCCCGAGTTAAGGAGTTAAAAATGTCGTAATAAATAATAATAATAAAGTAGGCTCGATTCGGTCTAGTTTTTGAGATATATAAATTTTTGTGAAAAAAACTTTTTACGAAAACTTAGGTTCAACAAACCCTTTAAATTGCAACGTTGCCGCTCTTATACTCACGTTACGTCAAATAAAATCATATCAAAAGCGACTACATCTACGGAAGACCGCACGCAAAATGTATGTATAACCTTCACAGAATACAGTTTATATTTGTCTACGCCATGCCCTGGATTTAGTTACCTTTGATACCTTTGACACATATGAGAATGAATGAATATGACAAGATTGACAAGTACGCTTGTGTCATTGTAATTATTTACATGTCAATCATTCGGGAAAATTCCTATTCTCAGAAAATACAAAAAATGCAAGATTTCTGTACAATTAAAGCATCTACGGGCGATTCCACGCAGAAAAATTCTCCAGGAACAAATTTTGTTTCCGATGTCATCTTTTTGCTACAACTCAGGGTGACGCTTAAATGATAGTTTTTATTGAATATTATAATGTTATGATAGAGGCACTTCAAAACAATCATTTTTCTGAAAGATATTTCAAGTTGAAAAAAAAAGGGCTGTGTATGACAATGACAAAATGCGCCTACAATGACGTACTTTAGAGGCGACGATGATGCAATGTAACCGACAATGACAAATATCTTAGTCTATAACTTATAAAGTCTTATGAACCAACTAAACACTACCAGCATCAGTCCTTTTTAATCGACTTCCAAAAAAGGGGACGTTATATATTTCGTTGCCCGTCACCGGGTATGTTTTTACAATCTTATAAAATGTTCAGCCATAATTATTTGTCACGCCACTTTGGCAGACTTGTCTTCTGTTTTTAATGAAAGTGCATTTATTTAAATTAAATAAAACTAATAGATATTCAAATATATTTATTTCACTGAGATATAAATACAATCAATATTCTAAAAGAGTTTTTACATATACATTCAGTCAACAAAGTATCGGGAATGGATGATTTGTTTATGGTTCCAAATTCAAATTTTTGTTTTTTTTGTTGTTGTTAGATTGGCACAACTGTTTTCTATTTTGGCGCGGAGTTTGAGTTGCATCTGTTATTTATATTAAATACAGTGCTGTTTTTAGTTATATCATATCTAGTGTGTATTGCGAATTTCATAATGGACAAAAACATTGAACAAAGAGTTTGTCTTAAATTTTGCATCGCCAATGGAATTTCGTGTTCGGAGTCACTGAAAATGTTACAGAAGGCTTACGGTGATTCGACTTTATCAAAAACACGTGTTTATGAGTGGTACAAAGCGTTCAAAAGCGGTCGAGATGTGATGGAAGATTTGCCTCGCTCTGGTAGGCCATCAACGTCTGCAACTGAAGTTAACATCGCAAAAGTGAAGGAAATAGTGACTGAAAATCCTCATTCAACTTTGAGAGAGATAGCCGCCGAACTTTCTGTATCTCACGAGTCGATCCGTACTATTTTAACTAATCATTTGGGTATGAAACATGTTACCGCTCGGCTAGTCCCAAAAGACCTGAATTTTCTCCAAAAACTCAATCGCATGAGAGTCGCTGAGGACATGCTAGAACGAGTCAATTCCGACCCAACATTCATGAAACGCATTGTTACTGGTGACGAGACGTGGGTTTACGAGTTTGACATGCAAACTAGTCAACAAGCTTCGGAGTGGCGCCTTCCAACTGAACCGAAACCGAAGAAACCACGCCAAAGTCGATCAAAAGTCAAAGTCATGTTGACTGTTTTCTTTGACTATCGCGGTGTTGTGCACTCGGAATTCTTGCCGGAAGGTCAAACGGTAAATAAAGAATATTATTTGAGCGTTATGCGGCATTTAAGAGAGCAAATTCGACGAAAAAGGCCAGATTTGTGGAATGAAAATTCTTGGATTTTGCACCACGATAATGCGCCTTCGCACAAGGCCATCATTGTGAAAGAATTTTTGACCAAACACTCAACAAATACCATCGAGCAACCACCATATTCACCAGATATGGCTCCTGCCGACTTCTTTCTTTTTCCTAAACTCAAATTACCACTTCGTGGCACCCGTTTTCAATCGGTAGAAGACATAAAGGAGAATTCGCGCCGAGAACTGAATTCAATTCCGGAAACAGCGTTTAAAAAATGTTTTGATGATTGGATTATTCGTTGGCGTAAGTGTATCGTTTCTGAAGGAGCATACTTTGAAGGTGATAAAATAAATTTGGATGATTAACAAACAGTTTGTGTATTATTGATCTTTTCCCGGTACTTTCTTGACAGAGTAGTATTTCGTGTAGGTACTCGTTAGCAACTATTACTTTCCTATTTTGTTACCAGAAGTGCGTGCGTGGAACTTTAATTTTATTGTTTATTTTGTATATTTAAGATTTCCTTAATTATTAAGAATAACTGCCAATTATTCCATTTTTTAGGCCAAATAGAAAATTTGTGGAATAGTAAAATGCTGGATTAGTAAAATCCCCAACAAAAATAAATCAAAACGTTTCTAAGCCATACTTTTTAGACGTAGTCTCGTCAAATCCGAGTTAGCTACATCACTAACTACAATAAGTAAAAAAAACATGTTTTAAAAACCATTTAACCGACTCCAAAATCATAATATTGCTTCATTATTTTTTCAGTGTTAGCATAAATTCATAATAAGTACCTATACCGTAGGTAATTGTAGAGATAATCGCGAAGATAAACCAAATCACGTGGAATCTAGGATGTTTTAAGTTTTTCGCAATCGACTTCTCATAAAAACTAGTTTAGGTACTTATTGTTAATAAAACTATCACAAAATTAAGTTTTTCGCAATCGACTTCTCATAAAAACTAGATTAGGTACTTATTGTTAATAAAACTATCACAAAAGTATCAGAATTATATTGGTGAAAGAATCATTCATATCGGTCTCGTACTATTCGAGATAATTGCGAAAATAGGCAGAATCACGCGGACTCTGGAATGTTTTAAGCTTGCCACAAGCAACGCCATAGTAAGTCATCTTAGAACTACCCCGAAAGTACGGGAATTACATTCCCGAAAGAATCTTGGAAATCGGTGTAGTAGGTTTTTGAGATAATCGCGAAGATACAATTGGCCAACGAAAATGTAGAGCTCTTTAGTGCCTTGTCATAATAAACTTCAAACTGAAAATACATTTTATGTTCAGTTTGAAGTTTTTTCAATTTTCAGAAGAAGCATGACAATGACAATGACAGCCACAATGACAGGGTTGTAAGTATTTTTATGGGCTGACTGTACAAACATATTTTTTCAAGTCGGTTAAATAGATAATTTCACTACTAAACTGTCCAGTGCACAGTGGCACAAACGTTTATAAGCACTAATGTTACATTAGGCCACCTTCTGTCACTTTTCTCACTTTTTCTCATTAACCATCACAGGACGGTTTAGTCAGCCTTCGGCTGCCTTTCCATAGAAGCGGAGACGAGCGGTGCGGAGACAAGCTGTGTAGGAATCGACTAATCACATTGGTTGTAATCCACATCTCGTCTCCGCTTGATTGTTT
Organism: Tortrix viridana; assembly: GCA_963241965.1. Lineage (NCBI taxonomy): Eukaryota > Metazoa > Arthropoda > Insecta > Lepidoptera > Tortricidae > Tortrix > Tortrix viridana. The sequence continues at coordinate 37,448,102 of OY725171.1, read as the reverse complement.
CCATTGAAGCGGAGCGGAGACGAGATGTGGATTACAACCAATGTGATTGGTCGATTCCTACACAGCTCCTCTCCGCACTTTTCGTCTCCGCTTCTATGGAAAGGCAGCCTTAAGCAGGCCTCACAATCCACGCATTGTTTAATTTTGTAATGATAAAACTCTTTTCTGAAAAACAGGCAACCGTTGCTTAAGGGACATGCCGTTGCTTATGAGTAATCATTATGTTAAAAAGGATTTATGAGTAAAAGTGAATAGATTCTACTTGGTAATAATCTATGCCTATTGCGCAATCATCGGACACTGGTTTGTCTCTTTCTTCCACTTGACTTTTCTAACATTACTGGTTAGAAAAGGAGACAAAATAACATTAATTAAATGTCAAGGGGAATCCCCATAATAATTAAGAAATGCAGTAAAAAGCGTTGCCAACTCGTCCTAAAGCATTGTTTCCTAGAGAAGCAAAAATATTTGATTTATTTTGTATGAAAAAATCGAAAATTAAAAAAAAAGCGAATCGGACCTATGTTCATATAACATTTTTTACTTCTTATGACCTCAGGAATCTGCTGTTAAAATCTGTCGGGTACCTCGGGCCCACGGTGTATATTTAATTTTATTTTGGACAGGTAAAATTTTGCAGATTGGAAATAGCTCACTACTTATAATCATTACACCTTTGTTTTGTTGTCTACTAAGTACTTTACAATTCTGATTTGTATGCTTTTTACATCCTTTATGTAGGTACAATAGGTGCGACAAAGTTGGTAAAACTGGTCTAATATGATTCTAAGTTTCTAACAGTTCCTCTATGTGAAATTTAAAGTTAAAGTTACGGACTACTAGTAGCCCCAAATAATTTGTAGGTACCATACAGTTAGGTGAAAAACTGTGTCAATATAAGCACCTTAGTAGAATGTTAATAAATTGATGACAATCAAAGGTATGCTTAATAGAGTATAGTACTCCTTAAAATTCGCTATAAAATTGCCTGACAAATGACTTGTCATTTATAGTTAATTAGTAATTTTGAACCAAAACTGTAAAATTTTACTTTATTTATTTTTCTAATAATTTTAGTTTTCTTTATGGCAACCCCAAATAAGGAAAATTTAAAACAGGGAATTCCATCCTCTTTAAAATGAGGTATCGACTGCTTGAATCAGGGATGTAAATTTGTAGTTATTGCAGAATTTTAGCCCGCTGCAATAGTAAACTAACAACCAGTTTGTTCGGCTAATTGCCTCGGTGCAAAAGTGAACCTATGCACCGAACAATGTCGCCAATAATTACGTTTCGTTATACTCAAAGAGAGTTGCTGCGGTCTATACATTTGGCGTTTTATTTAAATTGCAGTTCGAATATGTATGGATTGAAATATTTAAACTTAAAGAAAATTGTCTTACACGAATAAAATTTACCCTACTTATTTTTTATTATCGATAAAAAAAAACAAAGTATGTCAAAGTAACAAAACGTAATAGGCATGTAACGAAACGAGACTGTGACTAGTTTAGTGATGCGACACCACTGTACCACGTGTTTATCGATACGTATTATTTTGTAAGTTACGAACGTATAAAGTCGTATTTCATCCTGTGGGACATGTGTATTTTGTTTTCAATAAGGTTCTGTTAAAATAATAATAATAATAATCCAGCCTATATACCTCCCACTGCTGGGCACAGGCCTCCACTCACAATGAGAGAGTTTGGGCTATAGTTCCCACGCGGAAAGGATAACAATTGAGACTTATGTTTGAGTCTGATTCATCTATTAACTCGCTAGATTCGTCATCTGATTTTGACAATGTTATAACAAGAGATGAATCTGTTATATTGTCAATATGAATATCACGGTCCCAATCTGACAAATGTTTTTTTTTGTTTGAAATGAAATGAACATCAGTTTGAGAGTACATTTCAGGCAAATTAGATATTCTCTTTAAAAACGTGGTACAGTCAAGGTCATAAATATGTATACACTTTAGTACCTTGTCTATTTAATGCCATGTTTAAACTGCCATATATAAATGTCACAGCGATTAAAGTGACAAGGCACTAAAGTGTATACATATTATTTATGACCTTGACTGTACTTGGCAATCTACCCCGATGCCAGGTGGGACTCAATATAAAAAAACGTGGCACGGCTACTCATAAGCTATGTCCACACCAGTGCGCTTTCATGTTCATCTTGCGCCTTCAACTTTAAATTCGTCTTGCGTCAAGCGCATGTAATATCGATAGCCTTAAGACGCATGCCGCTTATCGTCTAAACCTGTGCGCTTGTTGCATGCAGAAAACACACGCGCCTCGGTTAGCCGTCAAGATGGACGCGGAACTAGTAGCTATCAGTGCGGCATATTTAGTGTTAAGTGCAAGTAAAAAACGAAAAAAAGGAGAATCTGGACCGTTTTAACAACATAATTATGTTTTTGTCTCAGAGAAATCAACGCGTCGTTTCGTTTTATTTTATTTGTGTAATCTTTGGGCTTGTAGTCCCCGCAAAACTTGATATGTTCGATAATCTTCAATAAAATCCAATGTTTTAACTGTATATTCCGCCATTTTATTTGCTAAAAGGCACAAAATGTTGCACGTCAACCCAACGGTGACGGATCAGCGTGCGCTACGGGCATGCGCTGCTGTCAAACCAGTTTGAGCGCATGTGTTTTTGCATGCGCTATGGTTGCAGAGGCATGCGTCAGAGGAAAACGCTAGATGAACATGAAAGCAGGGACCGGCCCGCTATCCCTTTCAATGGGTTTTGTATGGGTTTTTCGTAAGGATTTACTTACCAAACCCTCTGCCCGTCAAACCCTTTAAATGTGCTTTTAAAGCGCTATTTCCAAACGATAGCCCATTCTATTAAGCGCTAACGAATACCCTTATTAAACCGTTTAAAAAAGGTTACTAGTATATACGCAATTTAAGACCTTTTTTAGACTTCATAAAACACACGTTACCTTGCGTCCCGTTCGAAGCAAGTAAATGACAGCCCATTCAACTAAGCGCTAACCGAATACCCTTATAAAACCCTTATTATACGTTACCGACGGCGTATCGTTTGAAGTTACCGCGCGGAGCGGCAAAAGATCTAATACGGTTCGATTTTCTATGGCAAATGTTTGTGATTGGCTCGTACATACCTTCCACAAAAGGGAAAGCTTTATAATAAGCGCTTAAAGGTCAGGACCACCCTTACATAGGGATATCAATGTGAATCAGTTACTGGTTACCAATTTCAAAGGGCTACCCTTATCGTTAGGTTATTCATTCGATAAGGGAAAGTCAATCGAATGGGTTGCCAATTGGAATGGGTGAGCAAATCCACTGGGCTAGCTGTTTCAATGGGAAGCCCTTTGAAAGGCTTTTCCCGATTAAAGGGTTGTCCGGTCCCTGCATGAAAGCGTACTGGTGTGGACATAGCTATAGAGTAATAATAGAAATAAATGTGAATTATGACGGTGTTAATGATTAAAAATAATAGTTTTATCGATTCGAGTTTTAAATACTCCACCTCACTGGTCTGTGATTTTGACACATGTCTTTTGCACCATGCTATGTTTTATTCACTATAGGTACTACTTAAGATTCGTGTGAAAGTCCAATGCTTATAGTTAAAACATCCCTTTTGTCTTTCCAATTTAAACTATTACCATATTTGTGTCTTATTTTTAATGTATTGCCGTATTACTAATCGCCCCCTACATAACATCATTGATTCATCAATTACAAGTTGTTTCGTTGGGTAGACGATATCTTTATTATACGTGGTGTTTGGCAGTCGGGTGTAGGGGTTGGTTTTAAGGGATGATAGTTAAGCTCATTCTGATCATTTTTGACCACATTTACTATTATGCTAAGTTTCACGGTTTTGGAGATATTGTCATATTTAATTTTATTTTTATTAAATCACTCTGAATGCCATTTTTTTTTAATTTAACACCCTGTATAGCTTGTATTGAGTGAATTTAGTGTTTTGCCTTCGCAATACCTTGGTTCTTCAAAATAAATTCAAATAATTACCTACTACTGCTAGACTGATTAAAAAAACCTCTTTAGACATGACGATAAAAAACAAAATTGATAATTTTGTAACTTTGCGTGTCTACAAAAAAAAAGTAACTGCGATTTACGCGTAAAAATTACTTAATAAACTTCTTTGATTTACGGGCTTTCTAAGCATGTGCCACTTAAAACAAGAAAACGAAAAAAAAAAAAAATTAAGGTATTTCCAAAAAAATACCTTATCTCCATACGTTGTTTAGTGTAGTGGCTGGTTAGTTGCCATTGATTTAGATAATTATACTAGATACACAATCCCGCACATAAAGGTTGTTATAAACTATCCCAAATGACATTGACAACTGTATGTCAATTAATTTATGAAAATCGTGCCTTTTCTTAGCTAAAAGAGAAGTTGTGCATATGTTGCACCGAATTTATTTTATTAATTTCCGAACTACATATCCGGCAATATATCCTGACTTGTTTGATGTAATCACACACAACAGTTTCCAGACTCATCAAGATCTGAAGACAAAATGTCACAGTTTGCTTGAATATTTGTTTCTATTGCTGATTCTGCGTGTGATTGCGTGTCATTGATTTCTCTTTCGGTATCCTCGCGATACCCAATATAAGAAATATTATTATAAACATTTTTTCGTCATAAGTCAAAATAAACCAACACGAATTATTAAAATTAATAAAAGTAATAGCCATATATTTTTGTTTTGTGATAAGTCATAATTTGTATGTACAAAATAAATTCATAAAAATCATGAAAGCATTATAATTTTAACTAGAATCTGTTTATAAATAAATAGAACTTACGTAAAATAAGACATTCCATCCTTTTTATTTGTTTTTTTGTTATTATTTTTGCAGTTCGTCACTGCACATTTCGTCATGATTGACAACTGCCACTGTCTGTGGTTGAAACAAGACTAATAGCCAAACTACTGCCCAAGTCGATTAGGCAGTAGTTTTGACTTGCCATTTTTTCCTGCTGATTGTGTATCTATATATACTAAATCAATGTTAGTCGCAGTATTTTGAATTTGAATTTGGAATGTTCTTGTATATTAGTCGCCCACTCCTTGTGAGAAAAAAATCAAATTTTAAATAAGGAACGTTATGTGTCCCGTAAAAAAAACCAAATAGAAAAATGTGCTAATATGTGTATTTTTAATGCTTTTATTTGATACATTAAGCTTTAATTTTTTTTGCTTACTTATTAAGAGTATTTATGTCTTTTTAATTTTATACCGGTTAAATTAAAAGAAAATTCAAAGTTCTGTATTTATATATTGAAAACCTTTAATAAATGCAGTAAAGGTTTGGTGTTAAGGTTTTTACATTTTTTAATTGTTAACGCAATATCCCATCACAATCGTGGCCTTATATAAACTTGAGTATTTCTCTTTTTTTTTCTATTTCACAACGCATGCTTCCATTTGCACGACGATTTCTGGGCCGCGGATTCGTGTTCCAGCAGGATAACGATCCAAAACAGTAGTAACATATTGGTTCAAAGCGCGACGCGCGGCTCGAATGGACTGGCTAAGTCAATCCCCTATATGATGAGTCTACCGTTATTATCCACATTATTTAATTGAAATATTCATTATATTTTTGACAAAGCAACGAGTGATATATATGTACTATACAAACTAACTTACATTGATAACTATAAATAAGTTCACACAAAAAAAACACAAAGGTTATATATTTTTGGCCGGTACTGTATAATATACCTAGATTAAAGATTAGTTTTTATTTCTTTCTAGCAAAACAGAATTTAACATGGAGTTTATTTGGCCGTAGCGTAGTGTACATCACAGTTCATGTCGGATCTCTCAGTCTATTTAGTAGTTTTTAAATGCTTATATTATCCCTATTTTTTGGCCAATTTTAATTTCACTTTTTGCCATCTCTTTTACAGTATTTTCATATTTTATTAATAAATGCGATAAAAAAAATTATGCATCATGTTTCCTAATTAAGTACCGATTGGATAGCGCCAGCACGGCGACCTTATTAATCAGCCCAGCTGGTTAAATTATATCGATGTTTTAAAACCATTTTAAACCGCAAAAACAAAAATAAATAAATAAATCACTGAATCCAAGGTAGGCGCTAAAGATAGTAAAAATAGCGTGCTGCGAGACCATTAACACAGCGTCACGAATCGACCAGTGGGAATGGAGTTCATCGGCATGGGGAGGAACACACCCGAGCCGCTTGCCCTCCTCTCACGCGATATTATCGGGCCTTCCGTGAACATAGCATCATGGTACCCGGTGGTGTCCGTGATGGTCTTTACGCGATCCCTTTAAATCACATTAAGGTCCGCTTCAGTAATAAAAAAAATATATATCATAGCACCCAACGCCATAGGTCGATTTTGATTGTAACGATAACGTGACGTTTCACTTGATAGGCCAGATGTTCTAGAAAACGAGTAAAAAGTTACTTGACATGGCGGTTGTAAAGTGTAAATAAACGTCAACATACTTGGCGGTCTCGTATTGATTTGTAAAGCCAGAACCTCCAGATTCTTAACAATGCGACGAGTCACTCTTGAGCTGCTCGCATCCACCGATTTCCTGCGATTTTCACCAGATCGTCGGCACCCCTTGAGAAAGAGTTTAATCGTCGTATCTAACTCGGATGGGCAGCGTTCGGTAAACTGAGCAGCACCTTCTTCTCATTCCAGTTCAAGTCAAAAGTCCATAACCAGTGTGTATGGCCTCTTAAAAGGCTCAAGGCCACTTAAAGGGCAATGGAAAGGCTATGGTCGAATTTTCTCTGCAAAATCGATTCAGAAATGAGGAGATCCGCAGAAGAGCTAAATAGCTAAGCAAATTCCAAGGCCCTAGAGTGGCAACCGCGTGAAAGCAAATTATTGGCAGGACTCATGACTAAATCGCAGTTTTTTTTTCTTTACATAAGACTGAACAGTGATTGACCCCGATCTCACCTGATGGAAAGTGCAGATGAGGCCAAAGATGTAGCTCACTGGTTCAGTAACAGCCGATTCACTCTAGCCTTGAAGAGCCCTAAATTATAACTGTCCGGAAATACAGACGATGGGAGCGAATTCCATTCCTTAGCAGTTCGCATCTCTATTTAAATGCCTTTAACAGTTTAATTTTCGTATTCACGCAATAGCGAGTCATTCATAAAATGATTATTGACGAAAAATATACGAACTTACGATATTTTTAAGGTTTCTTCTTGAATTACATAAATACCGGTAATTTAACTAGATTGGACCACCTAAATATTTGTAAAAATACGCACGCTAGACAGACACCGAATAGCGCACACAGTGACCTTGGGCTACCCAAAGGCCCCACAACTTAGATGAAAACAAAAAGAGGAGGATACGTGACGGCATGAGCACCTAAATATAGGCGCTGAGCGCCTATGTTTGAGTTTTCTCTCCGGTGAAGTAGTCAAAGCCGTCAGAAGCTAACAACGTAGGTCCGTCAAAAAAAAAAACCTATGTTTGAGTCAGTTGTCCGGCCCTCACCGATCTGTCAACACGTGCGACGTCGTCATTATTGTGAGACATATGGCTGTCTCACTTACGCGCACGACGTTAGTCCATCAATTTATCTCTATTGCTCCTTAGTGCCTGTTTACAGCTGTGTGTGTGGAATTTGCGAATGTAGGTGTCGCGGCACGCATTATGTCAGTGTCCTGTACGGCGATAACGTGACTTCCGCTTTTGCTTTAGTCTAAGCCCCACAATAACCTCAGTCGCATCGCACTTCTCGTTAACGAGTAACGTGCGCCAGTCTGTTTTTGGTGGCGGTATTATAAAAATCACGCAACGGAAAAATAGATATAAGTTATGTTATATAACCATTGGTTTTAATGTACTAATATATAAATATCAGAGGACAATCTCACGCAAATTGAAATAGTCCCAAACTAAGCTCTAGGCTTGTACTATGGGTACTCTTACAATAATATGCTAGAAATACGCAGTTATAGTTTAGTTTATTTATTCATCAATGTAATATTACAATATACGAGGGTGAATCAAAAAGTCCTTATAAAAAGGGTCAAAAACAAACGAATATATTTTTTTTACTTTTCTACATAATTTCCTTCTTGTTCTATACATTTATTATGAGCCTCAAAAAACTCCTCTACGGCACCCATGACCGCGTTGTTGTCGTCAAATTTAGTTCCGCGAATGTGCTCCTTTACTTTCGGAAACAAGTGGAAATCACTAGGAGCTAAGTCTGGCGAGTAGGGCGGATGATCAAAGATCTAAAAACCAGCTTGGCGGATTGCAGTGAGAGCCATTTGTGATCGATGAGCCGGAGCATTATCATGGTGAAAAAGCACTCCCGCACTCAATTTTCCTCGATGTTTTTCTTTGATTGCTTGACGCACTTTTGGTATCGGTGTAATAGGCACCTGTAATGGGTTTTCCTTTGGGCAGATAATCAATAAAAAGGATTCCTTCTGCATCCCAGAAAACTGAGGCCATAACTTTACCTGCTGTCGGAAATACTCTAAATTTCTTTATTGGAGGGGAAGATGGCCGTTTCCAGGACATGCTTTGCTTTTTTGTTTCAGGGTCAACATGGTGAACTCATGTTTCGTCCATTGTTACAAAACGACGATAAAAAGTGGCCGGGTCATGCAAGATTTTCTTTAGATTCCGCTTCGAAACTTCTAAACGCAAGTCTTTGTTAGCCTGCGTTAACATTCGCGGAACCCATCTTGCTGACACTTTTTTAAAACCCAAAACATATGTTAGTATTGAATGTACTCTACCAAACGAAATCTTTAGAGTCTCTGCTATGTATTTAATTGTTAGTCGCCGGTCGTCCAAAACCATTTTCTCAATTTTTTCAACTGTTTTTGCGTTAACTGAGGTTAGATGGCCGGCCGGAGCGGGGGTCGTCTTCGCAGCTAGATCTGCCTCTTTTAAACTCGGCAACCCAGAAAGCGACGATGGAATAGGGTACAGCACTAGTGCCTACGGTTTGCTGAATATCCAAAAAAAAATCCTTGATAGTAATTTTTTTCATACACAAGTACTTTATCATGGCACGTAACTCATTTTTTTCCATAATGGGACGTTTTAGTCGACTTATTTCGCAAAATATTGATTTACCATGTAACGGCGGGAACAATTCGAATGAAACCAACTGTCAAATATTACGTTATAATGACAGTTCAAAATAGAAATAAAACTTCATTTAAAAACTTTTTATAAACAGCCAGTTCTAAGGACTTTTTGATTCAACCTCGTATAGCGCATTGCATGTCAGAATATACGAAATTACATTGAGATCGTCCACACAAAAAAAAAAAATTATAAATGTCATGAATTTTAAAATTAAATAATTAAAACAAAATTAATATAATAAACTTAACTAGTAAATGGTCACTTATCCGAAGTCAAATTACAACAAAATAAGTCAAAAGAATACTTAATAATAATGATAACAATATTTATAATTTAAGTTCAATAAATTATATACTATATATGGAATGTGTCTGCCGGATGCATCCGGAACGGTGGGCCAAAGCTGCTACCGAATGGACCCCGTTAGATGGCCACCGGAGCAGAGGCAGACCAAAAAGGAGATGGCGGGATGACTTGGACACGTTACGGAGCGAGTGGCGGGAGCATGCGCTCAATAGGGACGAATGGCGGAAAAGAGGGGAGGCCCTTGCCCAGCAGTGGGGCATTAAAACAGTCTAAAAAAAAAAACGAAAATAAATTATGTTTAAATATTTTATAGATATATTTTAATTCTCGCTTACATGTTGGTAATAAATGAGCATTTATTTACGTAATTAAGTAATTGACTAAATTAATACATACCGTCGGTCTGCTGACATTATTTAAAAACTATGAAGTAGGTGCATATAGAACTGTATTCGTCGGACTTAATTCATCTACCATACTTATACGCTCTAGGTCAAATCTTGCAACTGAATTTTGAACCACTTCCCGGTGTCCGATTAAGCTGAAATTTGGTATATTTAAGTAACTTGAGTGATAATGCAATTATACTACTCTGTCAAGAAAGTACCGGGAAAAGATCAATAATACACAAACTGTTTGTTAATCATCCAAATTTATTTTATCACCTTCAAAGTATGCTCCTTCAGAAACAATACACTTACGCCAAAGAATAATCCAATCATCAAAACATTTTTTAAACGCTGTTTCCGGAATTGAATTCAGTTCTCGGCGCGAATTCTCCTTTATGTCTTCTACCGATTGAAAACGGGTGCCACGAAGTGGTAATTTGAGTTTAGGAAAAAGAAAGAAGTCGGCAGGAGCCATATCTGGTGAATATGGTGGTTGCTCGATGGTATTTGTTGAGTGTTTGGTCAAAAATTCTTTCACAATGATGGCCTTGTGCGAAGGCGCATTATCGTGGTGCAAAATCCAAGAATTTTCATTCCACAAATCTGGCCTTTTTCGTCGAATTTGCTCTCTTAAATGCCGCATAACGCTCAAATAATATTCTTTATTTACCGTTTGACCTTCCGGCAAGAATTCCGAGTGCACAACACCGCGATAGTCAAAGAAAACAGTCAACATGACTTTGACTTTTGATCGACTTTGGCGTGGTTTCTTCGGTTTCGGTTCAGTTGGAAGGCGCCACTCCGAAGCTTGTTGACTAGTTTGCATGTCAAACTCGTAAACCCACGTCTCGTCACCAGTAACAATGCGTTTCATGAATGTTGGGTCGGAATTGACTCGTTCTAGCATGTCCTCAGCGACTCTCATGCGATTGAGTTTTTGGAGAAAATTCAGGTCTTTTGGGACTAGCCGAGCGGTAACATGTTTCATACCCAAATGATTAGTTAAAATAGTACGGATCGACTCGTGAGATACAGAAAGTTCGGCGGCTATCTCTCTCAAAGTTGAATGAGGATTTTCAGTCACTATTTCCTTCACTTTTGCGATGTTAACTTCAGTTGCAGACGTTGATGGCCTACCAGAGCGAGGCAAATCTTCCATCACATCTCGACCGCTTTTGAACGCTTTGTACCACTCATAAACACGTGTTTTTGATAAAGTCGAATCACCGTAAGCCTTCTGTAACATTTTCAGTGACTCCGAACACGAAATTCCATTGGCGATGCAAAATTTAAGACAAACTCTTTGTTCAATGTTTTTGTCCATTATGAAATTCGCAATACACACTAGATATGATATAACTAAAAACAGCACTGTATTTAATATAAATAACAGATGCAACTCAAACTCCGCGCCAAAATAGAAAACAGTTGTGCCAATCTAACAACAACAAAAAAAACAAAAATTTGAATTTGGAACCATAAACAAATCATCCATTCCCGATACTTTGTTGACTGAATGTATGGTACAATGGAGCTAGTCCGATGATGCGATCGGAAGTTGATGGCCATAGGAACTGCGCAACGAAACAAGATAGCCCCGCCATGTTTGGGCTCGTTGGATTTATCTTGATAAGCAGAAGATGACAGAAACTTATCTCAGATTTTTTCAGTAACTACAAAAGCTTTCCGAGACCACACAAATCCCCAGATATCGATTTTGGAAGTAATCTGTCGAATAACTAAAAAGTTCAAGATGGTGGCTACTTTTTTCATTCTGTCAACGGATTCGCTGTCGAAGACCACACAAATCCTCAGATATCGATTTTGGAAGCAATCGGTCGAATAACTAAAAAGCTACTCGCGGCTACTCTAAGCTCCGATTTTGAAGAAGCAGAGTTTAAACAGCCGTATACCAGGCAATACACTCGTGGCATCTTTATAAAGAAAGAATATAAATGTAAAGCGAAACCATTCGTCTCGACGCGACACCCGCCACTTACAACACTGCTATGTCCGCTTAGGGATCTCGTTGAGGCCTGCGTCTGTTCGAGTGCGATGTTTCGAACGTTTGTTCGTAATTTCTTTACTGCTTTAGCTATAATATATACTTAATGTTGTAAAACTGCGCGACAGTTGGGTGATAATTTGTAGGTACTGAAATCGTCGTCGCGTCGCCCGTCATCCCACCAGTGGGACTAGCATCCCAATATTCAATACTCAATACTCAAACGTTTATTGCATTCCATTAATGTTAGTTAAATAAATAGAACAAAGCATTCTTCAAGCAACAAAACAACCGAGCGTAACCGTTTAGAAACATTAATTATTAGATGTAATTTTATTTATTTTCCGGATGGACGATAAATATATGACAGTTTTGAATTCCCCCAAAAACTCGGGGAAATGAAGCGATGTTTTACTAGCAACACTGCTTGCTTTTGCCTTATTATGTGTTTGAGAATTATATACATACATGCGAGCAGGATTTACATTTGCCGCCCAATGTGGAACTTGTCATCACGAAAATCCCTATATTATAACCCTTAGTTACACTGGCGATGTACAGTTGTGTAAAGTTTATTGTAATTATTATAGAAAAACTATGATAAATCCTACCTAACGAACACCCTAGTCTTTTATTTCTTCGTTTATTATTATGAGACCCCGGATTTTTCGCGGCAAAATAAAAGACTGTCGACTGTAGCTAGTGTTAGAAATATTTTTTTATCGATATATCGATAGTTGTGTAAAAGAAGAAAAAGGTCCACTAAATAAATAAAAAATAAAAAAATTACGTGAGGCTTGTATAAAACTATATAGAAACAGATGCAATTTCTTCTTCGAAATCCACGTCAGTACACACGGCAGCACATGCCATTTTATTTGGTTTGTGATAGTGATAGGAGTACTACTATACTAAGTATACTTTTCTGAAGTGTCTATTATTTTCAATGAGGTAGTATAGCCCCTTCATTCAAAGTTTTACCTCTTATTTACCGGACGGGTTATTTTATTACTTGATATGATAGATAAAGTATAGTTAAGATTTAGATGGAATAAAACAAATAAAACAATTGTCGCGAATGATTATAAAATAATGTATATATATCGGCATGATTTTTTTAATATAATAATACTCGATATCGATAAAAAAGTGTTTCTAACACTACCTAGATTGTGACAGTCTTTTGTTTTGCCGCGAAAAATCCGGGCTCTGATTATTATATATATTTTTATACAAAAGTAATAGTACCTAGTGACTCCTCTTTGAAATTATCAGTGACATACAGTATCGACATTAAGATTGTCGATAAAATAAACATTCACGCTCTACCTACTGAAAAGTAATGACAGTTACTCCAGGAAAGATACGGTTTTTAAAACATTAATTTATAATAGCCTGACTTTTTTGACTCCATTTTTATAAGATATTCTAAGACACTATATTCATGAATCCAACAAACTTTCCACCCGGAAGTAGGTATATAAATATACTGTCAAAAAATGCCTTTTTTCTTTTAAATTAAAAATCGTAATTGTAATTTTTGTGTCTAAGCATAATAATATTTTTGTCTATAATGAGCAGAAGGTGAAATCTAACAAAATAGTTACACGGAAAGCCACTAAATCAGCAAAATACATGGCTCCGGTTATATATACCCTTAAATGATAGAAAAAGTTAGTAATAAGTAGTGCTTTGATAAAAATGACAAAACTATTTATAAGTGTTAAAATACACTGATCAATTTGTATTTTTTTATAAGGAATTATTATTATTATCCACCTTCCGGTATAATTTTGTGTATGATTTGCTTGCAAAGTTTATATTTATTGTAATCAACAAGGAATGAAGAAAACTGTAGCCAATTACGATCTTTAAATACGGAAATATGCAAAATGAAAACAATATTCTAGCTAATTGAATATAAATGAGACATCCTTTTCCTGGAGTAAGTGCGATACTGTTCGATTAAGTGTATTCGCCTTTTTTCGGCATGATACTTTATGAAGCATGTATATATCTTTTTATACATCTTATGTATGTATATAATATTATTAAAATACAGATACATTCTCGACATGTGATTTTATCTAGGCTTCCGCGTCCTAACCATAAACTCAGCTCCTTGTTCAAGAACGTAGGCATATAAATATTACTATTCATACCGATAGTGATGAGGATGATTAATTATTATTATTAATGCCTGAGTAATCTTAGTATTCATTCACTTATGTAGATGTACCTATGTCTCCTTATGTTTAGGTGTAAGGATTTTAATAAAATGTGTTGAACATTTAACTTTAGTTTTTTTAATACAATTTATCTAGAAAAGTTTTTGAATGATATGTATAGTATGTGTCACCGTAAGATTGTAAACACCGCTAGTTTATAAAAAATCCGTGAGATTGTAAACTACCGATAAAGATAGATTATTAATGAACTTTTTTTTTTTTCGAGGTGTAATGCGTTACGCATACCTCCGTGTCTGGGGATGACACGAAGGTTATGTGGGACTCTCTTCCCACCCCTATCCCCTAATGGGAAAAGGGCAAGAGGCCTACCCACTAAAACCGCTCGGTGTTCCATTCATTTCCGCCATGGGGACGGGGCTATGGTCACGCGAGTTGCGACTCCAAGGCCCCGTCGGCGGTTGTCCTGATATCGGACCCATCTCCTGGGACTTCTTCGTCCCCTACGTTGTTAGTGGCGTGCCTGGAACACTTGGCATGCCAACCAACCCGTGAACCCTTGTCCAGTGGGTGGCAGAAATCCCCATTTCTACCACCCAGGGTTCACCATTAGGGCGGCAGGAGGCGGTAATACTGTAACCGTCTTCGCCCTACCCTCTTGCGGCGCATGGGAAGAGAGGAGGGATCCTCTTCCCGGTCTCGTTCTGCCGCCTATTTATGAACTAACCTAACCTAGTATTATTATAAACTAGCAGTGTTAACAATATTACGGATTTTTTATTTAGATACGAGGGGCGGCTGAAAAGTTCTAAGCCTAAGGTAGAAAAAAAATATTCAGATTTTTTTTACTATTTTTATTTTTCGATATATTCTCCGTCTAATTCAATGCATTTATTACATTTTTTAAATAATGCTTTAAGACCGTTAAAAAAAGAAATTTTATTTTGGCTGTCGAAATGTTCCTGTAGGTACAGCCGCCTTCATTTCTTCATCACTGCCAAATCGCTTTCCCCTTAAATCTTTCTTCAAATTGCTGAATAGAAAATAATCGCTAGAGTCCAGATCTGGACTGTAGGGTGGATGATCAATTTCTTCGAAGCCAGTTTCCTTCAGAGCAAGCTTGGCAACACGAGCGGTGTGAACGGGAGCGTTGTCTTGCAAAAACAAAACGCCTTTGCTCAGTTTGCCCCTTCGTTTCTCGACTATGGCTTGTCGCACCTTTCTTAATAGCTCGACATAATATACTGCATTTATAGTAGAGCCTTTCGCCAAATAGTCTATTAAAAGAATGCCATCGCAATCCCAAAATACGGTGGCCATTAGCTTAGACGCCGATCTTTGAACCTTGAATTTCTTCGGTGGCCTTTCACCCTTTTCGATCCACTGCATAGATTCAGACTTCGACTCTGGGTCATACTGTCTGATCCATGTTTCATCAACAGTTACTTTACGGGTACAAACTTCATCTAAACCATCTTCATACAATTCTAAAAATGCTTGACAAGTTTGAACACGACGTTCTTTATCGAAAGCTGTGAGCATTTTCGGCACCCAACGAGCACAAACTTTTGTCATATGCAAATGTTGATGCAAAATCTCTCCAACTCTTTCCTTACTAATACCTAAGGCCTCAGCTATTTGCCAAACCTTAATTCTCCTATCCTCTAATACTAACTTCTTGACTTTTTCAGTATTTTCTTCAGTCACAACCGATATTGGCCTCCCTGAGCGAGGATCGTCTTCGATCGACTCCCGTCCAAGTTTAAAAAGTCGACTCCATTTTTTAACAGTGGCATGAGAAGGGCCAGATGCACCGTAAATACTAGCCATTTATTCAAAAATACTTTTCGGCGATTTGTCACTTTTCGTGAGGAACTTAATGACTGCACGGTGCTCAATTTTCGTGATATTAGTTGATAATTCACACATGATGACCTTTAACGTCGGATATCTCGAGATGTAATAAAAGAAACACGACATTTTTTTCTTTTATTTATTTACTTTTTAAATGGTCTTTTTAGGGGCCAGTACCGCTAACCCATATGCAACCTCAAAGTACCTTAGGCTTAGAACTTTTCAGCCGCCCCTCGTAGATAGTTATTCTCTAGATTATTATAATACCAAGGAAATTAGAAAGAAGCTGAGGCTGTCCCTATAACACTAGTAGGAAAAAATAAAAGATAATTAAATTATCGCCCCTTTGTTGATATTAATGAATGGAGGTTTTTTACGTATATACGGGTCAAAATTACAGAGGTGGCAAATTTCCAGTTTGGAATTTCATTATATTTTTTTTCGTTGTTTTTATTCTGGAAATCAGTCCTTATCATTGACCGACTATTGATACCTAAACGGGGCAAGCTTAAAATTGAAAATTACGTGAATTAATGATATTTATAGAAAACTAGTCATGAGATACCGTCATTCCAGGAACGCTTAAAAAAGTAATAATTGCTAATTTATTAATACGGAAAATGATTTATTTATTATGGTAGACACGTAGTTGAGATATGTCCTCAACATTTTAAAATGATAAACATGTCAAATATAAAGTGTGCTTAAAGTTATTAAAAAAAAAAGTAATAAGAAAACAATAATTAACGTTTTTTCTTTGTTGTAGTTTCTTTTAAAATAGTATTTATATGATATTTCACATTTAATTTACTATTGAGACCACAAAATAACTTTATTATTGCGATTCATAAATGGATTTGGTAAAAAAAAAAATTGTCTTTGGTCGTAAATTGGTTTTTAGTAGCGTTCCCGGGCATGACCAGGCGTTGTCGGAATGACAAAATGTATTCAATTAAATAATTAAGAAGGTATTTTCGTTGGAAGGCATTTTTTGAGTGAATTGGAGGGCTTAACTCATCGAAAAAAATGTTTTTCTATATAAATAACATGAATATATATATTTTTTTTATTTCGACTTGATTTTTTGTTTTTAGAGAAAAATGATTATAACAGTTTTGTTGAGCATCAAATTCTTTACAAAAAAGATCTTGAAGACAACTCAGTACGTTCAATAGCAGACGATTTATAGAGTTTAAAATCGTTTAGAATCATTCTAGGAACGCATGTAATGACTGTAGCGTTCCCGAAATGACTCCAAATGATTGTTACCGAAATGACGTTTCTAGATAAGATGTGTGTAAAATGAGTATTGGCCATTTTAAACTGAATTTTTTTATTTAAAACAAAGCAGGTCACATCAATCTTTGAGGGATATTGTGTTTTTCCTATACATATTAGCGTGCCCGGGATGAAGCTGAATAGAAGTACGCTGCCAAAAGTTCAAACTAAATAATGCTTATCTCTTAAAATGTTCACATATTTACAAAAAACACGCTGGGCAACTGTTTGCACTTAAGTGTTCCATATGATTACCAACTAGCGTTATTTTTGTGTTTCGCTGAAAATTAATACATTGAAATATATCTGCGTTACCGGAAATGACGCATAAATTGGCTGACAAACTTTGCACTAAATTTTCAGACGACATCATATTGTATCAATTTGGGAAGTTATAATATCATTTTATAATAAAATAAACTAGATTAGCTAATACCTTTAAAACAATGAATAAGTTTTTTATTGTGTGTTTTAGCTATGGTTGTCCGTAGATTACTACTTAGGGACGCGTTCCCGAAATGACTTTTCGGGGGTATTTTGTAAAAAAAAGTATATTACATGATTAATTTTCAACAAACCGTGTTGATGTGTTGATAAAATAAGTCGATGTGTATAGTCCAAAGCAAATTTTAATTTACCACCTCTGTGATTTTGACCCATACATTCATTAGTAAGATATTTTTACCCTGTTGCCCCAAATAGATTTGTTTGCAAAAAATATATGTTACGCAATATTAGATTCCACATAAAATAACTAAAATTAGAGGTTGTCCCTATCTCGTAAGTATTAAAAAAAGTCTTAAAAAAATTAAAGTAGATTTTTAATCCTTCATAAATGAGTTTGAACGTTGAATTATTTTTTGACAATAGTTTATTATTAGATACATAATATATCCAAATAACAAAAAAATCGAATAATTAGTTTGGCTACAAAAAAATTAAAACATATTTTTTATTTTTTTATTTTCTTCAAAACCAAGATCATTCTAGGGTTAAAACTTCGTAAAATTATACCTTATTATAAGGTAAATAAACACACGTAAGAAACCTACATTTTCAGCCAGGGGCAATTTTACATGGTAGATCGGCCAGACCCTTTCATTTTAAAAATTACCCGCTAAAACGCTAATTTCTGTCATGACGTCGCTATGACTTCACGATCCTCTAAACACAAGTTTATACTATAGTACTCTGTGGCTCACGCAAATCTTGTTTCTTGGCAAAATGTTAAAATGTTGTTTGTTTAGAGGAACGTGACCTCACGCGCTGTTTGCGGTCACGTGATAACGAGGATGAAATATTTTTGTATAATTAATTTAATATATATTATTAAAACAATAAGCATGAACGTGTGATTTTCGGTAATTGTACATTACAATCTACCGGAAAAAATATATTATGTTTTTATTTTCATTTAGTGTCTACACCCCTATTGTAACGTAAGTTATCATGGAATTAGAAATGTATCCAAAAACACCTCGATTTCGTGGTTTTGCTCTACCCTTCGCCTTAATGTAAATCAAACAAAAAATAGAATACAAAATAAACTAAAAATAACCTCGAAAATTGTGTGGTTTCAAGAGTTGTTTTATTAACCTAAGTCATGGATTGTCGAAACCCAACCCTCGCAAGGCAAATATCAGGCTGAACTTTAAATGTTATATTATATTCTGCGACGCAATGAAAATGCCACCGAAACCATTATTTTCACAGACGCATTGTTTCGTCTAAGCTTTTATTTAAAAAAATTGTTAGGACATATAAATATTTTTTTTTTGGTTTAAGATATATCCGCGTAATGGGAGCCCGGTTATTCCAGTCATTTCACGGTTTTTAAAATATTCATTTATAATATTATATAATAATAGCCCGATTTTTTTTACTCCATTTTTATAAGATATTCTAAGAGCCTATTTATGAATCCTACAAACTTTCCACCCGGAAGTAGGTGGGCCATTATTTTATTTAAGGTGCAGTAATCGGTCCCCTTCGAACAAAGCCGATTTTGTTAGTAAAATACGTAAATTCAAAAATATAACAGTTATCAGTAGCTATTGAATAAGAATCCCGTCAATCAAATCAAGTCAAAACGTATGAATTAAATTAAATAGCATATTTATTTACAAATTATGGTAGCTCAGTTGTTTTTCTCAGTAACCCTGTTGTTTTTCCTATTAAGTATAATTGTAAATTGGCTGTCTTTCTAAGCGAGTCGCTTGACATAACCATGAATTGCTTCAAAAAAAAATTCACGACATCAATATACTGATTTCAATATTTTGAGTGATACGTCATTGCTTGAACTTTAATTGAACGCTAATAAGTATTATTTTACCGCAACAGTTTATGAATAATGAAATATTTCTAACCGTGTCCCTATTGCCAAGCAAAAAGTGTTACCATAGGAAAGTGAAAATTAATTCGAAATTTTTACACATCTTTAGGTACTTCTAAGATCAATCGATCTTCGAGTTCAAATACATTGAATTTTTACAACTGCGTTACCACTACACTATCAAAGTAACGCAGTTGTAGCTTTAGTTACGCAGTGCTTTTTCTCATATTTGGGTCGATCAACTTTTTCGTGTTTGTTATTCTGTCCCGTTGTCCAAGAGACAACAGTGACCGAGTTTCTCAAAGAAAACTGTTATAATATATGCTACTATTGTGCTTAGGAAATAGTCCATAAAATAATGGGCTTATAACTACGACAAAAATGTACGTTTGATGAACTATAACCATAGAAAACGTATAGAGAATCATGGTGTTAAAGAGTTGTCCAGCGGACGTAACCATGGCAACGAGGTACAAGAAAAAGTTGATCAACCCATTTACCAACATTAATCACAGATGTAATGTCACAAACATAACATTTGACTATTATTTTGTTACAGTATAACACTCAGAACACAATGGTTTTAACTCCGGCTGAAAAACAACGGCGTTATAGGCAAAAATTTAAAGAGGACCCAATTGAAAACATCTTGCACGCTACCATGCTTAAAAATACTTGTTAAAGATATGACAGAGAGGGAACATAGATCTTCTAAACGAAAATGGAAGATTGCAAACAAGAAACGGCGAGAGCGTCAAAAAGCTGCACAGGCCATTTTGGTTGAAACCCCGGTCTCCACACGACGTTCAGGAACTCCCGTTTCTCCAAGGTCTAGGGGAAGAAGACAAGTAAGACGAGAGCGGTCTGCATTATATAGAAAAAATACGAAATTGCAAGAAGAAACAGAAAAACTAAAAAAGAAGTGTACAAAAAAGATAAAGATACCAAAGATCTAAGAATACCGAAAAAGCAAGCAAGACGAAGTCTGTAGACAAAAAATGGAAAACGAGAACCAGTGACTTGTAAAAAGAATAAAATACAGAAAAGACACCTGCTTGATTCAATGAATAATCTTTAAATTTCATTCAAAAGAGAAAATCCTAACGAGGGATGCTCATACTCTTACTTTACCAAGCAGAGGCCATTTTACGTAAAGCTACCAACTGTTGTTGGCAGAGATACCTGACTATGTAAAGTACATGCTAATTCACAATACATGCTGAATGCTCTTTACAGACACAAAATTATATCAGAGTCAAACATACTCGTAAGCCAAACTATTGAGAACACCGTGTGTGCTACCGATAACAGAGCTTGCATGACCGGTAATTGAGAGACCTGCAGAACAAAAGAAATACCTGCTTGATTCAATGAAAAATCTTTACATTTCATTCAAAAGTGAAAATCCTAACGAGGGATGCACATATTCTTACTTTACCAAGCAGAGGCCATTTTACGTAAAGCCACCAACTGTTGTTGGCAGAGATACCTGACTATGTAAGATACATGTTACATACACTCGGCTCGCGAGGACGTTTTAATTTTTTTTTAAATAAGATCCAATTTAAAACAAAAACGTATTCTACATATTCGTCAAGACAAATGAAACGAACTGGAACTTTCCAAATATCATTTCATTATTTTATACGAGTTCCGTTGGCCAACTTTCGGCTTCGTCGGCAGATATCATAATATTTCATAGTAATCCAACTGACATATTGGTTCAATGTTCAGCTCACTCGAACTCCGAAAAGCAGGTTAAAATTAAATTTTAGGAATTGAACTGAATAAATATATAGATAGGTACAAGATTTTAAATACTTAAAAAAAACGAAAAGATTCAATTTACTACCGATTTACTAAAGAAGTATCCAATTTTAAAGCTACTAATTTAACACGATACTTTTATATACAACAATAACACTAATTGAATTTTAATACTGCGTTTCAAATTATCGATAAATTGGATGAGGTAGGTATTGCTCAACTATCGCAAATAATGGCGGCTGGCCGGCCGCACCGGCACGAACCGGTGAAGTGTCACCCGGGCAATACAGACTTAGCGCGTAACGAGCGTAACTATAGCCGCGCAATACATTACGCAATACGCGCGTTGTTCCCAGAACGTCAGCAATGGTTAGCTAGCAATGTAAGTAGTGACTGTCGTACTAACGCATTATAAGTAAATACTATAATAGATTACTGGATTTTCTCGAAATATTAATAAATACAGTAAGTTAGTGCTTACAGGTGAAATGAAATCACTCCTGGGGTACCTTTAAGATCTTAGCTCCTTATTCGACACGATACATCTGCACAACACGGCATTATACTATTTTTAAAGTCACTTAATTCGTCGACCACGTCTGTACTACGACGGTTTTATTTTTTTGTTAAAAATCTTGCTTTAAAGTTATAGTTATAAAATAAATATAAGGTTGTACAGTCACCAGCAATAATAAAATATCTAACATTGCGCGCAAAGACATCTGACACGTTCTGATGCCTCTAGTAATAAAGACGTGTCAGATATTTTTGAGCCCAAAGTTGGATTATACTATTGCCGGTGACTGTACCAACCATCCTATTATGATTTGTGGTGATTCGCAAATCACTTGTTTTTTTGTATTAACAAAGTTTTTTTTTCTCACTAATCATATCACTAAAACATAACCTTACCTCTTTGTGTGTTCTCTCTAGGGCTCACCTCTGAGGGGTGGGGACTTTTATTATCCCAACTAGTCCAAACCAAGTCCCGAAGTCAAATTTTCTGCCCTCGACCTCCACAATTTTTCGATGCCAGGACTAAAGTTGGATTTTTCGCACAAGTGCTTTTTACATATCCATTTTTCTTTTTTATTTTGGCTGAATGAGTATAACAAATTATCGGTTAAATGAATATGCGTGACCGCTGGCTAAAAAAAGTCTGGTTACGAGTGACCGCCTGGCTGATTGAGTATTATATATATATATATATATATATATATATAAATGAAAATGACAGATGGCTTTCACACACACACATACCTACTTACACTTCAGTTGTTGTTTTTTCGTACACTTACTGTTTTATTTTTGTTTCATTGACAAAATGTATTGTTTCCATCCGTTCGCAGTGCGGACGACAACTGGGAAAAAAAACTCGCACTAGTTTGCAGTGCGGGCAAGTAGGAATCATCTTAATAGTTAATGAACAAAATCCCTTTGCAATCCGAAAAAAGAGTGGCCATGATCTTGATATACACTCATGGACAAATAATACGGGTCAGCACAAAATCATCAGTATCTTGCAAATTAATAATGTTACGTGAATGGAACTAACTTTATATTAAAGGGAATTTAATGTCGTATGAAATAGAACCTTAAATGTTATAGGTACACGTATTTTGAAAAAAAAAAAAGTTCGAACTTGGTAATAAATTCAAATCATAATGTTTGCTTGTTTTCTCACTTTTGTTTTCAATCTGTCAAATCAAAATGATAAAAGGCAGTCATCATCGTCTTTCACGGTCATTATTGAATTAATATAATGTCGCTAACACCTGAAGAATGTACTCGAATCGTCACTATGCTGGGAGAAGGCAGAAGTCAGAGAAGTACAGCGAGAGCAACAGGCGTGTCACTTTCTACGGTACAAAGAGTCGTTCAACGTTTCCGATAAACTGGGCACAACATTAGAAGACCAGGAACCGGCAGACCGAGGTGTACTACTGCTTGAAAGGATCGATTTATTGTTACGACCATGCTTGGAAATCGACACCTCACGTCAGTTGAAGTAACAAATCAATTTAGAGAGACCCGAAGAGACGACGTTAGCGACCGGACTTTAAGACGGCGGCTCCGAGAAGTTAAATTGACACCACCATAGACCCCGCAAATAGCCCAAAACTTGCAAAGGAAAATCGAGTAGCAAGATTACGTTTCGCCCGCGAACATGCACAATGGGGAGACGAAGAATGGGCAAGAGTAATGTTTTCTGATGAATCCAGATTTATGCTGTATGCACAGGATGGGCGGCGAAGAGTTTACCGACGGCCAGGGGAACGTTTTATTCAAGCGTGTTTTGAAGGAAAGGTATCGTTTGGCGGTGGATCCGTTATGGTTTGGGCTGGAATTTCTTCAGAAAGTCTCACGGAGTTAGTGCTGATAGAAAATGGTACGCTAAATAGTGCAAGATATGTAGAAGCGATCCTTAATGATCATGTCGGCCCATACTTGATTAATATGGATGAAAATTTCATTTTTATGCATGACAAAGCTAGGCCACATACAGATCGAATTGTTAATGAGTATCTTCAAGACGTTGGCATCAATTGCATGGAGTAGGCTTCGAGAAGCCCGGATTTAAATCCGATTAAGCACGCTTGGGACGAGCTCGGGAGGTGTGTAAGATGTCGAAACCCCGCCCCAGGTAAACTTAGAGACCTGAAACATGCGTTAGTGGAAGAATGGAACAATATCCCGCAACATCGCATAAGAAACTTAATAAACTGCATGCCCAATCGTCTCGCAGCTGTAAGATGAGCCCGTGGAGGCAATACGAAGTATTAAAATGGCTTTAAAGTTCGTTTTTGTGTGATATAAAAGGTTGTGTCTTTTAATTTTTCAACGCAAAACATGTACATATTTAGTTTTTTATGTAAATTTAATAAATAAATAAAAAGTTTCCTATACAGTTTCATTCATGTTGCTAGCTTTATTATTTTGAGAGTTATACTAATTTTTCGTACTGACCCGCATTATTTGTCCACGACTGTATTTGAGAAAAACTACACGGTCATAAATATGTGTACATTGTAGTACCTCGTCTATTTATTGGCATGTTTAAACTGCCATATATGAATGTCACAGCGATTAAAGTGACAACGTACTAAACGTGTACACATATTTATGACCTATGCCACGTCATCGACTCTTTCTTGCTTTCTGGGTCATACCTAGTGAAAGACATAGGTTTCATCCCCTGTGACTATTCTGTTGATAACGCCATATAGTCGCATCAAATTAGCTTAACCTGGAAATAATTCAAAAACCCGTTGTTTTTATTATTTTATCGGATATTAATGTTAAGTATCAAATATTAATTAGCTATATTCATTAAAAAATCCGCGGTCGTAACCGTATATTATAAAAATCATGAGATATTGTAAACTACCTAACTTTTTGCTAAAAGCAAAATAGATAACCAAATACCTTGTTAGTATAATTTTGAGGTGCATTCGAATGCGATCAATTAATAGCAAAATTAAACTAAAACCAAATCTGCATGTACGTTTTTTTTCACAGTTTTCATCTGATCTCAATATCTAGATAAGCAAAAATGGTAACTATGATGATTGTATCTATTTAAACTATATTGCGTCTTATAAGACATTTAAGACAAAAATTAAACATTTATTTTTACCGTTTTAATAATAATCAATTACTCGGTAGCTAAAAATCGTAACTGTGAAATTTTTGTTTATTAATAGGTTTTTGTGTACTATAATCATGTTTTCATCAAAATTAAACATGTTAATGTCACGCTTAAGAAATTGAAAATTTAATTAAAAATACGCGCGAACTTGTCGTGGAGCGGGATGCATGCGGCGGATGCGGGGCGGGGAGAGAGCGGGGCGCCAGCCAGCGGCGAGCGAGATACGGCGGACGGGGGGCGATTTTTGACTTTCAAGCGCTCGAAAGTTTCACTCGAAAGTGAGCAAAAACAGTGAAACTGTATTTTTGAAGCACGAGAGATAAAAAAATTAAAAACGTCCACATCATTCGTTTTCATTTCTATCATTAGAAGTATGTTTTGACATTTTGTCTGCCAAATTAATCAAAACGTCTTTATTAGGTATGTACTCTTTGGACGGAAGTTGACGGAACAAACCTCAAATATCATAGACAAAGAACCATCTAAACGTTTCTTTTATTCCCCCCTGTCATAACGAGTTTATTTCATTTCAATTATGTACTATCGCCTGCGTTCGCGGTGTTCCACCTTTAGGGCGATAATCGTCTGAACGTAACCTTGGGCCCAAAAGCGATAACTTCTAAATATGTTTGTTTGTGTGCAACCAAAAGGATTCATTCACGTAAAAAAATGTTTATTGTTCGGCTTACCCACTCCTGCGTCCACCCAGTATAGACAGTAAACATAACAAAAATAGTTTGGCCACTTTCAATTGTTGGGCCACTTAAACAATCACATAATCATTTCGATAGCATAATTAATTTAACGAAAGTTTGCGATTTTATGACAAAAGCAGGTTTTCCTATAAAATTAAACTTTTAATCATGTAATTATATATCATTTAATATCATCAATCATATAATTTTTCAGAGCTCAATTTTTGAAGTAAATTGTAGAATTTGCATAGAGCCCGAACAATAAATAATCAGTGAGCGCATTTTTTTTTACATTCATTTGGAGGATGTGAGTTCAAATAACTTCAAAAGTTCCAATTGCTGTCAATAAACGGTTGCAAGCCGATGCCGGTATCAAAACAAACAATAAATATTAATTTATAATTATTAATAGTATTAGTTTAAACTGGAGCAAACTTAACCCATTCAGCGCCACCCACCACATGTTGTCGTGATCGCAGAGCGTGCGCGAGATGCCGGTCACGACAACGTGTCGTTAATACTCATTTGCTAATAGCTCCCCGAGAGATGATTTTATTCAAAAATATTTATTATTTTTGTGTACAAATGCCATGTGTTATTAATTCTGCATATTCAGTTTAACATAATTTTACGAATGTATGTGTCTTTTTAGAGTTAAAGTTGCAATAGCCATAAAAACTTCTTAGTCAATATTTTTTATCACGACATCGTGTTGTGATGTGACGGGCTACGTAACGTAAATCTTGTTCAATATGTCAATGTAGTTACTTCATAATTTGTAAGTGCGAATTTTAATCCTTAATGCTTGCGCATAAGGTTCATTCCTATTTGCATTCAATTTAAGTTATGCTTTCTTTCCACGTGGTAATGGATAGTATTATGCAGTGTTTTGGGTAAACAATATTATATTTGTATAACAAAAATATACAGGGTAATTTTTTAATCAGTGCACAAATTGTAATATTTGGTACCGTTAATATAATACATTACAATAAAAATAACAGGTATACAGGGTGACTGGATATTCGATACAATCCTTTTAAGGAGGCATAGTAGAGCAATATATATATATATATATATATATATATATATATATATATATATATATATATATATATATATATATATATATATATATATATATATATATATATATATATATATATATATATATATATATGTATATTATATTTTCTTCTTCAAAATGTAACGAACCTTTTTTTTCTGACTGTAGAATGAAATTAAAATTTTAGGATCCCTGTAAATATACAAATACTACTACAAATGCAAAAACGTCTCGAAAGTAATTTACCTATAGTACCCTGGCCGAAAATTATTAGTTTCGGAGATATTTGAGATCTTAGTTTTTTTAGGAATTGCGGAACATGTTCGAAAAAAAAGATGTAAAAAAATAATTTGCCGTCTTTTAATGTACTTTAATATATTTTCTGAAAGCTAAAATGTCAGCGGGAATAATAATATTAATATTTCTTGTTGTAATAATTTTGGGTTTTCTGTTCTTTTATTTCTTTTAGCTCTGGCCTCAAAACCAGTACCACGCTGAGCCGGAACTGTTTTGCGTCACCTGGCATTAGTGCAGTGTTTATTATTTTTGTCCATTTGTGTTTTTTATGTTCTGTACTTTTGTTAGATGTATGTAAATAAACGTTTTTTCTTTCTTTTCTTCTTTAATGACAAAAACTTAATCACATAATGCTACATGTCATGTTATTTAATAAAACTCCAATAAAAAGACACAAAAAAGTAATTACTTCATTAAAAGACAGTGTTTTTTTTTCAATAAATGTATGACATGCAGCGTACAAATCACTGGAAAAACTTCCTTGGTGGTACTAGCTATCTAATGAGGTACAATAGTTATCAAAAAATATTAAATATTCAAAATTAGCAAGTACTAACCAAAACGAAGAAGTACATTTCTTATGAATTTCCATTACTCTTGTACTTGGTACGAACTATTCAGAAATCAGTATTTATTTCAGATGCATACTTCAATGGCCGATATTATTGCAAAAGAGAACTGAACTTAATTAATTAAAAGATAATTAAGAAAGAGTAAGTAATTATTCGCCGTCAAAAATGGATGCTTGTAGATTAACTCATGTTTAGGGAATCAACCTACTGATTTTCAACCGTCACGGTCAACCAACCAACCGTCACGGTAGAGGTGTTTTTTTTTTTAGTTTTTAATTTATTGTAGCTAAATAGAAAAGTGTCGGTGACTTTGGTTCGAGAACCAAAGTCACCCTAGCCCTAAGAATTGCTAGACTTAAGTGGCAGTGGGCGGGACACATCGCTCGCAGAACAGATGGCCACTGGGGCCGAAGAGTTCTCGAATGGCGTCCGCGTACTGGAAGACGCAGCGTGGGCAGACCTCCATCAAGGTGGACCGACGACGTGGTTAAGATTGCGGGAAACCGATGGATGCAAGTGGCGCAGGACCGGTCCTTGTGGCAAACCTTGGGGGAGGCCTATGTCCAGCAGTGGACGTCTTTCGGCTGAGATGATGATGATGATGATGATGAAATAGAAAAGTATTTACATAAAGTCGAGCTATACGCGACAGGCAGACACTATCCCTTATGCCTCTGTATTATTGACTTTCATAATTAAACAAGTTAATGAGAAAATCATTGAATTTAAGTTTTCAACCGACTTTAAGTTCAAGTTAATGCTTTTTCGGAATCAGTATTTATTATTATATGTCCAGCAGTGGACTAATATAGGCTGATGATGATGATGATGATGATGACGGAGTTTTAGTACTTTAGCGAAAGAATACTCTAGGTATCGCAGTGGAAAATACTTTAAATATGTATTTGTCACTCTATTGTTAAAAAAACAGAAGGTGCGAACAACGGCTGCCGCAATTACAAAAGACAATGTGAAATTCGCTGATAATCCTTATCTTCGGTTTCGAGTCTTACCTCGCCAACCTTTTGTACAAAATCTTAACGTCGCACGTGCAAATGCATGGAGATAAGTTTATTATGCTTAGTTTCCGGGATATTTATGACTTGCACTGATAATAATCAATACTATTATTTTATTTTTCCTTGTGAACTTGTGAACGATGTAAACAAAGCGCCATATTGATATTGTCTATAGTTTGATGAGTTTACTAGTGATGGGAAAAGTAGATTAAGATTAAAAATCGTTTAAAATGTAGTTTTTAATCATAATCACTATAACCGATTGAGTATGACGTGTGACCAATATGTATTATACAACGTAACGTACTGTACTGTAATATTTAATCGTAATTGTTTTTTGGAGATTATCAACTTTTCTAGTTAAAGTTATCTTACCTGATTTCCGGTAGGTATAAACATTTATTAAGCATCAATTTCCTCTAATGGTATATTTAAAGCTAAGTATCGTAAAGTAAAAATTTGAAAAAATATTTAATGTTGTAAATAAATTTTTGCTTGGTTTAAACAAGTTTGCATGACACCATCCTTTACCTGTGACGTCGCATGCGGCAAAAAATTGAGCACCGCTGCGGCACCGTTTCACGACACGTCGTCGTGACTCCTAACATGTTTTTATTTAAATCATTCTGTACAGAAAACTGAGAGCTTATAAATAGGTAAACGTGATTTCACGACAATAATTTATCTCATCCTGAACAATTTAGTTATTATCGATCTAATGAACACAATATGTCAAAACATCTCCGCCGCCCTAGCCGAACCGTGGTGCACCCCACGTGTTTATAAAAGTTTGACAATCATTGACTATAAAAGCCTACGAGTATAATAAATGAATGCACGAGACGACTGGGCCATTCTTCGAGCGTTTCAACCGCCCTGATTCCCGTGCCCGCATTAATTTCTAAATTCCTGTAGCTTTGGAAGCATTTTCAGTTAAACTTTGTAGAAGTCAGGACACTCTACAAGATAACCGAAAATAGCATCCAAAGCTACAGGAATTTAGACATTAATGCGGCCACGGGAATCAGGGCGGTTGAAACGCTCAAAGAATTGCCCGACTACTAGACGAGAATCGCTTGCGACTCGCGATAGCACGGTCGGGAGTTGAGGCACAAAGAAATGAAGACCTTATTCTGCAATAAATAACGTTCATATTAAAACGTAAATAAGGAAACATATCAATTAATTAATAACCGTGGATATTTTTTGTTTAATTTGTTTCTTACAGTAGGTACTAATAATATGTTGATGGCATAAATTAAACACTTTGGAAGTAGTTATGTATTTTGGTTTTCCAAAAATTACCAATATTTTAGACTTTGGAGATCCGCAAAGAGAATCTGTTTAATTTTTAATAATTTATCAACACACATAATATACTATTCAGAATAAATTGTCGAATTATAGTTATCTATAATTTCTGGTAAGATAAGCCAGAAAATGTGTAACTTACTGAATCTTCTTTATTAATGATAGTCCCGATTGATTAATTAGTTTAATTTTGATTTCTTTAACTGGAATGCAGGTGTCATAACATAATAGAGGTACTTTTACAAAGTTAACTATTATGCTGTACTTATGAAATCAAAATGTGTTTAAAATTTAGTTTTTTGTTTTTTTTTACATTGACGCGGAGACTTAAAATGTTTAATTCTTTTTATTTTAACTATAACTAACAATACTTTATATCATAGAAAAAGAAAATTACAGTTATACATTCAGTCAACAAAGTATCGGGAATGGATGATTTGTTTATGGTTCCAAATTCAAATTTTTGTTTTTTTTGTTGTTGTTAGATTGGCACAACTGTTTTCTATTTTGGCGCGGAGTTTGAGTTGCATCTGTTATTTATATTAAATACAGTGCTGTTTTTAGTTATATCATATCTAGTGTGTATTGCGAATTTCATAATGGACAAAAACATTGAACAAAGAGTTTGTCTTAAATTTTGCATCGCCAATGGAATTTCGTGTTCGGAGTCACTGAAAATGTTACAGAAGGCTTACGGTGATTCGACTTTATCAAAAACACGTGTTTATGAGTGGTACAAAGCGTTCAAAAGCGGTCGAGATGTGATGGAAGATTTGCCTCGCTCTGGTAGGCCATCAACGTCTGCAACTGAAGTTAACATCGCAAAAGTGAAGGAAATAGTGACTGAAAATCCTCATTCAACTTTGAGAGAGATAGCCGCCGAACTTTCTGTATCTCACGAGTCGATCCGTACTATTTTAACTAATCATTTGGGTATGAAACATGTTACCGCTCGGCTAGTCCCAAAAGACCTGAATTTTCTCCAAAAACTCAATCGCATGAGAGTCGCTGAGGACATGCTAGAACGAGTCAATTCCGACCCAACATTCATGAAACGCATTGTTACTGGTGACGAGACGTGGGTTTACGAGCTTGACATGCAAACTAGTCAACAAGCTTCGGAGTGGCGCCTTCCAACTGAACCGAAACCGAAGAAACCACGCCAAAGTCGATCAAAAGTCAAAGTCATGTTGACTGTTTTCTTTGACTATCGCGGTGTTGTGCACTCGGAATTCTTGCCGGAAGGTCAAACGGTAAATAAAGAATATTATTTGAGCGTTATGCGGCATTTAAGAGAGCAAATTCGACGAAAAAGGCCAGATTTGTGGAATGAAAATTCTTGGATTTTGCACCACGATAATGCGCCTTCGCACAAGGCCATCATTGTGAAAGAATTTTTGACCAAACACTCAACAAATACCATCGAGCAACCACCATATTCACCAGATATGGCTCCTGCCGACTTCTTTCTTTTTCCTAAACTCAAATTACCACTTCGTGGCACCCGTTTTCAATCGGTAGAAGACATAAAGGAGAATTCGCGCCGAGAACTGAATTCAATTCCGGAAACAGCGTTTAAAAAATGTTTTGATGATTGGATTATTCGTTGGCGTAAGTGTATCGTTTCTGAAGGAGCATACTTTGAAGGTGATAAAATAAATTTGGATGATTAACAAACAGTTTGTGTATTATTGACCGGTACTTTCTTGACAGAGTAGTAGAATTATGTCCAGGTTTTTCTTATTCTCTGCGCCTAATAAGGATTTTCGTAGGACTAATGGGTGGCATTCTGGTACAGTTGATAATTTTAATATTAGCACGCGGGTGGAGAAAATAATTTAGAACAAACTATTATAAATATCGTACACATAAATAAAAAGTACAATAAAAACCAATTACGTTTAAAGCCTGGGCCACACCGGATGCGTTGCGTATACGTGCACGTGCGCGTTCGCGTTCCACTGCGTTGTATAGCTGCGTCCTCAAGTGAGGATTCATACTATACAACGCAGTGGAACGCGAACGCGCACGTGCACGTCTACGCAACGCATCCGGTGTGGCCCAGGCATAAACTTCATAAAAGTGTCCGGTTCAACATACGCCAAATCGTAAGGTTTTATTATGTGCCCTATTGTGTACGTCTTTCGTATAACGACCCAGTCATTTCCTCATCTACAAAAACCTTATAAATAGAAAAGTTCTAAACGTTTACGATTGTTAGTATTTTTGTTTTACAGCACAATGGGATTGTTGTCACGCACAAAAACTCTTAAACAAGGATTGCTTTGCTTTTAACAGTTCTAACGGCCTAAGTTCTTACTTACCCATAATATAATCGAAAATAAGACATATCACTTTCATAACGCACTCTCGTAAGATTAGTAATAATTATTTGAACCAGCTTTAAATAAGACTTCTGCCAACGGGCACATTTCATTAATCTGGGTTCGTACATTAAGCCCAGGCTATGCCGATAGTGACACGGGAAATCCTAGTTGCGACCGCGGGTCACGCGGTAACAAATCCTTTTACGACATCTATATAAAGAGATTAACCCAGTCAATATAAACGTCGCTTCTATAATACTAAATAACTATTTTCTTTCATTAATTTACCAAGTTTATTTAAATGACTGGTAACATGATACCTTTCTTATGCCTATTGTTTGATTTAAAAATAAAACATCGAATAGCAGGCGCATCAAATTAGCAAAACCTGGACATAATTCGATAACCCGTTGTTTTTATTATTTTATCGGATATTAATATTAAGTATCAAATATAAATTAGCTACACTAATTAAAACATCCGGGGTCTTGTGACTTTTTTCTGTTGCCAATAATTAAGAACCAATTAAGAGGTAAACCATTTTCATCACCAGAAGAGGCTGTCGAAAAGTATGAAAAACATGTTTCTGAGGTCACCACGGAGGAGTGGCACAAGTTTTCGAAATTGGTTTAATCGTATGAAAAAGTGCATTTACGCAAAGGGAGAATATTTTGAGAAACAATACATTCATTTTGGAGCATTAATAGCATTTTTTTTTCTTATTCATTCCGGAAACTTTCAGTGCGCCCCACGTAGGTATAATAAAATTGTGTAAATAAAATTGTGCAGGCAAACCGGTTGTAGCTTATAAATATTTACCCAGTAGTCAAATAAACCGAACGGTCCTGGATTTAAATACAATTATAAAACAACAACTAAACAGGGCGAGAGATGCAGTCCTATAGGAGGGGTAAGTAAAGCTCATTTGCAGCCAAAAAGGTCCTGTCAAATAACCTAACCTAACCGAGTTAAAAAAAACCGACAAAATCAGGACTTCTACTTTCAGAGCTCATATCTTAACTCTAAAATAAATGTAGGACTGGCAGCATACAGTCAAGGTCATAAATATGTGTACATTTTAGTAGCTTGTCTATTTAATGGTACGTTTAAACTGCACGTATAGATGTGTAATTTTTGTATGAAGTTCTCAATTTTACAAAAAATGCATAGAAAACTAAAGACTGGGAACTATCTAGGAAAGGTCGCAAGATTTAACCCATAAAAGTATGTTACACTTATTGTGATTAATGGTGTAGGAAAACACGCGATAGTAGAGAAACGAGGCAGAGCTATCTTACTATTAATCTAAGTTTAGAGAGCAAACAACCTAGTGAAGTGATCAGCGAGAACGTTGTTGAAGTTTAATAAGCGTTCGTTAGCGTAGGAAGCGGAGCGCGGCTCACGCTGGTAATATGGCGAAAGGAGGAGGTTATCTCCGGTGCTGCAAAGGCAGCAATAACGTAGGAATTACTGCTCCTCCTCTCCCTATATGAATACGTAGGCCATACTGAAAGTTTAAAGTTACTTTAACTTAATAGCATGTGAATTTTTTGCATTTATACTGTCACAATGTAGTTGTGACGATACTCACTTTTATGCTACAATAATGAACACAACTTTTAACTTCACGATTATAACGTTAAATCATCACAATATCTTCTGTTTGTTTTGATTGTCAGTTGTCAATGTCACTTCTTGCGTGCTATTTGAGCTATGCTAACAAAGGCTGATATTAGTTCAATAAAGACGTATGTTAGCTACCTTTTCTCGAAAGATGGCGTTACTATCGTCAATCTTTCTTTTCAATTATTTTATTCTAAATTATAATAAATAGCCTTAATATTGTTCAATAAATTTATATTAAACATAATAATGTCATTTTAATAAATTCGTAATGCTTTAATTAATTTTTTGGATGCAGTTAAATTATATCGTGTAATTTTCGGGTAGATGACACTCGCGTTGTGAATTTTAACGGGGGTATGTGAGATCACGTATTCAGATTCGCGAATGTAACGGTTCAGACTGTAAGGATATAAAAGGGCCGGGACATCACATTCCTTCCTTCTTTGTTCGCTGTCTACTACCTAGAACCAGGTGCCTAACAAAACACTTGCTTTGTTCTACGGTACATTTCCCCAAATCGGGTAAGTGCTAGTGCAACGAATTAATATTCTCTTTTCTTGTGTAGATTGCTGTGCTATGTAAAATCTTTCTTGTTTTCTTGTTAGTTGTTTTTAATATTATTTTCCGTTAGCTTCTATAGCTAATAGGATACTTCCTTTGTTCTCAGTATTGGCGCGGTAGACTTTATACCTACCCGCCAACAAAAGGCACTAACAGTTATTTCCGTCATTTGTATTTTAGGATTATTATATTATTTGTAGTTTCTTCCAAATTATTATTTTAACCTACTTAGTAAATTGTCTTTAGTTAACTTTATCTTACTTTGTTTTCTTCCTTATTTAAATGTAACCCCGTTTCGATAGTTCTTGCCACCGCCAACTATTATGCTACTTTCCTCGGAGCTTCACTCCACTACGGCGGTTGGCGTGGACTATCCGGACCTGGAGGCACTACTGACCCGTCCAATGCTCG
Organism: Tortrix viridana; assembly: GCA_963241965.1. NCBI lineage: Eukaryota > Metazoa > Arthropoda > Insecta > Lepidoptera > Tortricidae > Tortrix > Tortrix viridana. Next base: position 37,413,286 of record OY725171.1, on the reverse strand, counting down.
GCGGTTACAGGGAGCATCGTTGGGACCTGAACCTTGAAATACAACCGTGTTGGGTCTTCAACCTCGCTGGGAGCTGAACTTGGCTGGAAGTACTTCCACTGCTGGACTACCTACCTCCGGATTCCGGCGCCGCGACCCATCGCGGCGTGTTACCGAGGGAAGTCCCACGCGTATACGAAAGCAGACCATATCTACCTACCCACTCTAAATTTCTTATTGTTGAGCCACCGGGAGATACGTGATTATACGTCTTTTAACTTTCGACTTGTTTCTCTAACCACCCCGGTAGGTTGCGACAATACATACACACTTTTTCAGGGTATTAATTTTTTATTTACTCAAAGCATTTTTCGCATTTACTTAAAGCATCGATGTAAAAATAATATTCATTTGGCCGCATGTTTTTCGACGAATTGGTTGAATACTATCCCTACTCTTCAGGATTATTTAATTGTATCCACATGATCGATTTTAGGGAAAAAATTAAAGACACATTTTACAAGCAATATGTCACAGGCGGTTCTTTTATTTATCGCAGAAAATTTAATTGCCGATTATCACTTCCCAACTAACAATTCGCCGAATGATCATGTGTCCGAATGATCAAAAGATATCGTTTTATTTCCCAACGTAACGATTAGCAACTGTATGTTTGGTTTTTTTTTATAAAGCCACTTTTTAAAATGCCACCTTTCAAATAGTAAAATCTTTTAGTTAGCGTAATATTCATTTAGTTTTTTATCGTTTACCAAATGTTTTATTAAATAGGATTTCGTTTAGTAACTATGTAATATTATTAAAATCGTGGGTAAGCACAACCGCTCACTTATACATGTTCTGGGCTGTTACAAAAAAATACCTAACACCGAAGACTAAGGCGGGAGCTTCGCTCCCGCCTTAGCCTTCTAACCTAACCTATCCGAGTCGCTTCTGCCCAGATCCATCTTGCTCGCTCGCTCCGCTCGCTCGCTGCTTAAAATTTCACCTAATATATGAAAAGGGAACTGTTGCACTGACGAAACGTTATTCGTCTAATCGTTGTTTGGCCTTGTGAAAGATTTGGCAAATAATAGATATTCCAAAAGTTTCAAGTCATTATAATAATAGACTTTACAATAATTCGACCAAATGAAACGTTGACATACAAAAAGTTGGCAATATTTAGTTGACAAAGTGAAACATCGGCGAAATGTTGGTTGGCAAGTGCAATTCGGACAAAAAAAATGCGGCGAAAAGGCCGAACACCGTCACAGGCACCACCGTTTCTAACCACAAAGACGCCTTTGCTTTTAGTTTAAGTGCGGAGTTCACCAACAAAACAGATGATAAGATGTTTGACGTTAGCTCTTTATGGTGCTCACAACTCTTACCTAACCTAACCGCCGATCTAAATAGCTGTTTTGGGATCCTGGAAATAAAACCAAAATAATACAGACAGGTTTTTGCGAAATGAAAATTCGGGAAATGGTACATTGAACCGACCAAACATATTTCGCCGAAACAGCAGGGACCGATATTAACAAGCAACTGATTAAGATTAAACCTTCTGTAAAATTGGTAGATAAAATCCGGCATAAGAGCAATTAAAGAGCAACTAGCTTTTGCCCGCGACTTCGTCCGCGTAGAAGTCGTTTATCGTTTTTACCCCGGAGACTGTCAAATTGTTCGGGATAAAAAAGGTGCCAATTCAGGATTACAACTATCTGCGTGACAATTTCATTCGAATCCGTTCAACCGTTCAGGCTTGATTGAAAAAAACATCCCAACATCCATACAAACTTTGTTTATAAGTACCTGGGAGACCGAGAGTCGTCGCTCGGGTCGAAACCGAATTTTCATCGATTTTCTATACAAAAAAGCCGTTCAAGTGCGAGTCGGACTCGCGCACCGAGAGTTCCGCACAGACTAGTAGGTATACAAATAGTTCGTACATAACGGAAATCGAGTCTCGAAGATTTTTCCTTCTTTTTTGAGTTTTCCCTTGGAGCTGTAAAAAAATAAAACTTCTAAGTCAACGCAATCATAAGATACGGCCGTTTATGCCGCATATTCAAAGTAATTTCAAAGGAATCAAAACCTATACGGTGCTTCCCGTTGAGG